>JAZKJV010004172.1:0-364961 GCA_037367405.1 Ottelia alismoides | reverse complement strand
TTGGAGTTGAGGCGGATGGGGAGGCTGTGGGACTTGGGGGCGAGGGGACCGCCACGGGACTTGGATTTGGGGTCGAGAGGGGACTTGAGCTTGTTCTTCTGGAAGGACTTCTTCTTGAGGGCAGCGACGGATTTGAGTCGGGCCTTCCCCTTTGGGGTGCCGCTCACGGGGAGGCGCGGGAGGAGGCAATGGGCCGGGAGGAGCGGGATGGGGATGGGGATGGGAGTGCTCGGCGTCAGGAGGATCTTTGGTGTGACTCGGAGGCTGCTGGACGTGAGGAGGGGCCGGAGCTTCAGGAGCCGGAGCATTCTTTTCCTTATCTTCTTCTAAAACTGGGGGTGGAATGGTGGAGGGGGGCGGGGAAGGGTTTTGGTTGCGGGGGTAAGAGACACCGGGGGGGGGGGGGGGGGGGTGACAGTTCACGGAGAGCAAAAGAATTACAATAGATGGGCCTTCTTTCCGCTCTTTCTTTTATGTAATACCAGTTGTGATCCGGACTTTTTACAAAATTCATAGCTTTATCTTTTGGTTAAGGTAAAGTATAAGGATATAACTGATATTATAAAATGGTAAAATTGTGAAACTTGTAAGAAGTCAAAAAAGAGAGGAGCATGATTAATATTGCAGAAGTTAAGAAAAGTACAAGTGATAAGAACCCTCAAAAATATTACTTTTTTCTTAGAATGATTCCATGTATGTATATTACGATTATTAATTTGTGTGAAGCGATTGTGATACATTATAAAAAAATACAATTTAATCTAAAAATGATAATGTGAGAACTTAGCATACATTTGTTTAAATAACATGGAGAATTATTAACCATCATTTTCCCTCGTTAGGCAATAAGAAGTTACCAAAATATTAGGCCAAAAATTAGTCTACAAGGAAGAGAAAATTAGAATATAGCTCATAGCATATCATAAGAACAAAGAAAATAAAAAAAAGTAATGTCTTGAGAAAAAGTAAGGAAGTAATTGGAACATAATTATCCGTGCAATGCAGTGTGTAAGCCTCTCCAAATTGTCAAGATTGGTGAAAGTTACTTACTAGATAATAGAATGCACTGTCATGTTGTATCTGAGTCCGACAACAACGAAGTGTGTATCTTATAACCTGAGATATAGGTCATCAATCATACCACGATATTGACGGCAAGTATAAATGTCGTGAAGAATAATGTAGAAATCAGTAAAAACGTTGGCTTTCACAGCAACTCGGTGAGGAACTATTACAAGATTCGCATAACATATGTATTAACAACAAAGCTTAATTATGCACGTCATAAATTATCTTACCAAATGAATGAATTTAGGGGGAAACCATTTGCGCAACTTGAGAATGAATTATGCAAGATACATAATTTGTTTTAACATGTGACTTAGCTATCTTTTAGAACGGAGTTTCTTCCACTATATGCCTTATTTAGGTCTTTGTCTACTACATATATTCTTCCCCACCAGATTGGAAATAAAACTCTTTGAATTCCTTTGAAAATTATTAAGCAGAACTATTCTCGCCATCAATCATGCTATAAATATGTAGATTTACTAACTAGAACTGATGCAGTGAACCTAAAACTAAAAATTGAGTTTTGTGTAGAAATGTATCCCAGTGATATTGAAGATAGTAATTATATTATATTGTATCAATTGAAATTTGTAGTTTCCTCCCATGATATTGAAAATAGTAATTATATATATTTTTTAAAGATGTCTCATTTTAGATGATAGTAGTGAGTGTATAATGTACAGTGTACCATAATTTAGTTCCTCTTCCTTTTTAGGAAACATGTGGAGGGTAATTCACAAATTTAAGTTTGGATCTTTAGATTTAGATTTCTGTAAATTCTAATTGGTGCAACTACTTGAATGTGATCATTCTGGAAATTACATTAAAATTCCACTTTTGAAGAGATTTACAAAATGCATATTATGTAGCGTAATAAATTAATTGTTTTGTGATAACCTTTATTGATCAAAATCTATTTCAAGGCTCCTCTTTCATAGATACTCCACTATTTGACCATACCATCATACGATTTTTATTGCAAGTTGAGACTGTCGAAGAACTGTGAGATAAATTTTGATAAGAATAAGTAGTTCTACAATGAGCAATATTTAGAATGAAAAATGATGATGAATGTTTGTCCACATAAATATGAAAAGTCAGGGGTGCAAATGCAATAGAGATATAAAATAAACAAATAAAAATGCTGACGATAATGCAAATACCGGGACCTTGAGGGTCTAATGCAAAAACTCTAAGTGGCATGTGTCGAGCATATGCTTGGCGACTATCGTGGATCTCTATGTGATTTATAGAACATGTAGGGGTTGCTTCACAAATTTCCCCCTGGAGTGGCGGGCACATAGGTCGAGGGGCTTTAGGTGAGCGGTCGACGTTAGGCAGAGTCGGTCGAGGGTCTGCGTGCAGACGGGTGATTATGGGTGTGGCCTTGGCAGAGGCGGGCAAGTGCAGTCAGAGTCAGGCAAGGGCCGTTGGTCTGCAGAGGATTCGATGGAGGAGCATCTCTAATAGGGACAGGCGAGGTGGAGGCGTGTTAGAGCGGTTGGAGGGTCACTTCATGGCGAGTGGTGGCAAGGTATGTCACTCACGAAAGTGATTGGGCGGGCAGAGATGGCTCAACTGACACATGACCGAGGAGGCAGAGGGACGATGGAGATGGCTTAACCGAAACATGACCGAGGAGGCAGAGGGAGCGCTCGTGGAGGAAGTGCTCGACAGCGGAGTGGTGTGGTCGAGGATGGTCAAGGTAGTTAGACATTATTGGTGTCGATGCGCGGGCCGAGGGCAAAGCAGATGATGCTCAAGAAGAAAAGGAAGACACAAAGAAGAACAAAGAGGAGAAGATCGGAGAGAGGAAGAGCAGAGTAAGGAATATAAGGAAGAAGAGAGTTTGCCGGAGTTGTGGAGGAGCTATGCTCGACCCCGATCGTCGCCTCAAGGAGCTCTGGCGTTGAGCTCCAAAGCTCAACAGCAATGGTAGCAGTCGAAACAAAGAGGATGTGCCTCTATGGATTTCATCGGAAAGAGAGGAACGAGTCGTCGTCGACTTCCAACTCCGGGTTGCAGTTGTCATCTACAAGAGGGAGCGAGCTGGGCCCTCTTAACTCTACATCGATGGATGATCGGTGACGGGGGACGGTGATTGTGGTTGAATGGGTCATTAGGAGGAGGTTGGGCAATGCGGGGTTAGAGGGTGATGGTTATGGGAAGATGGGAGTCGAAAGGGAGATGCGAGAGTCATAGGAGAACGGGTTTCGCGGAGGTGGAATGGGTATCATCGTAGGAGGTGGAGGAGCTGTATAGCATGGCTAGGCTGTAGGGAGGTTGCAACTCCACTAAAGAGGTAGAAAGAGTGGAGAGAGGGAGGTGTCGGGTCATGTAGGGAAGAGAGAGAAAGGGCGAGGGAGGATGGTCATGGTAGTCCGCGGTTGTGCAATCGTCGGGCAGGGGAAGATCGAGGGTGATCATGGGTTTCGTGGGCGAGTGGGTCAACGGGAGGACGAGCGCAAGAGGCAGAGCAAGAGGTTGTAGCTCCGTCGCGAAGGGTGAAGCGACAGGTATGTGCGCAATGAAGGGGAGGCGGTCACGTGGCCAACCCTATGGTTGCCATGTGGTAAAGAAGAAGAAAAAGTAAATAAAAATAATAAATAACGAGTATATAAATAAGTAAAATAAATAATAATACTGATTAAAGTAAAAACAAATAAAAAATTAAATAAGTAAATAAATAAACAAATAAATAAAATACATGAAATAATAAATAAATATATCATATATAAAGAAAAAATTATAAATATATAAAGAAAATAATAAAGAAAATGGGGGTGACATGTGGCGGCTCCAAGAAGTGCCATGTGTCGCTCCCAGAAAAATTGAAAAATAAATTCAAGGAAAAATAAATATCAAAAGAGGTTAACTAAAAAAGTGGTCAGCACGAAAATCGCTCATCTACAACTTTCATGAACGACCAAAAACCAAAAGAAATCACATGTACAAAATGTTTTTTGATGGTACTCTATAGATATAAAATATTGTATTTTTTATTTTTCAATTTTTTGGTATTTTTTATATAAGATAAAAAAAACAAAACATAATATAATATAAAACAAATATTTACAACTTAATCTATTTTTTGGATTTTTAATAATTAAGAAAATAAAGAAATAAAATAAAGAAGACATGTGTGCATGTTATATATACATACTCAAGGTGATTTATTTTCTTTGATTTTTGCTTCAATTTATATTTGAATTTTTACACATTTTATTAAAATAATGATCAAAGAAAATAAATACAAAATAAATAAATTCAAAAGAGTTATTTTTGTGCACAAAATAATAAGGTCAAATTAGTTAATATATAATTTATATAATAGAGGCTCAAAATTCAAGTTTCACACATTAACTTTTCAATTTCATCTTATTTTAAAGGTAATTGAATGTGTATTAATTAAAAAGTGAGGAGGGGTCCATAGGAGACTATATGAGAGAGATATTCACATTTAAAGGTTACTAGTCTCGAACTAGGGTTTAGGTTTTACTGGGTAATTTTACAAGTTAATATTTTTTAGTATTTTCATTTATTTGTGTTAGTAATATGTACGCTAAAAAGTTGGTTTTATTCAATTTTGATTAGTGAAAATATATAAAAAATATGATAAAACATCGTACAATACATGCGATATTTATAAGGGAATCTGGCTTCTTATTTAATACAAGTATCCATGCTAAAATGCATAGATTAATTCTAAGTGCAAGAATGATAAAAATGTATAATAAATGAGGAAATGCATCTAATTACTTGGAAAGAAGCTCTATTTTCAACTTTAGAGTGATGAATCACATATTCTTCAACCCCCTTATACTTAAACCTTACTCATCCCCGAGCAACTAAAATGAAATGCAAAAGTGAAATGATTTTGGTTTCCATATCAAGGTATGAACTAAAGATATAAATGGAGCCTGCCTTGATCTTTGGATTATTAGTTTGGAGGAACCTTACTGGGAATAGGATTTATGACCTAACAACCTTTAAGTTCCACAAGTCTCTATTCAAGTCGCCTCAATAGTCAGGTCAGAACAATTTCTCATACGCAAATTATGATGACTATGAATCTTACTTGTACTGTGTAAGTGAAATATAGCTCTTCACATTAGAAATGGTAAATAAATAACCTCCTCTAACAAGGTAACCATAGTTTCCCTGGTCTATCAACTCTTTCCTCGAGGATCGGGGCATTCCCTTCTAAGTTCAAGTGCAACCGGCTCAAGAAGAGGGGGTAGAGAAGAGAATGGTTTTGACCAGTGTAGTCACATATCCGTGGACCTTAGCCAGTGTATCCAAGTCTCCAGTTGCAGACTTCCTTTGTATGAGACTGAGAAACATATGCCTTGCTTGTTCATATTTTTCTCCGATGAGAATTTTTATTTATTTACTTTTTACCGGTCTAACTTTTTTGTAGATTTTCTACTTTTTTGAATATATATATATATGCAACATGTACATAAGGAGTTCTTCTTCTTGAACCAACCGACTATCCCTCATTTGAAGCCTTATTGCAACCCACAACATCCCCTTGTTATACGCCAGCGCCACTAGACTAGGTTGAGATAAATTGGCCACTTATTGTGACTGTGAATATTTCCACTTGCATGTTTCCCCAAGCTAAAGGATTATGCCTCCTCACCACCTCATCCATGTTGAGCTACTGGAAGGTGCTTGTCCAAGTTAGAATCGTTCATGTGTATGAAATATTCTAGGTGGACCAATCAAGATGACATGTGAACATAGTCTCGTGGACTCAAAAAATTAAGTCGGACATGAAAAGTCTCAACTTCAGTTCCTATAAGATTCCTCTAAAGTTAATTAGATTACTGTTAAATCAAGTCCATCCTCGATTTCTATTCATAACTCGGTTCATAACCCACTAACTTTCCACTTTGCACATGCTTGATATGCAGATGAAATGCATATGTTATGAAATACATATGAATGAAGTGCAATATGATTTTTTTTAAAGAATGCAAAGATGATATGCAAGAGTAGATAATAACCCCTTTATTGGACAAAGGATTTTTTTTAAATTTTTGATATTTTTTTTAAATTTTCTGTTATACCTCCTATTTTTACAACAAATTTACAAGAGTATTATTTACAAGAATTTTACAAGAATTTTCAATGAGAATTGTACACATTATACAAATTTTATAGCTAATATAATATACATATTATACACGTATACTTTTATTTTACAAAGTTTAGTTTTTTTACCAATTTTACCCATCCCGTAATTATTGCATAATATATATAAAAATATACGAAAGTACGGGCTATGGGTAAAGTATATATGTAATATATACACGCCCCTTATACTTAGTTTATGTTATGTCCTCCGAGTATGGAAAGAGAGGAGAAGACATAGCTCGTGTTACGTGTAGGACAAATAAAAAATAAAAAGTATAGCAGTCGATCCGCCCCTATACTTAGTCTCTGGTCAACCTAAGTATAGAAGAAGAGCAAAAAATGGGATGGTCGAGGTCAAGAGGAGAAATTGATGAACATACATAGGGTGGTCATCGATCCCCCCTATACATAGGCTCTGGTCAGCCTAAGTATAGGATAATAGCAGTATGAGAACCAATGGGGTTGGGGAATAGACAGAGAGAAATAAAAAGAGGAGAGACTTGGGTCACTCCCCCCCCCTTACTTAAGATCCGGTCATCTTAAGTAAAACCATAAATTGAAAACAATATGGTACCAGGTCAAACGATAGGAATCACCAGGGATGGAGGGAAAGAAGAAGAAGACTACACAAGATAGAGGGAGAATGTACAAGGATCAAGTAGTTTTTAATGAACCTTCTTGTGTGAATGAGGAGGTAGGGAATATACAGGTGTGCCGTAATCGGAATCGCCCTCTATTGAATAATAGTGAGGTAAAAGGATCGTCCAACGAGGGTTGACACACGACTGCTCGCTCATATAAGGTTTAATAAAAATGAACTTAGCTCACTCAAACAAATGATCTAATATAGACCCAATGAGGAATCCTAAAAAAAATCCTTCTCCGATATGTTGAAGGAAACTTTCGTAGTCTGTTTTCTAGAACATAAACCATTGAGAGGGAGAGGAGAGTGACACGTCTTGAGGGGTTCAAGAGAACACATAGAGGAATCAATTCTCAACTTCTTCTCACTGGATAACCGAGTAGAGGATGGAGCAATCGTGTTTTTGGGAAGGGTTAATTTGGTCATGGTTGTCTCCTTTGTTGAAGGTCCAGGATGCTGTGTATGTGAGGTTTTGACCATGGGTTCCTCATCAAATGAGTCACCATATAGATTGTAATGTTCTTTTAGGATCAACACACGTCTCAAGTAGGTGCTAATGTTCTTAATTGGCTTGGCATTAGTGGTGATGTAAGCAAAGGGAGTCATGGATGTGTGGAGGGACTCTGATCCAATGGTCAGCTTGGCAGTCGGTATCTCAGGTGTAGCAGAGAGATGGGACTCATCTACCTCTTGATGGTCAGGATTGTTAGTGAGTATGTGGGTTGCTTCGGGTTGGAGTGTATCCTCAAAGGTCACGTGTGATCGGTGTGTACCCAATGCAGGGAAATCGGTCTCCCGAGTCTTGCAATCTATCATCATCTTAGCGAAGGCTAAGAATGGCTTCCCAAAAATAATTGGAGATTGGGTGAACTCTCTTAGGTGCTCAATATCAATGATCGTGAAGTCTACTCTGAGTGGAGCACCTCGAAAAGCAATGATGACTGAAATTGTTACTCTCGACCTTTCGATGGATCAGTCAGCCAGCAGAACGATTGCTCTCAATTTCCTAAGTGGTCCGAGTTTGAGCTTGTCAACATGGAGGAGGGAAGGATATTTATCGATGAGTCATCATCGATTTTTACATGGGTGAAAATAGTGTCTTTGATTATACATTCAACTCGGGGCAACTACTTCACTATGTGGCTCCTGGTCTTTCTCCATATCACCAAAGAGGTGGCCATAGCCACTAGGTGTATTTTTGTTATTGTTCTCTCATTGCCAACCTCTTGGGCATCAATTTACTCTTCTTGAATCTTTTGAGGCCAGGGAAATGATCTATGGACTTTATTAAGGGAGGCTTAAGAATCAATTCCTTAGCAATGGCTTCCCTAAAGGCAAGATTCATTTTTTAAATCATTTTCATTTCCTATTTTTACAAAGATTTTATGATTTTTCAAATTTTCTTGTATTTTTGGTATTTTTAAATTTTAGTTGTTTTTGATATGTGAAGGAGGAGAGGGAGAATACGAAGACTCTATATTGGAGGGCAAGTGGTTAGTAGAAGAGGGAGGTAGAGATGACTCCAATTGTACATTGTGTGTGTACCCTAGTGTTCTCTTGGTTTTCAACATGAAATACAATCATATCATTTTCCACTTACATGCCCAGGTTGGCAACATATGAAATCAATAGGTCGATGACATCTCTCAACTTGTCCTCAATTGATTAATGTCTCTTTACAAGTCTAGAAATGTCATCCTCCACAATGTTCCCATGACAAATCATGGATGAAATCTGCTCAATTGGAGGATATTGCTGAGAATTCAAAGTCTCATACTCAACATACCTTGACACCGGCATGTAGTGCTGAGAGACTGTCTGTGTGGCAGATATTGGTCGGTGCCTCATATAATGGATTCGATATAGAGGTAGTTTGTAAAACTAACTCATGATTCCAATCCCATGTATACGTAGCATGTTTGAATGGCTGGTCAATATAAGCTTGATCATGGGGGTCAATCAAGTTAGGAAAATTATATGGTTCGATTCTATCCGCTTGGTTTGTTTGTTCGAACATGTAATACCCTAAGGTCCTGTCAGGATGTGAATGTGTACATTGTTGACCTGTCCCAACATTCATATGAGAATCAAATGAGGTGTATGGGTGTAGGTAACTCTGCCAATTATCTGTCTCAATAGTAGCTTGCTTTTTCAAATGGTTCTTATATTCTAGCAAGCACATGACAATAAAGTGAATCATCCCAGGATGGAAGTGGGTCTAGGGTGTAAGAGGTGGGATACGAGAGAAGTGTAAAGAAGTGGGGACGTCATTCGAAGGTCTGACTTGATCATTGTGGTGGGTGAAGAGAAGAAGGGTGGTTGCAGACGAATCGTCTTGAAGAGCGAATTCTGTTGGAGGAACAAGAAGAGGCCAGGAAGACGATCAGAAGTCTGACTTAGTAGTTGGAATGGGGTGGAGCATCCGTCTTAAAGAGAAGGTTCATGGAGGAGAAAGATGGTGAAGATGGTCGGTGCGGAAACCGATGAGCCGATAGGAATTAGAGATGATTGATGTAAAAACGTGAAAATACACTGAGTAACACACGTGGACAGACACAAAAACAAACGCAAGAGCAAACCCTAATTTCAATGACTCAACACAATGATGGTCGCAAAGGTCCGACCATTATCTCTTCAATTTTATTAAGTGATAAAGCTAGATATGAGTCAGTTTGCACAAGATTAAGATGTGGGTTTTGGCCCCTATCCTAGGGATGTGTCCTCACCTCTCAACAAGCAATATAAAATGCATACAGTAATGGGGCTTCTCTCTCGCAAATAAGGGTTAATTTCATGCATTTTATGATCAATTCTAATCAACATCCTCGATTTTTAATTAGATTATCGCTTATTTAAGTCCACTAAACATAATGCGCCTATCATCCAATCCCGATTTCCATTTTATCCTAAATTATGAAATCCAAATGGAAGGAAGTAGAGAAAAGCCGAGGCAATTGAATAAATCAACGTTGCATGTCCAATTTAGAATACTTATAGTGATCATTCCGCTCTACATGTGGGATGAAATACAAGGTTGAAAAGTTTATAATATATGAAATGGAAACGATGAAGGAGTCCGAGTCAGGTGGAGTCAGAGTATGAAAATTTTATACTATATGAAGTGCTGGCCCAATAAGAGTCATGCAAGGGTCGACGCGTGCGAAGGATTTGATGGAGATTCGGCTCTGATCAGGGCAAGTGAGGTGGAGGTGCATCGAAAAGGCTGAAGGGTCGCCTGATGGAGAGCGGTGGCAAGGCGAGTCGCTCAAGAAGGTAACTAGATGGGCAGAGATGGTTCGAATGACACATGACCGCAGCGTCGGAGGGACGTCGGAGATGACTCGGTCGACACACGGATGAAGAGGTGGAGGGAGCACTCAGTGTGGAAGCACTCGGTAGTGAAGCGGTGTGGCTGAGGGCGGTCGAGGCGACTGAATGTTGCGGGTGTCGGCGCACGGGTCGAGGACAGAACAATTGATGCTCAAGAAGAAAATGATACGGGGAGATGAACGAAGATGAGATTATCAGAGAGAGGAAGAGGGAAAAAGAAGGAAGAGAAGGAGGAATAGAGTTCGCCGGAGTTGTGGGGGAGCTATGCTCGACCCCAATCGTTGCCTCGAGGATCTCCGACGGTGATCTCCAAAGCTCAACAACCACGACAGTGATTGAAACAATGAGGATGAGCCTCGATGGATCTTGTCGGAAGGAAAGAATCAGGTCGTCGTCTACTTCCAACTCCTGGTTGCAACTGTCACCTACAAGCGGGAGCGAGTTGGGCCCTCTTAGCTCTCCATCGACGAATGAGGCAATGAGGTATGGTGTTGCAGCTTTATGGGTCATTGGGAGGAGGTCGAGCTGTGCGAGATTAAAGAGCGATGGTTGCGGAAAGATGGGGGATCGAGAGGGAGATGCACGAGTCATGGACGAGCAGGTCTCGCAGAAGTGGAGTGGGCAATAGTAGAGGAGTTGGGTAGTGTATCTGGGCAGCTGGGCGGTGATAACTACGAAAATCCGAGGGTCGTACGGTTTCACAAGGCGAAACCGCAGTCGGTGTATTGACCGCTCAAAAATCCCTAATTAATCAACAATGAACCTACAATCAAATGAATTAAACAATGAGAAATAAATGTGGACTCAAATTTATTTTAACTCTACATAAAAGATGTATAGGTGTAAGTATGTAGAGGTCAAACTCAAGGAGCAAACAAGATAGATCGGGCAATAATGCACAAAAATGTGATGTGATTAAGTGTCTACAATTATGCAAATTTTTGTGGGTTTTTAATTTTATATATTTTTTATTTTTTATTTTTTATTTTTAATTTTGTATTTTTATATTTTGGTTTTTAATTTTCTGATTTTATATTTTCTTTTTATATTTTATATTTTTTTATATATTTTCTTTTTCAATAATAGAATATATATACAATATAAGAGAGGAACAATGTATTTATAAAAATAGGTAAAAATACCCAAAAATCAGGAAATAAAATGTTTTTGGCTTTTTTATATATTTCTAATGTTTTTGTGATTTTTCTAGATTTTTCCTATTTTTTTGATATTTTTAAAGTCAAAAATACTAAAAACAGAGAATAAAATTGCTGGCCGAAATTAAAATGGGAATGAAAAATAGTAATATGTAACAAAAATTTCCCAAATTAATTTTAAAATAAAGGAAATAAAATAGAGAAAATTCTGAAATAGAGTTTATATTTTTAGGATTTGTTAGATTTTTATAAAGATTTTTAGAGTTTTTAATTTTTAAGGTTTTTGTTTTGAAATTTTTAATGATTTTTGGACAGGAGTTAAAAGACACTGAAATACACAAAATAGATTTTTTTAGGAATTTTTCGGAAATTTTTAATAACTTTTATGGATTTTCTAATGCAGACAGTAGTAAAATGCATGTTTTTTATTTTTGATAAATATAAATATGCAATAAAAATGCAATGCAAAAATATGTCGTGAATATGCAATGCAATAGGAGCTTAAAATAATTTTGTTGATTTTTTTAGACTTTTGTAAATGTACGCAATAATTAGAATCCACAAAAAGAAACTACATTCCTAGCAGGGGCAATTTTGTAATATTTAAAAGTCTAGGGGGCTGATTGCAAATTTCCAGAAAATATATAGTTGAAATAAAACTTCCTGGACCTAATACCAGTAGCAAAAGCCACGAGGGTGTCTTCACAAAATTCCCAGACTCGCATGCACAAGGCATGTGATCAAGAAGGACTGAAATGTTATATTTTAAACTTCAAGGGCTTAATGATAAAATGTCCAGAAAATAATACAAATGCAATTGAATGTTTTAGAACTAAAACTAAATACAAAAACAAACCGGGGTCCCTCTGCAAAACACCAAGTCACGTGCGCGAAGCACATGACCTGGCAGGGACCTAAATGAAATATCCCAAAATCTAAGGGGCCTCTACGCAAATATTACAAAATAAAAAGCACGGCAGAGGAATGTTTATGTTCTATTTAATAAATACAAAAACGAGCGGGTCTAAGATGCAAAATACCCACTCACGGGCACGATCCACTGGCGCGGGATCTCACTTAACACATGTGTCGACGCCTGGGCCCGCGATACCCCTTCGATGCATGTGGCCCAGATTAAAATGCAGACGGTGATCGGACGGCGCTGGTGTGCTTGATCCGACACCATCTGTGCTCCATGATGAGTGATGAACTTGGCCAAGATCAACGGCTCACGAGGTGCTTGGAAGAACACGATGAACTTGCCCTTGGGCGAGTTTGATTCTGATATTGCTCTCCCCTCCGAGCACTTGGAAGCTCGCCGATGGCTGATCCACGCTCCAGCTGTGCTCCCACAAATAGGAAGCCCCACAAAAAGGCCAAACACCGTCGGAGGACGTCCAGCGACGCGCGACGCCTGGGCTACCTTCACGACCTTCAAAAACTCCTGCAAAGACGCATCTTCCATGTGTTTCCTACAGGGGAGCGGCTAGGAAAAAAGCACGGAGCTCCAGAGAGCTCCTGGGGGGTGATCATGGGACAATGAACGGGGTTGAGGCTTGCCGAAGCGAACGCCGACGAGCAACGGTTGAGGTGGTTTGATGGACGACGCTTAAGCGAGTGAGGGATGAAATGACTATGGGAAATGGTTCCTGTGACTACCACAAACTGAAAAAGCACAAAAAACGAGATAAAACAGAACCTCAATGGCCTAAAAAGCCAGAGATGCGACCTCACGGTGGCTTGCAGCCGGATATGGTGGAGCCGGCCCTTAAGGCCTCGCCAACACGCCTAACTTGGCTGGAGGAGAAGATGTCACCTTCTCCGGTCCAGGGCGCAAGACAAAGGAGGCAAACGAGGTCAAAATGGGGTTCAAAGCAAGAAGGAAGTGGCGGGTTTGGTTTTGAAAGGTGGCTGGGAGGCTCCATAGAACGAGGTGGACCGAGCGAATTGCGGGTCCAATCCTCGAAAAAACCTATAGGTGTGTGAGAGCAATGGTCAATGATCAAAAGTCGTGAAGGAACCATCACGAGATAATGCAAGGAGGAGCCTCGAAAAATCCGCAAAAACGTGACAAAAACCCCTTCTGACACAGTCCATGCGTTGGGCAGAGAGTTGACCGTGGTCAACTCTCTAGCCCTCCGGGTTGGTCCACGTGGACCAAGCAGGAAAAAGAACCAGGAAAAAGCCTGGGAAAAACATTTCTAAATTTGTTTAAAAATAGTAAACGATTTTATTAATTTTTGGTTAAAAATAAAAAAAATATTTATTATTATATAATTTGTTTAATTATGATTTTTATTTATTTTTATGAGGTATAAAATTACAAGTTGCCTTTTATACCCCTTATAGGTATCTTTATCTATATATGTAAGTATTTTATTTTTATTCTATATATTTAATTTATTTATTTTTGTTTATTATTTTATATGTTTATAAAGTATTTTTATACACTTAAATATATTTTTATTTTATTTTTCTGAGGTGTTTATACACTAAATAAAATAAAAGTATAAATAGTGTATGTATGTATATAAGTCTTATACCTATGTATAATATACAAACATTTTATTTTGTGTTTCTTTTGTATTTTTATTCTGATTTTAATATACATAATTATTATAAGTAATATTTACAAAATTATAAAAATATAAAATTATATAAATAATGAATAATGAATAAAATGAATATTTTAATCGGTATAAGTATACGAGTAGGGTCCAAAACTCAACTTTCAAACCGTAGCTCCGAAAAATACGAACCCACCTCCATTAAATAGCTTATTTTAAATTATATATTTAAAGGTGAGTTTGGTACATTTCGAGTTTTTATTTGCAAGATACGGGTCTGGGAAGTTGGAGTTCTGGATTCTTATGCAGATCATATCTTTTTATCTGTGCATTATTTTTGAGTGAAATCAATTTTGTACTTTTGTTTATTTAATTATCTACAACTTTCATGTTCAAAGTTTCTTTATTTGAGGTATAAAAAGTGGAACCAAAAATAGGTCCCAAAATGAATAAAGAATGTATAAAATAAAAGGGAATTTTTATTGTATTTTGGCCCTTATCTCCCCCTACTTTATTCCTTGCCGTCCTAGTCATCAAGATGCCTAGGTCTCGGGGTTTCAGGTCATAAAATATTTACAATATTTTATTCTTTTTCTTTTCTTTTCTTTATTCTATAATTTTGGCTTTAAAAACCACATTTTATATAATATTTACACAATGATGCATGGATGCTAATATGCCTAAATTAACCGTATTTACACGCATTTACTAGGGTTTTTAAGGCCAAAATGATATAATAAAGATGATGAAACGTAGATTCATCATCCCCCTATACTTGCCTTTGCTAGTCCCTAGCAAACACTTATGCAATAAGTGCAGAAAAAGAAAAATAGAGAAAAGAAAAAGAAGAAACTTGGATTAAATTTAGCAATCAACTTGTCTTCACAAAATCAAAGTTTGGAGCTTAAGTCATACCTTTGGAATTTTAGTGCGGGCGGAACCTTAATGAGAACCAGATTTGAAATCCAACAGTCCCTGAAAATCCCAATACTCTGTCCAAGTCCCCTCAATAGCCAGGTCAGAAGTATCTCAACTCATACGCAAACCCTTACGACTATGAATCTGACTCGTACAGTGTAAGTGATGGTGGCTCTCCCCAACTAGAATGACAAAGTGACTGACTTCTCCAGCATGACAACCCAATGATTCCCCAATCCAACAACTCATTCCTCAAGGAGCAGGGTATTCCCTTCTAAGTTCAAGTGGCAACCAACTCAAGAGGAGGGGGTGAAGAGAAGAATGGACGATAGCCAGTGTAGCTACCTATCATAGGATGCTAGACCAGTGTAGTCAAGTCATCCAGCTGCAGGCTCACATGATTTGACTTTGAAGCTCAAGCTTGCTTATTTGACTTCACAACATATGTACACTCCGGCAGGCATTTTTATTTTTGTACAGGCCTGTCCACTTTTTTGGAGTTTTTGTTTTTGCACTTTTTTTTGAATACTATACAGCAGCATTTACATAGGGAGTTTTTCCTCTTGAGCCAGTAGACTATCCCTCTTTTGAAACTTTATTGCAACCCACGATCTCCTATCCTCGAAACTCATCATCACTGGACGGGTTGGGGTGCGCTTCCCTCCCTAGAGGAGGACAAGTGTTTCCACCTGTGTACGTCTCATGCCGGCAAATCCAACCCCTTCACCACTCCAACTGAGTTGAGCCATGTGAAAGGTGCAGGTGTCCAAGTTAGGTCATCATCAACAAGAGTCGTGTGTGCTCCGAAATACTCTACTTAGGCAGTCAAGAATCCATTGAACCAAGTCTCACGATCCTCAAAGAATTAAGTCAACTAGACCCGAAGTACCTCAATCCCAGTTCCTATAAGGTTCTTGTTAATTAGGTAGATTTAAGGTCCATCCGAGCTCTAATCTTTGGATTTTACTTAGACTCGTTCAACTTTCAAACTCAATCCGAAAAATGCTCATGCTATGCGAATGCAGAAAATATTTTTGTGATGCAATTTTCAAAGATTTTGAACTTTTTATGGGTTTTTGAAAAGATGATGTATATGCATTTTTTATTTTTTCAAAGAGTTTTTTTTCAAATGTTTTTTTTGGATTTTTATTTTGCAAATATTTTGGGATTTTTGAAAACAAAATGGTTTTGGATAAAAGCTAGGTTAAAAATATTTACACAGGGATGCTTCTTATATATACAAGAATTAGATTTAAAGAATTTACAGGGTAAGTGGTCAATTTTATAAGTATATATACAGTTGATTTTTGGTGTGATGTATGTATTCCTCAAACTTATTTGACACAGGTTTTTCAAACACTTTGAAAACTATAGTCCAAAATAGTTTTTACAAATAGATTTTGCAAACATTTGTACACATTTGAAAATCATTTTGCAAAGGTTTTCCAAACATTATATATAGATTTTTCAAATATTTCTGCAACCATTTTTCAAACCATTTGCAAATCATTTTTCAAACTTTTTATTTTACACAAAGAAAATAAATTTTACAATCAAAATATTTTTACAAAGGTTGAAAACATGTAACAAAATGTTTTCCAAATAGTTTTCAAAAGATTTTTCATGAAGATTTTCAAACTATTTTTCAAACATTTTGCAAAAATTATTTTCACCTGATTTATTAATCAGTAAATACAAAAAGTATTTGAGAAATAACCACATCTTTTTATTAAGGTTTTTAATGAATTTTATAAGTATAATTAGCCATATTTATTAGTAAAAATACGAAAGTACGAGTTATGGCTAAAGTATATACGTAGTATATACGACCCCCCTATACTTAGCTTGAGCTATGTCCTTATAGATCATAAAGAAAAAGGAAGACATAACTCGTACTGAGTATAGAAAAGTCTAAAGAATAAATGAATAAGAGATGAATGAACAAACGAATGAGAAGTCGACCGTCCCCCCTATACTTAGGATCAAATAATCCTAAGTAGAGTAGACTGTACACAAAGCAAGGAGGGTCAAGGGTGAGAATGAACATATCGTACTCGGACTGTCTCCCCCTATACTTAGGGTAAGATATCCCTAAGTATAGTCAAGAAGAGGAGACAATGGAGAGGATCGAAAAGAATCGAGAAACTCGGGGTGCACCCCCCCATACTTAGGACAAAGTACGTCCTAAGTATAGAAAACTGTCTACAAGGGGGCGACACCTTTTCGGTAGATAAGGAAGATAGAAGATGAAAAGAAGAAAAGAAGAAAAGAAGAAAGGATATCAACAGATGGAAGAAGATAGAGAAGAATGTACGCATCACTCCCCTTATACTGAGGGTAGAAGAAGCCCTAAGTATAGGCAACAACAGGAGTGATGAGACGAAACGACGAATGAACACTCGGCTCGTCCACCCCCCTATACTTAGGACAAAGTACGTCCTAAACAAGGCAAACGCGAGAATGGGTGGAGGAGCAATACAGAAGAGGGACAGAGGTAAACAAAGGAGAATGTACAACAGAGGTGGATATACACGGATACAAGAAGGTTGAAAGCGAACCTTCTTACGGGACCGCTGAGGAATAGATCTTGTATGGTGCAGGTCGACATCGGGGGTCCATAGTGGACTGAAGCCGATCAGGGTCGACAGAGTGAAGATCCTCAGGGGCCCTAGGGTGTGAAGGCACATACAGGGTAGTGGAAGAAGTACGACTAGGTCCGGCCTTGGGAGTCTTGCTAGTATCAAAGTGAAAAGGGACGAACTCATCATCATCGGAAGAAGTGTACTTAGTGTCGTCCTGCGAGGTCTCGTCCAGGTCAAAACCAAAAGGAGCGAACTCATCAGTGGAAGTAGTCGAACTCTGTTCGTCCTCAATAATCTCAACTGAATCATCTTTTTCGTCAAAAGGACCAAATTCTCGAATAAAAGCAATCAAATCAACTTCGGTTCTTGTCTCATTAGTATCTATGTGAATAAGAGTGGACTCATCAGTGGAAGTAGTCAAATCATGTCCATCCTGTCTAGTCTCTGACTCTGCCCTCCGCTCAATGGTGTCAATCGTGTAGATCCTGTGGATGTCATCAACACAGCGCCAAGTCCCAGAAGAAGGAACTCCGAGGTCCATGCTTTCCAAGTCTTCCTCCTAGGGGAGGAATTCTTGGGTCTCAGTGGAATCCAGTAAACAACAAAATTCTCTGATAGTCTCATCAAGGTCATGGTCCTCAGGGTCAACCAAGATAGGTGAAGTCACATCAGGTGCATGTCTCTGGTCGGCAGTGGGTGCGGTGATCAACACTTCGCTCTCGTAAGCAGGACGGAAGCGAATCTCTCCTGATCCGTAATCAATAAGAACCCTCGCAGAGGCGAGGAATGGTCATCCCAGGATGATTGGAGAGTGCTCCCCTGTGGAGGTCTCCATGGGTAAAACGACAAAGTCAACATGGTAGCTCATGCCCTGAATCGAAATGACGACGTTTTCAAGGATACCCTTCGGCCTCTTGATAGATCCATCAGCAAACTGAATGATCATCCTGGTTTTCTTGAGAGGCCCTAAGTGAAGAGACTGTACCAGCAAGAAGGGTAGTATGCTAATCGAAGCGCCGCCGTTGAGGAGAGTGTGATCACATGTGTGGTTAGAGATGGTGCAGCTAATGAAAGGTGTGGCAGTGTTCCTCTTCCTAGGAATGGGACGGTGTGTGATGGCGTGGGCAATGGCCATGGTCAAGATATGACGCTCAGATCTGCTCCTCTGCTTTCTCTTCTTGGGAAAAGGAGCAGATAAATCAATCATGGCCTGTTGAAGTAGGGCTCGGATAATCTCATGAATAGTGGCCACCACTTCGGATTCAGTCAACATTTTTTTGAATTTTTGGACCTCCTCCATACAAGGGAGGAAGTCGGAATCAACATCTACACGAGGCATGCCAAGAGTAGTCTGTACAACGGCATCCTCGGGGTCAAAGGTGGGACAGTGTGTGAATGGATGTGTGGTCAAAGGGTCTGGCAGGTGGGCACTCTCCTCACAGTCCGACTCAACCAAAGGTCTCCCGAACTCTTTTTAGGTTTTTAAAATTTTCTCATTTTTTTGTATTTTGGGCGATTGCAAGATCTCATGGAAATCCTCGAGTGAACCCATATCATCAAATAAAGGAATATCATGTTCGCTCTTATTGGTGCTAGTGAGGTGGTCAATCCTCTGTCTCATATGATCCATCATTTGGGTCAAGTGCTCAAGGGTGGACTCCATGAAAGGTGACTCCAACAGATCAGTCTCGGGTGGATGTAAAGGTGGATAGTACGGAGGTGGTGGTGGATGTGGGTAGAAGTCCGAGTCCTGATACCGCGGCTGAGGCGGATATGTACAAAAGTCAGGAGCAAAGTCCTCCTGGAAAAAAAGGAGGTGGACCGGCTGGAGTGAACGAAGGATCCGCAAAGTCTGGATAAAAGACGCTCCAGGGGTCCATCTCGAAACAAGGAAAATTGATGGTCGGGAGAGCACGATGGTCAAGTCAAGAGAGTGAGAAAAAGGCTCAAATGCGCAGAGATGATATAGAATGCACTCACACAATCACAAGAAAACTCACACAAAACAAACCCTCAATTCACCTACTCAACTCGGTAGAGACCGAAAAGTCCGTCTTTTTATCTTGTCTGTTTTAGAGTTAGGTGAGAAGTCCAAAAGTTGCACAAACACTTAAGGGCTGAATAGGATTTGGGCATTAGTCCTTAGGGTGTGCGCAAGCAATGTAAAACGAAGACAATGAGGAGATTACTCGCCCCGATACAAGTTTTTCTTTTTGGTGGTTTTTTAGGGTCAAGTAATATTAACAGTCCCAATTTTATTGGTTATCACTTTTTTTAGATTTTTAATGGGAAATGCACGAATCTATCGAGGAGTCAATTTTTACTTAGCACCTAGGTGATCAAAATCAGAGGTAGAGAGTCGGAAAAGCAATGCAAGCGACAAAACGATGATGTATGCTAAAGCGTAAATGCTCACCTTGCCTCCAGCACTCTACATGCAAAGATGCTCAGCAGAATTGAAAACTAATCCATATGCAAATGCAAAGCCGATGAAATCGCCCTAAGTTTCAGAAATTGCTATTATCGTGAAGAACCACAAGTCGGTCACCGATCCTCAATCCAAGAGTCCGGTCTAGGCTCACCCCTCCTCTTCTCGACACTTCGAGTTCAGGAGTAGCGCTTGACAGGGTGGGCTCACAGCACGTAGGCTTGAAGATGATGAGGCGACTGTTGAAAGATTAGAACTAAGTCCAAAGCATACTATAGGTACATGCAAGATATTAAGTGTTTGGCCTTAGTCTATCGCAAGCAATCCTAAAACTAGGGGCTCACTTACACAAAGTAAGGAAAACAAAACTGAGAAAACAAAGGGAAAAAGATGCGATGAAAAACCGACAAAAAGCCGCGGTGAGCCCCCAAGTGAACAATCACTTGGAAATTAGGCCCGAATGTCCAAGAGTCCAAGTACCTGTATTATTACAAATTAAAGGTCTCTCTGTCACAATAAATTACACAAATGAATATGGAATGTAAATGCTATAACTAAAGGGGAGCTCGGTCTTCAAAATTCTCTCCTCGTCTCCTCGGTGCTAGGCTGGCTAGAGCCAGCTTCACGTGGGTGCGCCGATGCCTCGGGTAAAGCGCCTCCCTCGATCCGCGGTTCCTCGCACGAAGTCAACAAAGAGAGGGGTTAGACAGCTCAAAAGATATATCAAATAAAAATCAAATAAATAAAGCCGCAAAAGTAGACAAGCAAACACAATCACAAACAAAAAGCCGAACTATGTGTTGTAGCTCCCCGACAACGGCGCCATTTGATAACGAGGATCATACGGTTTCACAAGGTGAAACCGCAGTCGGTGTATTGACCGCTCAAAAATCCCTAATTAGTCAACAATGAACCCACAATCAAATCAATTAAACAATGAGAAATAAATGTGGAGTCAAATTTATTTTAACTCTACATAAAAGATGTATAGGTGTAAGTATGTAGAGGTCGAACTCATGGAGCAAACAAGATAGATCGGGCAATAATGCACAAAAATGTGATGTGATTAAGTGTCTACAATTATGTAAATTTTTGTGGGTTTTTAATTTTATATATTTTAAATTTTTAATTTTGTATTTTTATATTTTGGTTTTTAATTTTCTGATTTTATATTTTCTTTTTATATTTTATATTTTTTAAATATATTTTCTTTTTCAATAATAGAATATATATACAATATAAGAGAGGAACAATGTATTTAAAAAATAGATAAAAATACCCAAAAATCAGGAAATAAAATGTTTTTGTCTTTTTTATATTTTCTAATGTTTTTGTGATTTTTCTAGATTTTTCCTATTTTTTGGTATTTTTAAAGTCAAAAATAATAAAAACAGTGAATAAAATTGCTGGTCGAAATTAAAACGGGAATGAAAAATAGTAAATAGTAACAAAATTTTCCCAAATTAATTTTAAAATAAAGGAAATAAAATAGGGAAAATTCTGAAACAGAGTTATATTTTTAAGATTTTTCTAGGATTTTTTAGATTTTTATAAAGATTTTTAGTGTTTTCTAATTTTTAAGGTTTTTGTTTTGAAGTTTTTAATGATTTTTGGTTAGGAGTTAGAAGACACTGAAATACACAAAATAGAATTTTTTTGGAAATTTGTGAAAAATTTTGATAATTTTTATGGATTTTCTAATGCAGATAGTAGCAAAAATGCATGTTTTTTATTTTTGATAAATATAAAAATGCAATAAAAATGCAATGCAAAAATATGCTGTGAATATGCAATGCAAAAGGAGCTTAAAATAATTTTTGTAGATTTTTTTAGACTTTTATAGATGCACGCAGTAATTAGAAACCACAAAAAGAAACTACATTCCTAGCAGGGGCAATTTTGTAATATTCAAAAAGTCCAGGGCGCTGATTGCAAATTTACAAAGAATATATAGTTGAAATAAAACTTCCTGGACCTAATACCAATAACAAAAGCCGCGAGGGTGTCTTCGCAAAATTCCCAGACTCGCATGCACAAGGCACGTGATCAGGAAGGACTAAAATGTTGTATTTTAAACTTCAAGGGCTTAATGATAAAATGTCCAGAAAATAATACAACTGCAATTGAATGTTTTAGAACTAAAACTAAAAACAAAAACAAACCGGGGTCCCTCTGCAAAACACCAAGTCACGTGCGCGAAGCACGTGACCTGGCAGGGACCTAAATGAAATATCCCAAAATCTAAGGGGCCTCTACGCAAATACTACAAAATAAAAAGCACGACAGAGGAATGTTTATGTTCTATTTAATAAATACAAAAACGAGCGGGTCTAAGATGCAAAATACCCACTCACGGGCGCGATCCACTGGCGCGGGATCTCACTTAACACACGTGTCGACGCCTGGGCCCGCGATACCCCTTCGATGCGTGTGGCCCAGATTAAAACGCAGACGGTGATCGGACGACGTTGGTGTGCTTGATCGGACACCATCTGTGCTCCATGATGAACTCGGCCAAGATCAACGGCTCATGAGGTGCTTGGAAGAACACGATGAACTTGCCCTTGGGCGAGTTTGATTCTGATACAGCTCTCCCCTCCGAGCACCTGGAAGCTCGCCGACGGCTGATCCACGCTCCAGCTGTGCTCCTGCAGATAGGAAGCCCCACAAAAAGGCCAAACATCGCCGGAAGACGTCCGGCGACGCGCGGCGCCTGGGCTACTTTCACGACCTTCAAAAATTCATGCAAAGACGCATCTTCCGTGTCATTCCTGCAGGGGAGCGGTTAAGCAAGAAGCACGGAACTCCAGAGAGCTCCTGGAGGGTGAGTGTGGGACAATGAACAGGGTTGAGGCTTGCCGGAGCGAACGCCGGCGAGCAGCGGTTGAGGTGGTTTGATGGACAACGCTTAAGCGAGTGAGGGATGAAATGACTATGGGAAATGGTTCCTGTGACTACCACAAACTGAAAAAGCACAAAAAACGAGATAAAACAGAACCTCGATGGCCTAAAAAGCCAGAGATGCGATCTCACGGCGGCTTGCCGCCGGAGATGGTGGAACCGGCCCTTAAGTCCTCGCCAACACACCTAACTTGGCCGGAGGAGAAGCTGTCACCTTCTCCGGTCCAGGGTGCAAGACAAAGGAGGCAGACGAGGTCAAAATGGGGTTCAAAGCAAGATGGAAGTGGCGGGTTTGGTTTTGAAAGATGGCTGGGAGGCTCCAAAGAATGAGGTGGACTGAGCGAATCGCGGGTCCAATCCTCGAAAAAACCTATAGGCGTGTAAGAGCAATGGTCAATGATCAAAAGTCGTGAAGGAACCATCACGAGATAATGCAAGGAGAAGCCTCGAAAAATCCGCAAAAATGCGACAAAAACCACTTCTAGCACAGTCCAGGCGTTGGGCAGAGCCCTCCTGGTTGGTCCACGTGGACCAACCAGGAAAAAGCCTGGGAAAAACATTTCTAAATTCGTTTAAAAATAGTAAATGATTTTATTAATTTTTGGTTAAAAAATAAAAAATGTTTATTATTTTATAAATTATTTATTTCTGATTTTTATTTATTTTTATGAGGTATAAAATTACAAGTTGCCTTTTATACCCCTTATAGCATCTTTATCTATATATTTAAGTATTTTATTTTTATTTTATATATTTAATTTATTTATTTTTGTTTATTATTTTATATGTTTATAAAGTATTTTTATACACTTAAATATATTTTTATTTTATTTTTCTGAGGTGTTTTATACACTAAATAAAATAAAAGTATAAATAGTATATGTTTGTATATAAGTCTTATACCTATGTATAATTTACAAACATTTTATTTTGTGTTTCTTTTGTATTTTTATTCTGATTTTAATATACATAATTATTATAAGTAATATTTACAAAATTATAAAAATATAAAATTATATAAATAATGAATAATGAATAAAATGAATATTTTAATCGGTATAAGTATACAAGTAGGGTCCAAAACTCAACTTTCAAACCATAGCTCCGAAAAATACAAAACCACCTCCACTAAATAGCTTATTTTAAATTATATACCATTAAATGTGAGTTTGGTATGTTTTGAGTTTTTATTTGCAAGATACGGGTCTGGGAAGTTGGAGTTCTGGATTCTTATGCAGATCATATCTTTTTATCTGTGCATTATTTTTGAGTAAAATCAATTTTGTACTTTTGTTTATTTAATTATCTACAAATTTCATGTTCAAAGTTTCTTTATTTGAGGTATAAAAAGCAGAACCAAAAATAGGTCCAAAATGAATAAAGAATGAATAAAATAAAAGAGAATTTTTATTGTATTTTGGCCCTTATCTCCCCTACTTTATTCCTTGTCGTCCTAGTCATCAAGATGCCTAGGTCTCGGGGTTTCGGGTCATAAAATATTTACAGTATTTTATTTTTTTTCTTTTCTTTTCTTTATTCTATAATTTTGGCTTTAAAAACCGCATTTTATACAATATTTACACAATGATGCATGGATGCTAATATGCCTAAATTAACCGTATTTATACGCATTTACTAGGGTTTTTAAGGCCAAAATGATAGAATAAAGATGATGAAACGTAGATTCATCAGGCGGTTGAAGCCTCGTTAAAGAGTCGGAAGGAGTGAAGAGAGAGGGAGGTGTCGAGTCATGTAGGGAAGAGAGAGAGAGAGAGAAAGGACGAGAGTGGATGGTCGTGGTGGTTGGTAGTTACGCCACCTGGCAGGGGGAGATGGAGGGTGATCGCAAGTGTCGTAGGCGAACAGGTCAGCGTAAGGACGGGTGCTAGAGGGAGAGCAGGTGCTTGCAGCCCCGACACAAAGGGTGGAGCGACGGGTGCGTGCGGAGGGAAGGGGAAAGGGAAGGCAGCCATGTGGCCAAACCGATGGCTACCACGTGCCAAAGAAGAAAAAAATAAATTAAAATGAAAACTAAAATAATAAATAATAACTATATAAATAAGTAAAATAAATAATAATACTATTTAAAGTAGTGAATAAAATAAAATAAGTAAATAAGTAAATCAATAAATGAATGAATGAAATAAACAAACGAGGGATGAATCTCCATTTCATTATCTTCATTCTATCATTTTGGCCATAAAAAACCTAGTAAATGCGTGTAAATACCATTAATTCATGCATTTTAGCATTCATGCATTGTCGTTTAAATAGTGTATAAAATATTACTTTTAATGCTAAAATTATAGAATCAAGAAAAGAAAAAGAATAAAGTATAGTAGATATTTTATGACCATAAACCCCAAGCCCTAAGTATCTCGATGAGTAGGTCAACAATGAATAAAGTAGGGGGAGATAAGGGCCAAAATACATTAAAATCCTTTTTTATTTATTCATTTATTATTCATTTTTGGGATCTATTTTTAATTTCACTTTTTATTCTTCAAATAAAAGAAACTTCATACATGAAAGTTGTAGATAATTAAATATAGAAAAATACAAAATTGAGTTTACACAAAAATAATATATAATGTACAAATTATAGCCAAAATAAGATTCCAAAATCCCAACTTCCCAGACCCATATCTCTCAAATAAAAACTCAAAATATATCAAAATCACTTTAATTGTATATAACTTTTAATAAGCTATTTAATTAAGGTGGTTTCATATTTTTTGGAGTTAGGGCGTGAAAGTTAGGTTTTGGACCCCTATCGTATACTTTACCCTATTAAAACATTCATTTTATCTATTATATATTATTTTTATATTTTTATAATTAATTAAATATTATTTATAATATATATATATTCAAATATGAATAAAGCATTAAAGAAATTATTAAAATAAAATGAAATACCAAAGTACATAGATGAATTACCTATATATATACCTATATAATTAATACACCTAATTATAAGTGTATAAAATACCTCAGAAAAATATAATAGAAATATATTTAAGTATATAAAAATAAGTTATAAAAATATAAATTAATAAATTAAAATAATAAAATCAAAATTACAAAATAAAAATAAAAGACCAAAATGCATAAATAAGTATACCTATATTATAACCCTAAAAAGTAACTTGTAATTATATACCTTAAAAAATAATTAAAAATCATAATAAAATAATTTATAAAATTATTATTATTAATATATTAAAATTAATTTGAGATATTTTGATTCTATTTTCTATTTTTTATCTCCATTTTCATTTTGGGTATTTAGTTAAACCCTATTTTGGGTATTTTTTTACTTTAAAAATCTATAAAAATAGAAACAGATTTTAAAAAATCATAAAAATAGTAAAAAATTAATTAAAACCCAAATATTTTATTTCCTTTATTTTGACTATTTTTATTAATATTATATCTATATTAGTCCATATTGTATATATACTCTATATATAGTCTTATACATATTATATCTCTTTTATAAAAAATGTAAAAATATAAAAAGAAAACATAAAAACAAATATTTTAAAATCAAAATATAAAAATATAAAATCAAAAATAAAATTTAAATAATTTAAAAATTAAAAACCGATAAAAAAGAGAACATATAGACAAATCCTTCATAATCGTTTTTGTGTATTTATTTGCCGGATCTATCCTGTTTGTTCCCTCTGTTCGACCTCTACACACTTGTACCAATACACATCCTTTATATAGAGTTATAATAAATGTTAACTCTGCATTGCTTTTTATTGCTTAATTATCATTGCGTGTTAATTTGTTGTTTTAATTTGAAATTCCTGTGGTCGACTCGACGACGAAATTCCTTAACTCTATTTATTTTCTTACTTCTTTGATATTAATTAATTATCTGTATAATCACATCTTCTTTGTGCCTTTGTTGCATGAGACTGTGGATTGAGGAGGATCGCCTCGGTGATTTTGTGCATCCTTAGGAAGTGGAGTCGGCCATTCTACCCTAGTCGACAGGAGAGAGCCGTAGAGGGCACGTAGAGGATTTTTGGGAGACAGAGCTCCACTTGCATTTTTATTATTGTATTTATTTGTGTAGTTTAAGTGAGAAAGAGTCCACTTTATCTTAATAACTTAACATGACTCTCCAGGACAAAACTTCACATTTTACGAGGTCCGATGCCCGAAGGATAGTTCTCTTGGGGGCCTCGTCGGTTTCGTCATGGTTTTTATTGCCTTCCCCCCTTTGTTTCATGATTTTGTTTTCTTTCTTTTGTGTGATTGAGCCCTTTGCTTTAGGAATTGATCGACGATAGATTAAGGCCAAACACGTAATAACCAGTGCATGCTCCTATAGATACATTTGGACTTAGTCAAATATAAAACTGCTTCTCAGTTAGTCTTTGAACCATGTGTCGTGAGAGTCCTCCATACATCGCTTGTAGGATTCACTGTGGTGGGCACCAAGGAGACTCCAAGACCGGACCCGTAAGTTCTATTCTGAGTCATTAGCATTAGTTCTTCACGCTAATAGCAATTTCTGAACTTAGGGCGATTTCATAGTCTTGCATTTGCATTTAGTGTAGGGTTCAATTCTTTTGAGCATCTTTGCATGTAGAGTGCTGGAGGTAAGGTAAGCATTTATGCTTTGGCATTCATCATCATTTTTCTACTTGCATTGATTTCTTGACTCTCCCTTTGAAATTGACCACCTAGGTGATAAGTAAAATTGATTCCTCATTAGACATGTGCATTTCTCATTAAAAAAACTAAAAAAAGTGGTAACAATAAAATTGGGACTGCTAACATTACTTGACCTTAAAATTGAAAAATATTTGTCTTAAGGCGAGTAATCCCCTCGTTGTTTTCATTTTAATTTCTCATGCACACACTAAGGACTAGTACCTGAATCTTATTCAGCCTCTTAAGTGTTTGTACAATTTTGACTTCTCACCTAACCCTAAAACAAACAAGATAAAAAGACCAAGCTTTACAGTCTCCACCGAGTTGAGTAGGTGAATTGAGGGGTTTGTTTTGTGTGCATTTGTTTGTATTTGCTTGTGTGTATTTAGATTGCCTCTGCGCATTTGCGCCTTTTTCTCACTATTGTTGACTTGACCTTCGTGTTCTCCCGACCATTTTCTCTTATTTTGGAGATGGACGACTGGAGTGATTTTTGTCCGGACTTTGCGGATCCCTCGTACCCTCCAGCTAGTCCACCTCCCTTTTTCCAGGAGGACTTTGATCCCGTCTTTTGTACATATCCACCTCAGCCACAGTATCAACCTTCGGATTTTTATCCACCTTTGCCCTCAGATTTCTCACCTTCACATCCCTGGAGATTGACCTGTTGGAGTCAACCTTTCATGGAGCCTACCTTTGAGCACTTGATCTAGATGATGCAACATCTGAGACAGAAGATTGATGAGCTCACTAGTATAAACAAGAGCGACCATGATTCTCCACTTATTTGATGATATGGGTTCACTCGAGGATTTCCATGAGAGCTTGCAATCGTTCAAAATACAACAAAATGAGCAAAATTTAAAAATTGAAAAAGAGTTCGGGAGCCACTTTGTTGATTCATACTGTGAGGAGAGGGCCCATTTGCCGAACCCTTTGACTAAACAACCTCTCACATCCTATATCACCTTTGACCCCGAGGATGCCACTGTACAAACTGCTCTTGGCATTCCTCGTGTAGATGTTGATTTCGACCTCCTCCCTTGTATAGAGGTGGTCCAAAACTTCAAAAAAAATGTTAACTGGACCCTAAGTGGTGGTTTCTATTCATGACATCATTGATGTCCCACTTCGTTAGGCCATGACCTAATTATATGCTCCTCATCATAAGAAAAGAAAGCGAAGGAACATATTTGAGCGTCATATTTTGAACATGGCCACTGCCCACGCCATCACACACCATCCTATTCCTAGGAAGAGGAACACTGCCACACATGTGATCACACCTTCCTTGACGGCAGTGCTTCGATTAACATCATATCCTTCTCGTTGGTACAATATCTTCACTTAGGGCCTCTCAAGAAAACAGGATGATCATTCAGTTTACTGATGGATCAATAAAGAGGCCGAAGGGTATCATTGAAATCGTCGTCATTTTGATTCATGGAATGAGTTACAATGCTGATTTTGTTGTATTTCCCATGGAGACATCCACTGGGGAGCATTCTCCAATCATCCTGGGACGACCATTTCTAGCCTCTACGAGGGTTGTTATCGATTATAAATTAGGAGAGATGCACTTCCATCCTGTTAACAAAAGCGAGATGATCATCATTGCCCTCGCTGCTGACCAGAGACTTGCACCTGATGCTCCTTCACGTATCTTGGCTGATCCCGAGGATCGTGACCTTGATGAGACGATCGGAGACTTTTGTTGCATGTTGGATTCCACTAAGACCCGAGAACTCCTCCCCAAGGAGGAAGACTTGAAAAGCATGGACCTTGAAGTTCCTTCTTCTGGGACTTGGAGATGTGTTGATAACATCTGCAGGATTTACACGATTGATACCATTGAGCAAAGAACATAGATTGATGAGACCAAGACCGAATTTGATCTTATTGCTTTTATTCAAGAAATTCAGGATTCTTGATGAGCACGATGACCCGATTGAGACTTGTGAGGATGAGCATGATTTGAATACTTCCACTGATGAGTTTGTTCCTTTTGGTTTTGACCTAGGAGAGACTTCACAGAATGACCTTGATCTTACTTCTTCCGATGATGAGTACGTGCCATTTCACTTCGATATCCGCGAGACACTGATGAACCTCGTATTCATCATGCTAAAATTGATCATTTATGCTCTGTTCCCCATCATCCACTTGTAATTAATCATTAATAGAGCATTATTAGCATTTATACATGTGTAAATAATATCTGCATTTCATCATGCATAATTGCATTAAAAATCCCAAGTGTAAATTAGCCCAAAAATCCGCTAACTTCTCACATTTTGCTCCCCGGGAATGAATACTAGACCAGTATGACAAGCAAGCGCTAAGCAAAGCAAGTAAGCATTAATACCAGGACTCAGTATAAGCGCTATCCGTCGTCAGCCTCAGATTGACCGGCCGGGCTTGGTTGAGAGTGCATTTTCCTATTCATCATGGGAAGCCAGAGGTGGGCTTTCGCAAATTGATGACGGAAGCGCGCTGGAATCTTGTAGAGACTTTCCTTCCACCCGTCAGTGAAAGACACTTTCGACACACCTGTTTGTAAATAATTTATCCTAACTCCGATTGACCCAAAACCACTCCATTGTGTAGATATTACTAACCTTATTAAATAAAAAATATAAAAAATTACTAACCTCAATAAGTGTCAAATAATCCCAAAGTCTAATTTCACATTTGACGGACTAAAATAAGCATATCTCCCACATACAATGTCCAATTTGAAGGATATTGTGAATCCTCAAGCGCATCACGGAAGCGTGTCGATCGCATCGTATGCAATCGGAGCAACTAGTCGTACTAGATGCTAGATGCAGCGGAAATTAAAATTTTTTAACTTTAAAGATGAAACCACATGATCACGAGAACACTTCTCGGATCGTTTCATCAAACCACAAAGTACAAGGAATACCTCTTGAAGCGTGGTTGTGATTGCGAGATCCCAAAGTAGAGATCCTCCTATCTTAAGTCCGATCCACGAAGAACGCACTTGCGGGAGCGATGATGAGTCACGTTCCTTCCCGCAATCCTCGATGAAGATCCAAGCGATGGCTCCCCCGATTTCGTCAAACGAAATCTGTCGTCTTCTTTTAGAGTAAGAAACTCCAAAGAAGATGGAGATCCACGAGCCGTCGAAGAAGAAGCCGAGAGTCTCTCCTTTCTCAACACAAAGTGGACGGCCACTTAATGGAGAAGAGAAAGAGAGAGAGAGGGCGAGAATGAGAAAGAGAGAGAGAGAGAGTTGTCACCTTGTACAACTCTTAATGATGTACCATGGAAGGCTACCCTAGCCCTCTATTTATATTAGTTTAGGATCCAATGGATCTCAATCCATGGGACACATGGATCCAAAGGCTATGCTTGGTCCATGCTAAATCAATGGCTATGATTGTTGTTGGTTAAAACCAACAACATTAATTTAAATTAAAAAATGTTGCAACATTATCAACATAATTTAATTTAACATTAACTAATTAAGAGATAATGTGATAAATAAAAATGGAGTCAACCAACCTCCCTAAAAATGGGGGGCGTCACCCATGAACAATTCATGGGTGACGCCACCTATGGAGGGTGGTCAATTTTGGCTCATTTTTATTTATCTTATTATTCCTTAATTAATTTTGTATTCACAAAAATATTCACCAAATTAATTCCAAATTAATTTGTGAATATTTCAATCATGCCATTGAATATTATGTGAATCATATTCACAACCCAAACTAATTAGTAAATTGCATTTCCAATTAATTAACAAATGTGAATCCAATTCACACTATTAATTAACAAATGCTATTTACATAAATTCTCTCTCTTATATATGTATATTATAAATCATATCTATAACACACATATATCATGGATAGTGTTATCCACATTCTCTTAATCCTTGATAATTAAATCCCATTTAATTATCTTAGATAATCATTTTCACAATATAAATCATATTCATATTTAAGCTTGATAATTAAATCTCATTTAATCATCAAGTCCTTGCTTGGATATTTCATCAAAGGAATTATTCTTGAACCCTTTCAAGAATAATGTGCTTTCTCCGCAGATACTTGGAGATAAGGACAGGGCGATTGTATTATTCCACGTATAGTGACTTGGATGTTGAGATCTCGTCTCAAATCCAGATCGAACGAACCTCCCACAGATGCTTGATTAAATCAAGACCGCAAATCCAATCTTCTCATTGAATCTGAATCTCATTCAGACCAATGTCCAACACTTGGACTAAGATCAGATTGCTTCTCTACTGGAAGGAGTCACTAAAATCCAGACCTGTTTCATCACTCCCTCGGAATGGAAGCGTCATGGATATACAATCGTTTATGATCACATCACCCTTCAGGTATTCCCAATACCTGTACATCCTGCATACTGGAAGACCCATGGTCAACCCGAAGATCAAGATCAATTTTATACTGTCTTCTTCAGGGTTCGATCACTAAGTTTCTCATTTGATCATTGGGATTTGGTATCGATCATATACTTTCCAAAAGCATATATCATACCTAGGTCTTGATCATATACTTTCCAAAAGTATATATCAAACCTACAAATTCAGTCAAGCTTCCAAAGCAAGACGACCGTGCACGGAATTTGATTCTTCCCAATATCTCATGAGTGAGCTCATGTCTTCCGGTTCAGTAATGAACTTGTATGATCCCTTTGAGAGATCGTATTACTCATATGCCCTTATATGCACACCAGCACGCCGGTGTATAGACCTTGGTTAGGTCATCAACCTATTGGTCTGCCAAATGTACATACTCAAACATATAGCAATACATCTGTCTCCGGTCAGAGGATGCGTGCCTATGCTGTGACAGCATTCAACATAGGACTTAGGTTATCTCGATCTCGTTAAGTCAACTCTTTTGACCTAACTAATCTGACACCTCTGAATCTCTATTCCTATGCAGAGGACCTGCATCAAGAGGTCGGTCAGATATCAGCCTATGTGAGAAAGGATTGCCATCTCCTACTCAGGCTGGAGATCACATCTTAACAATCATTTAACGGTGCTTGATGAGTCCTCAATCTAACTCTTTAGATATTCATCCAAGCACCAGCCTCTATGATTCAATTATTGAATCAACAGCTGTATGATCATTAAGATAGCCATGGTACATAACCCTAATTGTACAGAGGGACCTATTATGCAAATTATTTATTCAGATCAGGGAATGATATTCGCAATAACATTTATTGCATAATGGCTCGCCGTGGGCTCACATGTCCAACAATCTCCCACTAGCCCAAAGAGCCATTAATGGGCTAATCATTTAAACCCACACTCATGTGACAATCATAAGCTATTTAGAAATAGCTAGGTAAGCTGATCAGTCATTCTGTTCCCGCGAGACTACGCCAAGTCCTTTTACGGCACTTGCATATCCCTAGGTAACAGTGCTCGCATCCAATGCGAATGTTGCATCTTATGCAACCAATACTCAATCTAGTCAAAGCAGTTATAGTGTCCTTGACACTATTGCTCAATAACTATTATAACCAGTATTTCCATAATCCTTATCAGAATACCCTTATTCCGGGAGATCACTATCTCTCAAGGTATCCACAGTTAAGACCTTTTAGATTTCCATCTAAAAATCTTAATTTCTTGAAGATATTGTTATTACTGCAATCAAGTGTTCTATCTCTATAGAAGGATTAGTAACAGTTTACTACTCCCACTGCATGGCAGATATCTGGCTTTTGTACACATCAAGCATACACTTAGCTTCTCGTAACTGATGCACAAGTGCAAGCAGTTTTAGCATTCACTTCCTCAACTCATTGAGGTGCTATCCCTTTTGATAGGTCAGTACCAAATCTCAAGGGAAGGAAGCCTTTCTTGGAATTTCCAAGAATGGAATATGTCCAAGGTGTACTACAAATGTGACAGTCCCAATGCCCTCTTTTCTTTGATTCTGAACAACTTCAGAACTAAGATCTAAGAGATATTCTTGAGATCATATCTCAAGGTATGGAATAGCCAGTCTATAAAACACTTATTATCATCCTTATATCATTCCAAATGATTAGGATATTATCTACATTTAGCACGATGAACACAATGGCACTCCCACTAAGCTTCACATGGTACATCAAGGTTCTATTTGAAATCATAACATTTATAATTTCATCAAATCTTATGTTCCAACAACAAGAAGCTTATTTGAGTCTACATATGGATTTCTTTAGCTTTCACACCTTACTTTCCTCAACCATGAAGCCCTGGGGCTACTTCATGTGAATATCCTCAGAGAGGTATTCTTAGAGGAATGCAATCTTGAATTACATCCTGAAGATGCAATAGTCAAGTTGTGTAGCTAAGGTTAGCAATATTCTGATGATTTTAAGAATGGTTACCGAAGAGCAAGTCTCATTGCAAGCAATGTCTTCTCTTCCGGTGTGTAGCTTATGGCTACGAACCGAGCTTTGAAGGTCTCTACCTTCTCATCAGGTTCCCTTTCTCTTGAAGATCCATTTACACCTTAATGGGTCAAACCCTTATAGGTGGATCCTCTAGGGTCCATATACAACACTTGTATATGAAGTCTACTTTAGACTTTATTGCTAATATCCATCTTTCCATGTCATGATCCTTAGGAGCTTCATCACATGAAGTCCGATCATTTTCAGACTCTGCTGACACATGGAATACATCCTCAAACTCATTTGAAGAGGTATTAATGTTTCATCTTTAATTGTCCTTTCAGTTTCCGATTTCAGGAGCCTCATTATCTTCTCGAGATTAAATGAGTTCCTTTACTTCATTTTCATCTTGATTCTCAAGAGTCTCAATCCTCCAAGAATCACATTCTCGGAAATGAGATCTTTTAAGAATCTCAAGGTCATAAAGTAGGTATCCAATACCATCCTTTATTTTCCTAATGAAGTAGCACTTTCAAGTGCTAGATTCCATCTTACATCCATGGAACCTTATTAAGGATATATATTGTAGTCTCTACCACACATATATACCAGGAAACTAAGAGGATAATTATGCTAAAATTCATCATTGATCAAATCATGTCACACATGATCCAATTGTATCTCCCTACAACTCTATTGAGTTCAGGTTTATCAGGAGGAGTGAGATAGAAATGATATTCATATCTCCATAAGGTATTCTTTGAATTTTATCTAATAGGTACAAGCTACCTAGGTTAGATCAAATTCATTTCATCTTTCTTCAAACTTTGGTTCTAAACCAAAATTATGAAATCTTTGAACATTTCAAAGGTTTCTCAGGTGAAGAGAAGAAATCTCATATCATACATAACCATCAATAGATATCACATATCCATAATGTTTACTATGATATAGATGATCTACATACATCAGTATGTATGAGATCTTGAATACCTCGACATCTAACACCATTCCCAAAGAAGGGTGTTTTGGATATTTTACTTTGAATACGATATTCACAAGTATGTAAGATTTGAAATTTTAGACATTCTAAAGTTTCATATCTTACTAGTCTATTGATCAAATCAACAGATAAATGTCCAAGGCTTGATGCCAGATCATTATCAAATGATCTTCATCCTCCTATTGATCTTATGAGGTTTGATTTTCAGTGCTAGAAATCTTAATGAACCATTCATTAATTTTCTAATTTTGTGGAGTCCACTAGATGTTAGATTACTATCTGAAATATTCCCATCATAACTCTTTATGATAGTTCTATCTCAGAATTCATGTTTATTTCCAACATTTAGAAACAAACAATGAGGGTATTCTAATATCTAGGTCATCGAGACATTCTCCAAGACTAAGGGCTCTCCCACTGAGAATATGAAGTCCATCTATCCAACAGAGACTGCTGTAACAATTACAACAATATCCATGTAGATGACTACTAAACCTTAAGATCAAATTTCTAATCTTCTAATATATATATATGCAACCAATTGCAAATGTCATTAGAAGATTGGGATACAATTGTCAGACTTTATCTTATGAAATAAGAAAGTCAGAGTCAATGATTATATGTAGATTATTCTGATGCTCTATCTGAGTCCTTCACTAAGGATTTTAGACAGACTTGATAGTCATACTATCAACACATCAACTTATTGCAGCATTGGCATTCATCCAACTCTTTGGATGTGATATGGAAGTCACAGAAGTAGGTCAACTCTTTGACTTTCCTTCTTACTCGTGTCCGACCCATGCTTCCACTGTGCTCTCTTCATCAATAAACAACCATTGTTTAAGACAAAGAATCTCTTATGTTGAATTCAAAGATTTCAATACAAGAGCATTTCAACATTCATACATGCTTCATTAAATTCATACAATATGAATATTATGAAGCTTCATGAATGACTAGAGTATAGATAATAGAATGATGACACTCATCATATCTACATACATCTTAACTCTTAGAGACTTAGGTTCAGGTAGGTATTCAAACATTTTGAATACATCATCTCTTTTGAGCCACCATTCTGCATAATGCAGAGAACCATGTCATTCATGATTAAATGTCTAGAGCACATATTATGCCAAAATATCTTCTTTTGTTTTATAAGGATTATTCGACAATTACGATCACCATCGACATGTCACTTCCAAAGTACACTCGATGAAGGATCAAGACTACAGAGACATACAAACCCTAAGGCGATGTCTTATTATCTTATTTAATTATCAGTCCTCATTATATTGAGGAATCTTGCATATTGTAACCACATACATTATGTGTCCAATTGCAAGTACAATATCTGGATCATGAGTCCAATCCAAGATATTTTACTGGTTATTATTGAGTATAATATTGAGTGGGTTTAATGAAGGATTATCTGAAATAAGAAATTTGCATAAGTGTATATATATTATATATATATGTTTTACTTTGATTTAGGAATTTTTATATCAAAGTTGTCTTGCCTTGTCAACACTGAAAGTTCATTCCCTTAATCACTTTCAATGTAAGAGATATTCTTACCATTATATCTCAAGCAAGATCTGGGATCTCCTTCCTTATCTTCGTTGCATCCCAATAATATGAGAACCTACAACTCGGATAAAAAGAAGCGGGAACACATTCCGCCTTGCAAGTCCAACTTGCATCTCCCAATTCGGTCTTTAATACCCAGGCCCACCACCCCTAAGGCAATGTTGACCCATCATTAATTGAACCAACCGTCAACAGGCTTAATACTCGCTATACGCAATCCAATATCGCCCCAATAATATGAGGACCCGATATTGGGGTCACTACGTATACGGCCTTACTCTTTCGAGAAGCAAAGAACTCGATCCAATTAAATCATGCACAGGATCTGTCACTTCGGACAGGCGTCTCCCATACACAACAACTGGCGACGAAATCCTTTGCCTTGACGGGAGACCATGGATGTCACTTATGTGATCCTCCACCTCATATTCAAATTGTAATTAATTATTGTGAATCATATTCACATAATTAATTCTTCCAAGGGAAATACACATCTATTCAAAATAGAGTGTTTATTGGATATAATTAATTTAATCACATTAAATTAATCATCAATCCAATCATCAATCAACAAACATGTCTTTTACTTGAATAGTAGGTATATACTCAAAGTACTTATTATTCGAATTTTAATAATTAGAAAAATACACATTGTCTGTCTCCGGTATTATACAGTCCCTACCCGCTGTCATGGCCAGTACCGACGAGAGTGGGACGGACCACATACGTTGCAACCCGCTACCCCAATGCTCTCCGACTAGGCACCACATCCGCCTCGGGAAAGGATAATACCAGATAGACCATCATGTACTTTGAGATGTTCATCGGTTTTTCAACCGAAATTATACCATATAATATAAATCAAAACATTTTTGATTATAAGGAGATTTGCTAGACAAATCCCCAATCCTATTCAAGCAAAAGGGTTTTTCATGTAAAAGTTGTCCTACAACAATTGTAGGATAAACTATGGTTTTCGTGAAAGCAATGTTTGTTGATGAACCAATGATCAAGATCTAATATCTTATCATTGTGGTTTAGGCAAATGTCATTCAATGAAATAATTATTTCTTTAAATATTTCACAAATATTTATCACTAATTATTCCAGAAAATTAACAATTAATTTTCATCATGATAATTGAATGACATATCACAAGGTTCAAGATCAAGAAATTGTTAATTTCCAGCAGTGACCCCCAATCACTAAAATTAACTTATCTTGATCAATTTAAATCCAAAAAATGCAAACTCAGTTTCCAAAGATTGCCTATTTGATTTATTAAAGAACCCAAGTGATAATTCACGCATTTCGAGGCGGATTAAAACCGTAATCATCTCATTAATTACGTTAAATCCGCAGTTCCCGCAACAGTGAATATAGGCATATTCAAAAGACCATATCTTGAGCAAATAAAGTCCAAATTTAGTAAACTCAAGTCCTATGGTTTCCTTGTTCAATGGGGAACAAAATCCAATTGAAATTTTCGTGTTTAAACATTTTAAACAGAGTCGAAAAATTCAATTAGACAGAGGTGCGAAAATTGAAATGCAGTAAAAAATTTCGCAACCCTTTCAAGAACCAAATCGTCTAAGGTGTATGGATCATATCCAAAACCATATTCAACCTGGCTCTGATACCACTTGAAGGATATTGTGAATCCTCAAGCGCATCACGGAAGCGTGTCGATCGCATCGTATGCAATCGGAGCAACTAGTCGTACTAGATGCTAGATGCAGCGGAAATTAAAATTTTTTAACTTTAAAGATGAAACCACATGATCACGAGAACACTTCTCGGATCGTTTCATCAAACCACAAAGTACAAGGAATACCTCTTGAAGCGTGGTTGTGATCGCGAGATCCCAAAGTAGAGATCCTCCTATCTTAAGTCCGATCCACGAAGAACGCACTTGCGGGCGCGATGATGAGTCACGTTCCTTCCCGCAATCCTCGATGAAGATCCAAGCGATGGCTCCCCCGATTTCGTCAAACGAAATCCGTCGTCTTCTTTTAGAGTAAGAAACTCCAAAGAAGATGGAGATCCACGAGCCGTCGAAGAAGAAGCCGAGAGTCTCTCCTTTCTCAACACAAAGTGGACGGCCACTTAATGGAGAAGAGAAAGAGAGAGAGAGGGCGAGAATGAGAAAGAGAGAGAGAGAGAGTTGTCACCTTGTACAACTCTTAATGATGTACCATGGAAGGCTACCCTAGCCCTCTATTTATATTAGTTTAGGATCCAATGGATCTCAATCCATGGGACACATGGATCCAAAGGCTATGCTTGGTCCATGCTAAATCAATGGCTATGATTGTTGTTGGTTAAAACCAACAACATTAATTTAAATTAAAAAATGTTGCAACATTGTCAACATAATTTAATTTAACATTAACTAATTAAGAGATAATGTGATAAATAAAAATGGAGTCAACCAACCTCCCTAAAAATGGGGGGCGTCACCCATGAACAATTCATGGGTGACGCCACCTATGGAGGGTGGTCAATTTTGGCTCCTTTTTATTTATCTTATTATTCCTTAATTAATTTTGTATTCACAAAAATATTCACCAAATTAATTCCAAATTAATTTGTGAATATTTCAATCATGCCATTGAATATTATGTGAATCATATTCACAACCCAAACTAATTAGTAAATTGCATTTCCAATTAATTAACAAATGTGAATCCAATTCACACTATTAATTAACAAATGCTATTTACATAAATTCTCTCTCTTATATATGTATATTATAAATCATATCTATAACACACATATATCATGGATAGTGTTATCCACATTCTCTTAATCCTTGATAATTAAATCCCATTTAATTATCTTAGATAATCATTTTCACAATATGAATCATATTCATATTTAAGCTTGATAATTAAATCTCATTTAATCATCAAGTCCTTGCTTGGATATTTCATCAAAGGAATTATTCTTGAACCCTTTCAAGAATAATGTGCTTTCTCCGCAGATACTTGGAGATAAGGACAGGGCGATTGTATTATTCCACGTATAGTGACTTGGATGTTGAGATCTCGTCTCAAATCCAGATCGAACGAACCTCCCACAGATGCTTGATTAAATCAAGACCGCAAATCCAATCTTCTCATTGAATCTGAATCTCATTCAGACCAATGTCCAACACTTGGACTAAGATCAGATTGCTTCTCTACTGGAAGGAGTCACTAAAATCCAGACCTGTTTCATCACTCCCTCGGAATGGAAGCGTCATGGATATACAATCGTTTATGATCACATCACCCTTCAGGTATTCCCAATACCTATACATCCTGCATACTGGAAGACCCATGGTCAACCCGAAGATCAAGATCAATTTTATACTGTCTTCTTCAGGGTTTGATCACTAAGTTTCTCATTTGATCATTGGGATTTGGTATCGATCATATGCTTTCCAAAAGCATATATCATACCTAGGTCTTGATCATATACTTTCCAAAAGTATATATCAAACCTACAAATTCAGTCAAGCTTCCAAAGCAAGACGACCGTGCACGGAATTTGATTCTTCCCAATATCTCATGAGTGAGCTCATGTCTTCCGGTTCAGTAATGAACCTGTATGATCCCTTTGAGAGATCGTATTACTCATATGCCCTTATATGCACACCAGCGCGCCGGTGTATAGACCTTGGTTAGGTCATCAACCTATTGGTCTGCCAAATGTACATACTCAGACATATAGCAATACATCTGTCTCCGGTCAGAGGATGCGTGCCTATGCTGTGACAGCATTCAACATAGGACTTAGGTTATCTCGATCTCGTTAAGTCAACTCTTTTGACCTAACTAATCTGACACCTCTGAATCTCTATTCCTATGCAGAGGACCTGCATCAAGAGGTCGGTCAGATATCAACCTATGTGAGAAAGGATTGCCATCTCCTACTCAGGCTGGAGATCACATCTTAACAATCATTTAACGGTGCTTGATGAGTCCTCAATCTAACTCTTTAGATATTCATCCAAGCACCAGCCTCTATGATTCAATTATTGAATCAACAGCTGTATGATCATTAAGATAGCCATGGTACATAACCCTAATTGTACAGAGGGACCTATTATGCAAATTATTTATTCAGATCAGGGAATGATATTCGCAATAACATTTATTGCATAATGGCTCGCCGTGGGCTCACATGTCCAACACAATTTTGGTCTACTCACTTTTAAAGTACTCCATTTTCAAATACCTTCAAAACAAGATCAATTTCATAAAATTCGGAGCTCATATGTGAAAGTTGGGTTTTGGGCCTCTTTTGCGTAGTTTGACTTTTTGCTATTTTTGACCTAAGTTTTTAAGTACATAATTAACCCATTTAATTTTATTTCTTCTTCATTTGTGTTATTTGATGAAAGTTTTATTAAGCGACATAAAAATCCAAATCCAGATTCAAACTTAAATCAAAGAAACTGACTGAGTCCAAGCGTCTGTTGTCGGTCTGTACAAAAGTTATGTGTTTCTAACTTCTATTTTATTTTCCCATTTTCTTATTTATTAAAAATCCCAAAAAAATTAGACTAGTGTGTAATTAATTTTCTTGTATTTTATCGTATTTTTCTATAATTTTTATCCTCTCTAAAACCACCAAAAAAATTACAAAACCCCCAAAATTCGGTTTTCCATACACATGGAAAACCACCAAAAATACCACTTTGCATAGTTGACCTCTTTTGCTCCCAGGTCCTTCATGAAAGTGATAAATCTCGACGAGACGAACAACTTTTGTGAAGGAAAATTTTCAATCCGAGGTCATTTTCAATGTCTTTTCTATTTTTCTTTAAATTTAAATTTTGAATTTTTTTGGGGTGCCACGTGGTAGCCCCTGGGCGTGCCACGTGGCACCCCTCTTCTTCTTCTCTCCCCAGCCTGGCCAGGTCACGTGCCCAGCATGTGACCCGACCTCCTTCCACCTTCAGCCGTTACTCTTCCCCCCCACCCCCCCACGTCGTTTCTCCTCTGCCATGCACGGCCATCAAGCCCATGCATGGCCGTTTACCACCCCCCTTGCGCATAACCGATACCACCTTCATCCTATAAATCTCACCCTCACCGGCCTCACACGCATCCGCCATCTCGGGAGCAAGTCCCTCGAAGCCTTGGTGACAGCAAGGCGAGAGCACCCTCCGGCTGATCTAGCTGCCGTCCGGTGAGCAGCTTCGAGCTTCCAAGATCGACTCCACTCCGGCAGCATCTAGTCGCCGTCGAGTCCCTTCCCCTTCTCCGCTCAACTTCACCCTCCGTCGGCCTCGCAAAGGCCGGGACCCTCTTTTCAGCGCCGTCCCCAGTCCCCTTCCCTTTCCGTTGTTGCGCTTTTGGGCTAACCTTGCAGGTCCAGCCATCGCGTAGAGGCACTGCCTCGCCGCTCCGCCTCAACCTCCGCGCGACGAAGCTGCCTCGCTCACCGCGCCTTCCACCGCTCGGCCGTGTGTTGGCCGAGCTCCTCCGAGTTCCAGCCTCCGCCGATTGACCACCGCCATCCTCGGTCGCTCCATGCTTCGCAGCCCCGCCTCGGTCGCTCCCTCTCTCAGACCAGTCTCCGCGCCTCCGCCTCCTCCACCCGCGCCCAGCCTTGCTGTGCGTCAGCACCTCCACCGCCTCCGCTTCGGCCGCTCGCCACTACCGTGGCCAACCCGGCCGAGTCCTCCGCCCCGGCCAATCACATGCACAGTTGTCGTCAGATCAGGGCTGATAGCCCTTTATCCAACGGCCCTAGCGGCGCCACGCATCACCCCCGAGCCTCGGTCCCAGCCTCGAGGCTCGGGTCGCCCGAACCACCATCCGACCGCCACGTGGGCTCGGCCACCCGAGCCTGAGCTCCATTTCCTGATCTTCCGCCTTGTCATACGAGCCACAACTTCGCCACCCGAGCCTGAGCCTCGGTTCCCCCCAACCTCAAGCTCGGCCGCCCGAGCCACAACCTCCGCCACCAAGCCTCCAGGCGCACGTGCAACGCATGTGCCCGGCTGGAAAAATTGCACGAAAGCCCCTGTTTGTTTCATAATTTGCAAGAATACCCCTGCTTGGGGTTAATTTCAGAAAAGGCCCTCCAACTTTTACAAATTACAGATAAGCCCTTTAAAGGACCTCTTTGCAAGAAAACTTCATTTTAATTACATTTTAGTCCCTGAAACTTTATTTTATCATATCTTTTTCGTACAAACTCCGTTTTGAGCATATAATATGTCATTTTGAAGCTATTTTCATGCTCTATCACTTGGCATAATTTGTGGACAGATTTGAGGCTGATTATTATTGAGGATATCTGTTGATTATGCAGGCTGAGTTTGACATATTTGTGCCTTATAAAGATATTCACGATTTATTTTGTAAGGCTTTGATTTATGCAATGATGAAATTGATCTCAAATCTGAGGACTTAATTTTTGCAGGGGTTAAATTAAGGAGATTTATTAGGTTTATTGATTTGTGGACTGCAAACATTTCTTGAGAGTAAAATTAGAAGTATTTTGGAGATAAAATCATTGCAAGATTAATCTGATATCTATACTTGCATCAGGGATTAATTTGATAGATCTTGCGGGATTGGATATTATTTGATCTGTGATTTCATTTCGCGGATATTGATTAATATTATTTGGATTAAACATCACTAAATCACAGATCCGGTGCTTCATTCTCTCTGTTTCATTTTCTTCATATTGCACCTTTCATCATTGCATTGCATTGTACATTTTCTCAACGCAGAAATTAATCAATAGCTAGTTCATTATTTAATTTGATTTAAGACCACGCAACTAAAAATCACCGCTCCCTGAGTTTGACCTTGGTAGACTTGCCAAGTATAAATACTCCACAGCATTCAAACGACTGTGGTTTTTGACCAACCGATTTTCACTTCCTATACTACAATTATCGATTATTAAAGAGGTGGATTTCACGCTCATCAAATGGCACCGTTGCTGGGGAACGATGAATTTTTAGGGTTTTAAATCATTTTTTTTGTAAAATTAAATTTTGTGTCATTTTCTGCATTTTATTCCGCATCTCTCTCTTGCTTCAGATACTAACGGCAATTTCTTCTTTGCAGAAACTACTAGGAGCGACATTTTGGAATTCAATTCAAGCATCTGTTAGGAAGGAGATTAAGCTTTAATTTTGTGTGACAGAGTCAGTATAGATTTAATTTTCTGCATTATAATCAGGGTCCCTCTCTTTGAACCCTTGTAATAATTCAGACTGAACATTTCTGTAGTGTGTCGGGTCTGTTTCAACCCCTTTTGTGTGGTTGGGACCCGACTTGAGTAGCGTAGGACTTAGGCACATATACGCTTATTTTTCTATCATTAATTGTGCTCGTAGTTTTTAGGCCACACATTTCACTAATTAAACGCACTGTAGATCGTTCAACATTAGCCAAAAATTTCAATCAATTCTTCCCGCTAATTGAACTATCTGTTTAGGGCATTTTCCACCTGTGCATACCATTTAGTGTAAATTTAAATTCCTTGTCTTGCATCCCGCATGAAGAACGCGAGGATTCACTGTAAGTCCTTCTCTTAAGCATGCATCATTGATTTACGTTGCATCGGCTTTTCTGATCCTCTTTCCTCAAAGTTTTATAACTTAGGATTTAACAGAATTGGGACTGCTCGTTAGATGTAAATTTCAGTGCTCACATAAACTACAGTGATAACCTTAACTTAAAACCAGGACTGCTAATCAAGGTGACTATAAATAACTGACATAAAATTAACCTGTGTCTGGTGGAGAGAAACCCACTCATTGTTTGTAAGGACTAGAACACACACCTTGGATAGAGCCAAGACTGAGGAATTTCACAGAGACTATTGTTTTTAAAAAGAATTAGCTACTTTTCAGTAAGGGTCTCAGGTAGCCGTTTTACGATCCGACTTCCCTTAGCAGAGTGGGTGGTTTAGAGGACATCGTGGAAGGCTCCATCCTCAAGTAACACGAGTAGCCGTTTAAACGGTCCGTACTTACACCTATACTGGCTGAGAGTAGGTGCAACTAGTTATACGAACTCGGGACAGTCATTGTGAATTATTTCAGTACCTAACAGCTCCGCTTAATCTGCAAGATTGTTTTGTCATTAAATTAAAATTGAAAAGATAAGCGGCCGAACCCTGACGTGCCTTCATCTGTGTTGAGTGGTGAACTTGAGAATTGTCTTGTGTTTGCTTGTGTCTGCTTCGTCGTAAGGACTCTCTCAATCCTTCTTGTCTTAGAAATTTCACCTTTTCACTCCTCCGCTAAGGATTCTCTTATCCTTAGGAAAAATCTCATTTAATTCCAACACTTATCTCTGAAATCTTCCTTTCTGAAGGTGAATCATAATGCCTCCAAAGAAGAACCCTGGGGACGAAGAGAACGAAAATGACCCGATCCGGGCAATCTTGGCTAGGATAACCGCTGCCGAACAACACAATGAACTACTTAGGACGTAGTTGGCAATACTACAACAAGGTGAGGCTGCAATGGAAGACACATATCTCCCGGAATTATATGAAGACTATAACTGGTTGAGACCTGTTCCCCCTGAGGATGCGTTTGAACACAAACCGCATTTCTTGGCATTGTTGCCAAAGTTCGGAGGAAATAATCATGAAGAACCATATATCTTCCTCCGTGACTTCGAATTAGTCTGTGCTAACCTCTGCCACCCTAGGGTTAGCTAGGGCTACATAAGGTTGAGAGCTGTCCCTTTCGCCTTGACTGATAAGGCGGCCTACTGGCTGAAAAATCTAGGGGAAATAGTCACAACTTGGGACACATTCAAGACTCTGTTCTTAAAGAAATTCTACCCAGTGAGTAGAATCAATTAGATGAGGATCAAGATCACATGTTTTACCCAACACCCGAGCGAACCATTTCATGAAACCTGGGAAAGATTCATAGACTTAGTACAGAAATGCCCAGGACACGGGATAAGTAAAATGATGCTGGTTCAAAGTCTTGTCAGCGGGCTGAACCCTGGGACTCAAGGGTTGGTTAGTGCATCTTGCGGAGGAAGCTATATGGGACGCCACGAGGACACTGTCTACAAGGTGTTCGAGAGACTTGCTGAATCCAATCGCGCACAAACCACCAGCCGGGCTTACATAGCCGGCTCCAAAAAGATGGTGAATAATCTGACGACCGATCACAGTGCTGACATGGGAATAATAGCTGATAAGCTAACTATGGTTGAGCAGATTTATAAGAAGGTGGATGAGCTCCATAAATCATCTTATATGGAGAAATTGGCTAAATTGCCTAAACAAATGGAGGAATTGGCTGACAAGGTATCAAAAATACCAGCCCTGACTGCACCCCCCGCACCCATACACTAAATTCACTACATTCAAGGTTACGGGGTTGGGCAACATAGCCATTGGGGTGGAGATCAAGTCTTGCCCCATCAAACTGAGGAAACCTCCTCCCAAACTGATTACGAGGAACCTCCACAAGTCAGGGAGATAAATGGAGTTTGGTATAACCCGGAACCGGTCAACCACCCACACCAAAACTCTACTTCGAACCCTCGTCCACCACAAGCCCGGCCCACCTACCAGCCTCAACCACAATAGAGGCAGCAATATCGCACGGGTTATCAGAACCCGCAACCTCAGCCACAGCAGAACCAACGCCAAAGCCAACAAGGCCAATATCAGCGACCTAGGACAGGCGGGGCCAAGGGTCCTCCTCTTCTTCTATCTCTCCAGAACTCCAGTGAGTGCTGGATGAGCTTCATGATATGAGAGTCGACATAAATCGACTCTCTCGTTGGAGAGATGAGGTGACTGCACCCCAGACTGTGATTCCAACCCAAGTCCAGGCTAACCCAAATAGCCTTGGACACAGTCAGGTATTAATCTCTGACTATTCCGTACCTGAACTTGATCCCTCTTCAAATATATCTCTCTTAGGAGCGGAAGGACCGTAACCATGCCTGATCGAGCAAAGGAACACAATGACATAGCCCCAGTGTCCACCAATTCACACAACCCTGGGGGAATTGACGAAGGAAGACAAGAGGAGAAAGAACAAGTCCCACCCACACCACCCGGATACAATGGAGAGTCTGAGTCTGAGTCAGATAGAGAAATGCCACCGACACCAGCCACATCTGCCCACAAATTTCCCTGTTTTTAGTCCGAGTCCGAGTCCTGTAAACAATTTTTCATTCAATAAAAGTGATGCTATTGATCACAATAAATCCATCCCTTTCCCCTGTGCTCTTACGGCAGGAAAGAAGAAAAACATGAAAAACCAAAAAAATGAAGACGAGATGGCCCGCATCTGCAAAGAAAATATTAAGGTCACTCTGTCTTTAGACGAGATGATATAAAGAGACTCGGCTTTTCGAAAATACCTTAAGGTGAGATGCACACCAACAAGGGTAAGCAAACAGACTCTAGTTGAACAAAGAAACACATACTCTCAGTTGCCACATCTCGTCTTTATAAAAAATGAGCTGCTAAGGAAGAAAAGAGACATGGGTGCTCACTTTGTCACTAACCACATCAAAGAAATAAAGTTTGCAAGAACATTATTATATAATGGATCATCTATCAATCTCATGCCCACAACCCTATTTGAGCATCTAAATCTAGGTCCTCTTAAGCAATCTACAGCTGTATTTCAATTCGCAGATACATCAACAAAGAGAACTAGGGGAGAGATTCGAAATGTTTTCATCAACATAGAGGTACAAAACTACCCAGTGGATTTCACAATACTTGACATGGATGTCCGTAGAAATTGGAAAGATTCCCAGATGATACTAGGGCGACCCTTTCTGAGGACCGCAGGAGCTATATTTGATTACACATCCGGGAGAATCCAGTTTGGAAAAGTTGAACTTAAAATGCAACAAACTAGGTTTCAAAGACCTGACACTGAGTCGAGCACCGAGTCTAAGAAATCAGAAACTGAGATTGAATTTACAGAAGCAACAGTTGGGCCCTGGAGACAAAACCCAACTGTTATGATAGAATCAATCTCATCTGAAGAGGAAATTATTGATGACTTAGTCTGCCAGCTCATTCATGCATCTACCAATACTCTAGGAGACTCAGAGGCCCCTCTAGACCTATCAGTCCATTCTCCTTATGGACAATCCCTGAGTAAGGTACACATATCGGACGCGGCACATGCCCCACCACAATCCATTATTTGTGATCCGATCCCAGAAACACCAACAATGGTGGCCAACATTGATACACTACAAGCGTACACATCACAACAAGAAACATCACTGAGAGGACCAGATTCAAGAAACATCATTGACTTACCTGAACTCAAACCATTGCCCCCTACACTTAAGTATGCCTTCCTTGCAGGAGAAAAGGGACAATTTCCGATCATTATCAGCTCACATCTGACCGAAGAGCAGGAGATCCGCCTGCTTAATGTTTTGGAGAAAAACCACAAGGCTATAGGCTGGAGATTGTCTGATCTCCCAGTGATAAACCCAGCCTTGTGCTCACACCATATCTACTTGGAAGATAACGCTAAACCCTCCCGTGAATGCCAACGTAGATTGAATCCAAACTTACGGGAAGTGGTTAAGATTGAGATCGAAAAATGGTGTAATGCTGGATTCATATATCCCATCTCCGACTACAAATGGGTGTCACCTTTGCATGTAGTCTCAAAAAAGTCGGGACTTCAGATTATCACCAATGAGGAGGGAGAAGAGATCACGACACGGGTACCCACGTCATGGTATGTCTATGTGGATTACAGGCGCCTGAATGCCTCAACAAAGAAGGATCACTTTCCGCTGCCTTTTATAGATCAAATCCTGGAGAGATTGGCATGGAGAGAATACTTCTATTTCTTAGATGGGTACTCGAGCTACAATCAGGTGGCCATCGCCCCTGAGGACCAGGAAAAGACTACTTTTACATGTCCTTTCGGCACATATGCATTCAAGCGAATGCCTTTTGGGCTTTGCAATGCCCCCGGCACCTTTCAGCGATGCATGATTGCGATTTTTGTCGACATGGTTGGGGATTTCCTGGAGGTCTTCATGGATGACTTCTCGGTCCATGGTGATTCATTCGATGATTGTCTAGCGCACCTGGATCAAGTCCTCCAAAAGTGTAGGGAAGTGAATCTGGTGCTCTCTTGGGAAAAAAGCCATTTCATGGTGAAAGAGGGTATTGTATTGGGGCATGTCATCTCTAAGAAGGGAATGGAGGTTGACCCTGCCAAAGTTGATGTGATCAAGAAACTTGATCCACCCTCAAATATGAAACAGGTACGGTCTTTTCTAGAGCATGTCGGATTTTACAAGAGGTTTATCAAAGACTTTTCAGAAATTGCCCGACCGTTAACTGACCTTCTTGGGAAAGACACCGAATTCCTGGTAGATCATAAGTGTCTAGTAGCCTTCGAATTACTGAAGAGTAGGATCATTGAGACCCGCATTCTACAAGCCCCCGATTGGTCTCTTCCCTTCGAGATCATGACATACACATCCGATTTTGTTGTAGGGGCTGTACTAGGACAACGAAAAGATGGAATTCCGTATGCTATTCACTACGCAAGCAAAGTTTTAGACCTGGTCAGAAAAATTACACTATGGCCGAAAAGGAAATGCTTGCTGTGGTTTTTGCCTTGAAAAAATTTCGATGAATACTTCTAGGATCTAAGGTGAGAGTTTACACAGATCATTCAACCATTCAATATTTAATGGCCAAAAAGGATGCAAAAGCACGACTACTGATGCGGATACTATTGCTTTAGGAATTTGATTTGGGGATTAAGGACAAACCTGGCGTTAAGAATGTCGTGGCTGATCATTTATCACGGATCGAACATAACAAAATTCCGGAATCTGAATCCATCCGTGAAACCTTCCCAGACGAGTCAATTTCTGCTATTGACTCACTCCCTTGGTATGCAGACACGGTGAATTATCTTGTCATCAACGAAGTTCCTCAAGGTTGGCCCAGAAACAAAACCAATCAACTCATATCTGAAGCGAGACACTATCATTGGGAAGATCCGTTCCTTTTCTTTGAAGGACCGGATTGCATATGGAGAAGATGTATTCCTCAAGAGGAATACCAAAGTATCCTCAATCTATGCCACACGTTAGAGGCGGGAGGACATCACTTTGGGAAGAGGACCGCTGAGAAGATATTGCAATGTGGATTTTACTGGCCGACCTTGTTTAAAGATGTTTACAATTTTGTTAGGTCGTGCCCCGTCTGTCAGAGAATGGGAGGAACCATTGGTTCCAAAGATGCCATGCCTATGCAACCAGTGATCATCTGTGATGTATTCGATGCACGGGGCATTGACTTTATGGGCCCATTCCCTAATAGTCAGGGATTTGAGTATATTCTTCTCGTGGTATATTATTTATCTAGATGGGTGGAGGCTATCCCTACTCGAGCAACAGATAACAAAACTGTTTGCAAGTTTTTGAAAGATAATATTATTTTGAGGTTTGGGATTCCAAAAGTTTTAATATCTGATGGGGGAAGCCACTTTGTCAACCGGGAGGTGAGGAAGTTGACTAAGGAATACGGCATCGAGCACCGTGTCGCTACTCCTTACCATCCACAATCTAATTGCATGGCCGAGGTGTCAAACAGGGAGGTTAAAGGAATTTTACAGAAGCTCGTCCGCCATGACAGGAAGAACTGGTCCCAACTCCTGGACCAAGTTCTATGGGCTTACCGGATGGCTTATAAGATCCCATTGGGCACCTCCCCGTTTAGATTGGTATATGGAAAACCATGCCATTTGCCCACGGAACTCATACATAAATCAGAATGGGTAATTAAAAAGATTAATTGGAATTGTCACCAAGGAAAGAATAACCGAGAGATGAATTTGAATGAACTATCTGAAATCCGAAATCATGCTTATGAAAACAACACCATTTATAAGGACAAGGTAAAGAGATGGCATGACAAGAATATTCGAACCAAGATCTTTATCCCAGGGCAGAAAGTTTGGTTATTTAATGTAAAATTGAAAATTTTCCAAGGTAAATTGAAATCAAAATGGATGAGACCCTTCATTGTAAGAGAGGTACTCAATCATGGGAGTGTTGAGATCTCAGAGACCGCAGATAGCACACAAACATCTATAGTCAACGGTCAGCTGCTTAAACATTTTGTCGAATCCAACGAGCAATTAGTACAAGTTGAACAGATCTCCTTCACTCAGGGCATAGATTTTGACGAAAGATTTGATCTGCCCAGATAAATCACCTCTATGGAACCTACACTCTTCTGTATATCCATCTACCCGCTCTCGATCCCCCGATAATTAGGGGGGACCAATTCATTGTTTATATATCACTTCTCTTTTTGTCGGTACTCATCTATACTTAGTACGAGCTATGTCAACATTTCACTTTGTGCCATGGGGACATAGCACAAGCTAAGTATAGGGGGTGTGTTTGTATATATTCTATCTACTTTATCCATAGCTCGTACTTTAATCGTTTTTATCTAACATCGGGAATGGGTATAAGTATGTATTACCTGTTTTTGAAGCTAAAAAAACAAAAAAACAAACAAAAAAACAAAAAAAAACAAAAAAAACAAAAAATTCAATCATGGTCTTGCATTTCATCAAGCATTTCATGCATTCCTTGGTTGATATATTCCTGACACATTCACTATCAGTCAAGGCTTGAGGATTTTTGAGGACACTTGGTTTCTAAGATCTTGAGAGTCTGAATTAGCCTGCCTTAGTCATTAGGGTTTTTGAACTTAATAATCCACACTTCCCTAGTTTGAAAGATTTGAGCGCTATATTGCACTCTTCATCTCTACCTTCAAAGAATATGATTAGCACAAATCACTTCCACAACTGCATGATTGATGAGATGAGTTGATATATCACTTGAGGAACTAAGACTAGAGATTTGAGTTTAGATCCGATCTAATGATGCTCGAGGATGGGATAAAGTTAATAAAGGCTTCAGAAAATCTGAGTGTCAGCAAAATCTTAGCCAATATGTGAACAAGTTCATATGCTATCTTTTTGATACTGACCTAAGTGCCAGGGTGTGTTGAAACTTAATGAAAGTTGTTGATCAGTGTGCGCCAACTTTTGGTAAAAGCAGTGGAGCTAGCCAAGAAAATGAAATGTCAAAGAAAAGCTCTATTATCTAAGTCAAATTATAAATGAGCTTCCACCAATGGCGAGCGCTTTCAAACATTTTCAAAGTGTCCACTTGGACCAAACGCTAATTAGGACCAAGGAGTCGGACTGATACCAAAAAAGGGCTCTGCATCGTAAATGCTACAAGTCTGGGTGTCCAAGGTATCTTAGATACTCAAAAGAGACACACCCCGGGGTACTCCCAGAAAAACAAGTGCAGACGACTCCAAATTCTCTTGACGGACACATTGATCAACAAATCTAAAAATTTGCATGTGTTGAGTAAAAAGGCACTCGAGAGACCCCTTGTTCCAATGTGAGGGAGAAAAAATTAGACACAATCCTATGCCCTCCATCATCTGGCCGTCCATATACACTTTCAAGTCTGAAAAACTAATGAGATGGTTGACTGAAGCAAGAATAGACTTATTCCCTAGTGTTGAGGATTAGGTCTAGAGGAGAGTCTCTTGGATTGGAACTTTGGGTGATGTCTCGACTTGACTCTCATGAATGCAGTACACTAAGAATCATATACTTATACTATATATACAACAGAGAGTCTGAAAATCAGAGAAGTTGTTACTTTTGATTAAAGCTTGGTTGAACCCAGAATTTTAGGATCACTCAAATTAAGGGTCTTCCATGAATTGAGCCTTGAAAATTCATAAGCACAGTCAGGGATGGATTCAACTTAGCCATTCATTCATTAATGCTCGGGGATGAGCATGGTCTAAGTATAGGGGTATGATGAACCTCGTATTCATCATGCTAAAATTGGTCATTTATGCTCTGTTCCCCATCATTCACTTGTAATTAATCATTAATAGAGCATTATTAGCATTCATATATGTGTAAATAATATCTGCATTTCATCATGCATAATTGCATTAAAAATCCCAAGTGTAAATGAGCCCAAAAAGACGCTAACTTCTCACATTTGTAAATAATTTATCCTAACTTCGATTGACCAAAAACTACCTCCATTGTATAGATATTACTAACCTTATTAAATAAAAAATATAAAAAAATTTCTAACCCCAATAAGTGTCAAATAATCCCAAAGTCTAATTTCACATCTGACGGACTAACATAAGCATATCTCCCACATACAGTGCCCAATTTGGGTCTACTCACTTTTAAAGTACTCCATTTTCAAATACCTTCAAAACAAGACCAATTTTGTAAAATTCGGAGCTCATATGTGAAAGTTGGGTTTTGGGCCTCTTTTGCGCAGTTTGACTTTTTGCTATTTTTGACATAAGTTTTTAAGTACATAATTAACCCATTTAATTTTATTTCTTCTTCATTTGTGTTCTTTGATGAAAGTTTTATTAAATGACATAAAAATCCAAATCCATGTTCAAACTTAAATCAAAGAAACTGTCAAAAGTTATGTGTTTCTAACTTCTATTTTATTTTTCCCATTTTCTTATTTATTAAAAATCCAAAAAAAAATAGATTAGTATGTAATTAATTTTCTTATTTTATATCATATTTTTCTATAATTTTTATCCTCTCTAAAACCACCAAAACAAATTACAAAACCCCCAAAATTCGGTTTTCCATACACATGGAAAACCACCAAAAATACCACTTTGCACAGTTGACCTCTTTTGCTCCGGGTTCTTCATGAAAGTTATAGATCTCGATGAGACGAATAACTTTCATGAAGGAAAATTTTCAATCCGAGGTCATTTTTTTTGTCTTTTCTATTTTTCTTTAAATTTAAATTTTGATTTTTTTGGGGGTGCCTCGTGGCACCCCTCTTCTTCTTCTCTCCCCAGGCTGGCCAGGTCACGTGCCCAGCACGTGACCCAACCTCCTTCCACCTTCAGCTGTTACTCCCCCCCCGCCGTTTCTCCTCTGCCATGTACGGCCATCAAACCCATGCATGACAGTTCACCACCCCCCTTGCCCATAACCGATACCACCTTCATCCTATAAATCTCGCCCTTGCCGGCCTCACACGCATCCACCATCTCAGGAGCAAGTCCCTCGAAGCCTTGGTGACAGCAAGGCGAGAGCACCCTCCGACGTGATCCATCTGTCGTCCGGTGAGCTGCTTCGAGCTTCCAAGCTCGACTCCACTCCGGCAGCATCTAGTCGCTCTCGAGTCCCTTCCCCTTCTCCGCTCAACTTCACCCTCCGCCGGCCTCGCAAAGGCCGGGACCCTCTTTTCAGCACCGTCCCCGATCCCCTTCCCTTTACGTTGTTGCGCTTTTGGGCTAACCTTGCAGGTCCAGCCATCGTGTAGAGGCACCGCCTTTCCGCTCCGCCTCAACCTCCACGCGACGAAGCCGCCTCGCCAACCGCACCTTCCACCGCTCGGCTGTGTGTCGGCCGAGCTCCTCCGAGTTCCAGCCTCCGCCGATCGACCACCGCCACCCCTCGGTCGCTCCACGCCTTGCAGCCCCGCCTCGGTCGCTCCCTCTCCGCAGACCAGTCTCCGCACCTCCGCCTCCTCCGCCCGCGCCTAGCCTCGCCGTGCGTCAGCGCCTCCACCGCCTCCGCTTCGGCCGCTCGCCACTACCGTGGCCAACCCGGCCGAGTCCTCCGCCCCGACCACTGGCATGCACAGTTGCCGTCGGATCATGGTTGATAGACCTTGATCCAACAGCCCTAGCAGCACCACGCATCACCCCCGAGCCTTGGCCCTAGCCTCGAGGCTCGGGTCGCCCGAACCACAATCCGGTCGCCATGTAGGCTCGGCCACCCGAGCCTGAGCTCCGTTGCCCGAACCTTCGCCTTGTCATCCGAGCCACAGCTTCGCCACCCGACGCTGAGTCTCGATTCCCCCGAACCTTAGGCTCGGTCGCCCGAGTCGCAGCCTCCGCCATCAAGCCTCCAGGCGCACGCGCAATGTACGTTGCCGCTGGAAAAATTGCACGAAAGCCTCTGTTTGTTTCAGAATTTGCAAAAATACTCCCACCTAGGGTTAATTTTAGAAAAGGCCCTCCAACTTTTACAAATTACAAATAAGCCCCTCCAGGGACCTCTTTGCAAAAAAACTTTATTTTAATTACATTTAGTCCCTGAAACATCATTTTATCATATCTTTTTCATACAAACTCCGTTTTGAGCATATAATATGTCATTTTGAAGCTATTTTCATGCTCTATCACTTGGCATAATTTGTGGACAGATTTAAGGCTGATCATTATTGAGGGTATCTGTTGATTATGCAGGATGAGTTTGACATATTTGTGCTTTATAAATATATTCACGATTTATTTTGCAGGGCTTTGATTTATGCAATGATGAAATTGATCTCACATCTAAGGACTTAATTTTTGCAGCGGTTAAATCAAGGAGATTTATTAGGTTTATTGATTTGTGGACTGAGAACATTTCTTGAGAGTAAAATTAGAAGTATTTTGGAGATAAAATCATTGCAAGATTAATCTGATATCTATACTTGCATCAGGGATTAGTTTGATACATCTTGCGGGATTGGATATTATTTGATCTGTGATTTCATTTCGTGGATATTGATTAATCTTATTTGGATTAAACATCACTAAATCACAGATCCGGTGCTTCATTCTCTCTGTTTCATTTTCTTCATATTGCACCTTTCATCATTGCATTGCATTGTACATTTTCTCAATGCAGAAATAATCAAGCGCTAATTCATTATTTAATTTGATTTAAGACCACGCAACTAAAAATCACCGCTCCATGAGTTCGACCTTGGTAGACTTGCCAAGTATAAATACTCCACAACATCTACCGATTTTCACCTCCTATACTACAATTACCGATTATTAAAGAGGTGGATTTCGCGCTCATCAGACACCCAAGGCCAGACCTAACCACACTTCTTCCACTGTTCTGTCTGTGCCTCCTCACTCTGCGACTAATGAGGACCTTCACCTGGTCGATCTTGATCAGCTTCCGTCCACTGTAGACCCCGATATTGACCTCCACCTTATCAGATCCATTCCTTAAGGGTCTCGCAAGAAGGTTCGCTTTCAGCCTTCTTGATCCTCTATATATCCACCCTATTGTACGTTCTCTTTCATCCATCTCCCGTATTTCTCATCCACCCCATTCTCGTGTGTGCCTTGCTTAGGACGTACTTTGTCCTGAGTATGGGGGGGTGGATGAGTTGAGTGTTCATTCGTCGTTCCATTTCATTACTCTTGTTGTTTCCTATACTTAGGGCTTCTTTTACCCTGAGTATAGGGGGAGTGATGTGCATATCCTCTACCATCTTTTTCCATCTTCAATTCTCTTTTCTTCTTTTCTTCTTTTCCTTTTCTATTTTCTTTTTATACCGAAAGGTGTTGGCCCTTTTTGTCAGTCTTCTATACTTAAGATGTACTTTGTCCTAAGTGTAGGGGGTGTGCACCCCGATTTCTTTCATTCTTTGATCCTCTCAATCTCCTCTTCTTGTCTATACTTAATGATATCTTACCCTAAGTATAGGGGGAGACAATCGGAGTAAGATATGTTCATTCCCACCCTTGACCCTCCCTACCTTGTGTACAGTCTACTACACCTAGGATTATTTGATCCTAAGTATGGGGGGGGGGATAATCAACTTCCTATTCATTCATCCATTTCTATATTCGTTTATTCTTTAGACTTTTCTATACTCAGTACGAGTTATGTCTTCTCTTTTCTCTCTGATCTATGAGGACATAGCTCAAGCTAAGTATAGGGGGGTTATATATACTTCGTATATACTTTATCCATAACTCGTATTTCGTATTTTTAATAATAATGGCTAAATATACCTATTAAAATTCATTAAAACCACTTAATAAAAAAGTCTATTATTCCTCAAATTCTTTTATGTATATACTGATTAATAAATCAAGTAAAAATATTTTTTGCAAAACGTTTGAAAAATAGTTTGAAATTTCTTTTGAAAAATCGTTTGAAAATTATTTGGAAAATATTTTGTTAAAAATTTTCAACCTTTTTAAAATGTTTTGTTTGAAAAAATTACTTTCTTTGTATGAAATAAAAATGTTTGAAAACTATTAACAAATGTTTAGAAAATGGCTGCAAAAATATTTTTTAATAAATAAATAAATATACATATATACTGTTTGAAAAACCGTTGCAAAATTATTTTCAAATGTGTGTACATGTTTGTAAAAAAAATTCATTGTAAAAACTGTTTTAGACTATAGTTTTTCAAAATTGTTTGTAAAATGATTTTCAAATAAGTTCGAGGAATATATACATCACACTAAAATTCTTTAACTGTATATGTGTACCTATAAAATTAACCACTTACCCCGTGTAAAGTCTTAAAAACCTAATTCTTGTAAATATAAGATGCATCCCCGTGTAATATATTTTGTACCTAGTTGTTATCCAGAATTTCTTATTTTCAAAATCACAAAAACATTTGCAAAAACTAAAATACCAAAAAATTTTTGCAAAATCCTTTTTGAAAGTACCAAAAATGCATATGCATCATTTTCTAAAAAATCTATAAAAAATTTAAAATCTTTGAAAATTGCATTACAAAAACATTTTCTGCATAGCATTTTCATTGTATTAGCATTTTTTGGATTGAGTTTGGTAATTGAACAAGTCTAAGTAAAATCCGAAGATTGGAGCTTGGTTGGACCTTAAATCTACCTAATGAACATGAACCTTATAGGAACTGGAACTGAGGTACTTCAAGTCTAGTTGACTTAATTCTTTGAGGATCACGAGACTTGGTTCAATGGATTCTTGACTGCCTAAGTAGAGTATTTCGGAGCACATGCATGGCTCTTGTCGATATTGACATAACTTGGACACCTACAACTTTCACTTTTCTCAACTCAGTTGGAGTGGTGAGGAGATTCGATTTACTGGTATGAGACGCACACAAGTGAAAACATTTATCCTTCTCTAAGGAGGGAAGTGCACTCCAACCCATCCAGTGGCGTTGATATCTAAAGACATGAGAGTGTGGGTTACAATAATGTTTCAAAAGAGGGATAATATACTAGCTCAAGAGGAAAAAATCCTTATGTAAATGCCGATGTATATAGTATTTGAAAAAAGGAAAAAAAGCAAAAACTCCAAAAAAAGTGGACAAGCCTGATAGAAAATAAAAATGCCTGCCGGAGTGTATATATTTGTATAGTCAATATGCAAGCATGAGTTTCAAAGTCAAATCAAGTGATCCTGCAACTGGATGACTTGACTACACTGCTTTTGCATCATAGGATAGGTAGCTACACTGTCTACTGTCCATTCTTCTCTTCACCCCTCCTCTTGAGCTAGTTGCCACTTGAACTTAGAAGGGAATACCCCACTCCTCAAGGAAGGAGTTGCTGGATTGGGGAATCACTAGGTTGTCATGATGGAGATGTCGGTCTCTTTGTCATTTCAATTGAGGGGAGCCACTATTACTTATACTGTACGAGTCAGGCTCATAGTCATAAAGATTTGTGTATGAATTGAAATATTCTGATATGGCTATTGAGGAGACTTGAGCAGATTGGGATTCTCGAAGGCTGTTTGATTTCAAATTTGATTTCCATTAAGGTTCCACCCGCACTAAAACTCCAAAGGTCCAACTTAAGCTCCAAACTTTGATTTTATGAAGACAAGTTTGATAATTAAACTTAATCCATTTTATTTTTCTTTCTTTTGATTTTATTTTCTGCACTTATTGCATAAGTGTTTGCTAGGAACTGGCAAAGGCAAGTATAAGGGGATGATGAATCTCCATTTCATCATTTTATTCTATCATTTTGGCCTTAAAACCTCTAGTAAATGTGTGTAAATACCCTTAGTTCCTGCATTTTAGCATTCATGCATTGTTGTGTAAATAGTGTATAAAATACTATTTTTATTGCTAAAATTCTAGAATAAAGAAAAGAAAAGAAAAGAAAAGAAAAGAAAAGGAATAAAGTATCGTAGATATTTCATGACCCTAAACCCCTAAACCTAGGCATCTCGATGAATAGGTCAAAAGGAAAAAAGTAGGGGGAGATAAGGGCCAAAATGCATTAAAATCTCTTTTTATTTATTCATTTATTATTCATTTTTGGACCTATTTTTTTGTTTTACTTTTTATCTTTCAAATAAATAAACTTTGTACGTGAAAGTTGTAGATAATTAAATATAGAAAAATACAAAATGGAGTTTACACAAAAATAGTATACAGTGTACAAATTACAACCTAAATAAGATTCCAAAATCCCAAATTCCCAGACCCATACCTCTCAAATAAAAACTCAAAATATATGAAAATCACTTTAATTGTATATAACTTTTAATGAGCTATTTAATGAAGGTTTCATATTTTTTGAAGTTACAGTGTGAAAGTTAGGTTTTGGACCCCTACTGAATACTTTTACCCTATTAAAATATTCATTTTATTTATCATTCCTTTTTTTATAATTTTGTATTTTTATAATTATGTAAATATTATTTATAATATACGTACATATTTAAATGGGAATAAAACACTAAATAAATATTAAAATAAAATAAAATACAAAACTACATAGATGAATTACCTATGTCTATACCTATATAATTAATACACATAATTATTTAACTATATAAAATACATCAGAAAAATATAATAAAAATATATTTAAGTATCTAAAAATAAGTTATAAAAACATAAAATAATAAATAATAAAATCAAAAATACAAAATAAAAATAAAAGACCAAAATGCATAGATAAATATACGTATGTTATAACCCTAAAAATTAACTTGTAATTATATACCTCGAAAAAATAAATAAAAATCATAATAAAATAATTTATAAAATAATAAACATTTTTTATATAATTTAAAATCAATAAATATATTCTATTTAATATTGATTTTTTATATCTTTTTGGCTGGATTTTTTCTGGTTGGTTCACGTGGACCAACCAGGGCCTTTGGATAGTCGACTCCGATCAACTATCTGACCCAAGTCCTATAGCTCTGACAGTCCTACATTTTTCCCATCTTTCTCGAATTTTTCATGCATGATGCGTTTCTCTATGGGATGTGGACCCTTCATAAAAATACTCCTTATACATCTGTCGTCCATGCCACGTACAAATCTCCCTCCATCTCTTCGCGCATCACCCGTGATCTTCCCTCGAACACCCCAGGTTCTTCACCTATACAAAGTCCACCTTCCGACCTTCTTATATTTTTAAAGTCTCCTTTTGTCTGAGTTTCTCCCTCCTTTTGCGCCCAAACGACGGGGAATGGTGACAACATTCACGTCATGCATCTGGGCTCAAGAGAGGCAGCCTTGGGTGGTCTCCAACACCTATGACGAAGCCTCGATGTCGAGGTCCCTATATCCCTACTTTCTGGACAGTTGAGGTCCTTTCTTACCTTATTTATTTGTTTGCTTTAGTGTAGTTAAGTTTTAGGGTCCAGTTTTGCTTGTTTGATATGGTGTTTTAGCCTAAGTTAGGATCCACTCCCTTGCTGGAGCTCTTGAGCTCCGACCACCTCTGCCATTCCTCGCTACACCCACTCTTTGCCAATAAAGGCCAGGTTCTTGCCATTTCTTGTTGCCGTACTTCCCATCTTTTTCGTAGGACTTGAAGGAGGCATCTGAGGCTCACATTTTTCCTAGGAAGCGACTCCAGGTCTTTCGCCATCGCTATGCCTTTCTGATGGACTTAGACTACTTCTGAAGTCTCCATATGGTGCATAGGAGCTACAGGAACCGAACTCACTTGTCGGTGGCGGTATTGGGGGTCGGAGGAGAGCTCATCACTTGATCGAAACCTGGCTTGGCGAGTTCATCTTTTATTCCTCCTCCTTCATCTTGCGTCGACGGATCAAGCACAGCTCCTCCAACGCAGCAGCCATCGTCCGATCATGACCATTTGATCTTCTTGGAGATCTAATCTTGGCCATCCAAATCGAAGCGTCATCGACCATCCCTGATACGACACGTAGATAAGTGAATATTCAAGGGCCGTCTGATCGTCCTAATTGGGTATTTTGCAACTTAGCCTAGCCGAATTTTGTATTGGACCATAAACTTTCCTCTGCGTTTATTATGTTTTGTAGTAATTGCATTTAAGACCCTCATATTTTTGATATTTGCATCCAGGTCCCCGGCCACATCACCTCACATGCCTACGCTCGTGAGGTACTGTCAATATTACAAAGGGAACCCTACGACTTAGTGTATTTTCATTTAGTCCTCTAAATTTTAATTGTAGTGTTATATTTTTGGAGAAATTGCATATATGCCCCTAAACTTTCTAATATTTACACTAATACCCATGTTAGTATTCCATTTTCTCTTTGTTGCTTGTATTTATTTCTTATTGCTATATTACTCTAAAAAATCTACAATAATAGATGTTTGCTCCTGATTGCATCAACTTTCACGCTATATTTTTGTTCTGCAATTTTAGGGCTTTTTAATATTTGTTAAAAATCAAAAAGTGCCTATTTTCTCCCTATCTACAATATAAAACCCATAAAAATATAAACCTTTTTGAAAAATTCCAAAAAATATATTTTATATTTATTTAGTTATTATTGACCTTCGGAGCAAAAATCCCTAAAAATTATAAAGGAAACTCAAAAAATAGAAAAAAGCCCTAAAACTTCTATAGAATTATAAAAAATCCTCAAAAATCCAAAAAATTGTGTTTTCTATTCTATATTTTTCTTGATATTAAAATTAATATATTAAAATTAATTTAGGGAGATTTTGGTTTAGTTTTCCATTTTTTATCTCCATTTTAATTCAGAGTATTTAATTAATCCCTATTTTTGGATATTTTTGACTTTAAAAATCTATAAAAATTAGAGAAAACTCTTAAAAAAATACAAAAAAGTAAAAAAATTAATTAAAAACCAAAAGTATTTTATTTTATTTATTTTGACTATTTTTATTAGAATTTATATATGTAGTATGCCATATTGTGTATATACTCTATATAGCCTTATACATATTATATCTCTTTTATAAAAAATAAAAAAAGAAAAATATAAAAAGAAAATATAAAAACAGAAAATTAAAAAAAAACAAATTTAAAAATATAAAATAAAAAAATGAAATAAAAATTTTAAAAAATAAAAAATCCATAAAAAGAGAACACATAGACAAATCCTTCACAATCGCTTTTGTGCATTTATTTACCTGACCTATCATGTTTGTCCCTGTTCGACCTCTACATACTTGCACCTATACACATCCTTTATGTAAAGTTATAATAAATTTTAACTCTGCATTTCTTTTTATTAGTTAATTATCATTGTGGGTTAATTATTGTTTTAATCCGGACTTCGCGTGGTCGCCTCGACGACTCTATTCCCACCTTGTGTGGAACATAAGACCGCTCGATTTTTGGGTTAAATAATGAGTAAATAAAATAAAATAAATAAAATAAATAAATAAATGAAAATACATAAATAAATATAAACTAATAATAAAAATAAAATAATACAGAAAATGTGGTGACACATGGAGGCTCTAGAAACTACCATTTGTCTCTCAAAAAATTCAGAAAATTGAATTCAAGGAAAAATAAAAAAGAAATAGCAAAAGAGGTCAAATAAAAATGTGGTCAATACAAAAGTTTCTCAAATATTACTTTCATGAAGGACTGAAAACTAAATGAAATTACATGTACACAATTATTTTAGTGGTACTCTATAGATATAAAGTACCGTATTTTTATATTTACGTTCTTTGGCATTTTTATACAATATAAAAATTAAAATAAAATCAAATAAAATATAAAATAAATATCTACAACTTATTATTTTTTTAGATTTTTAATAATTAATAAAATAAAGAAATAAAATAAAGAAGATATATGTGCAAAGTATATATGTTGGACATGTGAGCCCACAGCGAGCCATTATGCAATAAATGTTATTGCAAATATCATTCCCTGATCTGAAATGAAGAATAAATAATTTGCATAATAGGTCCCACTGTACAATTAGGGTTATGTACCATGTCTGTCTTGATGATCATGTAGCTGTTGATTCATTAAATGAATCATAGAGGCTGGTGCTTGGATGAATATCTAAAGAGTTAGATTGAGGACTCATCAAGCACCGTTAAATGATTGTTAAGATGTGATCTCCATCTTGAGTAGGAGATGGCAATCCTTTCTCACATAGGCTGATATCTAACCGACCTCTTGATGCAGGTCCTCTGCATAGGAATAGAGATTCGGAGGTGTCAGATTAGTTAGGTCAAAGAGTTGACTTAACGAGATCGAGATAACCTAGGTCCTACGTTGAATGCTGTCACAGCATAGGCACGCATCCTCTGACCGGAGACAGATGTATTGCTATATGTCTGAGTATGTACATTTGGCAGACCAATAGGTTGATGACCTAACCAAGGTCTATACACCGGCGTGCTGGTGTGCATATAAGGGCATATGAGTAATACGATCTCTCAAAGGGATCATACATGTTCATTACTGAACCGGAAGACATGAGCTCACTCATGAGATATTGGGAAGAATCAAATTCCGTGCACGGTCGTCTCGCTTTGGAAGCTTGACTGAATTTGTAGGTTTGATATATACTTTTGGAAAGTTTATGATCAAGACCTAGGTATGATATATGCTTTTGGAAAGTACATGATCGATACCAAATCCTAATGATCAAATGAGAAACTTAGTGATCAAACCCTGAAGAAGACAATGTAAAATTGATCTTGATCTTCGGGTTGACCATGGGTCTTCTAGTATGCATGATGTACAGGTATTGGGAATACCTGAGGGTGATGTGATCATCAACGATTGTATATCCATGACGCTTCCATTCCGAGGGAGTGATGAAACAGGTCTGGATTTTAGTGACTCCTTCCAGTAGAGAAGCAATCTGATCTTGGTCCAAGTGTTGGACATTGGTCTGAATGAGATTCAGATGCAATGAGAAGATTAGATTTGCGGTCTTGATTTAATCAAGCATCTGTGGAAGGTCCGTAAGATCTGGATTTGAGATGAGATCTCAACATCCAAGTCACTATACGTGGAACAATACAATCACCCTGTCCTTATCTCCAAGTATCTGCGGAGAAAGCACATTATTCTTGAAGGAGTTCAATAAAAATTCATTTGATGAATTCCATATCCAAGCAAGAAGAACTTGATGATTAAATGAGATTTAATTATCAAGCTTAATATGAATATGATTCATATTGTGAGAATTATTATCTAAGATAATTAAATGGGATTTAATTATCAAGGATTAGAGAATGTGGATAATACTATCCATGATATATGTGTATTATAAATATGATTTATAATACATATATTGAAGAGAGAGAATCTATGTAAATAGCATTTGTTAATTAATAGTGTGGATTGGATTCACATTTATTAATTAATTGGAAATGCAATTAACAAATTAGTTTGGGTTGTGAATATAATTCACATAATGATCAGTGGCATGATTGAAATATTTACAAATTAATTTGGAATTAGTTTGATGAATAATTTTGTGATAATTGTTATTACAAAATTAACTAAGGAATAATAATATAAATAAAAAGGAGCCAAAATAACCACCAATTTCATAGGTGGCGTCACCTATGAATTGTTCATGGGTGACGCCCCTTATATTCAAGGGTGGTTGGTTGACTCCATTTTTATTATCACATTATCTCTTAATTAATGATAAATTAAATTATGTTGATAATATTGCAACACATTTTAATTTAAAATAATATTGTTGGTTTTAACCAACAACAATCATAGCCATTGATTTAACATAGACCAAGCATGGTCGTTGGATATATGTGTCCCATGGATTGAGATCCATTGGATCCTAAACTAATATAAAAGGAGGGCTAGGGTAGCCTTCCAAACAACAACATCATTAAGAGTTGTACAAGATTACACCTCTCTCTCTCTCATATTCTCGTTCTCTCTCTTTCTCTCCTCCAAAAGATGGTTGTCCATCTTGTGTTGAGAAAGGAGAGACTCTCGGCTTTTGCCTTCGACGACTCGTGGATCTCCATCTTCTTTGGAGTTGCTTACTCTAAAGGAAGACGCCGGATTTCCTTTGACGAAATCGGGGAGCCATGCTTGGATCTTCATCAAGGATTGCGGGAGGTACGCGACTCATCATCGTGCTCGCAAGTGCGTTCTTCGTGGATCGGACTTAAGACAGGAGGATCTCTACTTTGGGATCTCACGATCACAACCACGCTCCAAGAGGTATTCCTTATACTTGTGGTTTGATGAAACGATCCGAGAAGTGTTCTCGTGATCATGTGGTTTCATCTTTATATTTAAAAAAATTTTAATTTCCGCTGCATCTAGCATCTAGTGCGACTACTTGCTCCGATTGCATACGATGGATCAACACGCTTCCGTGATACGCTTAAAGGTTCTCAATATTCTTCAAGTGGTATCAGAGCCAGGTTAAATAAGGTTTTGTATATGATCCATAGACCTTATACGATTTGGTTCTTGAAAGAGTTGCGAAATTTTTACTGCATTTCAATTTTTGCACCTCTGTTTAATTGAATTTTTCGGCACTGTTTAAATTATTTAAACACGAAATTTTCAATTGTATTTTGTTCCCCATTAAATAAAGAAACCATAGGACTTGAGTTTACTAAATTTGGACTTCATTTGCTCAAGATATGGTCTTTTGAATATGCCTATATCCACTGTTGCGGGAACTGCGGATTTAAACGTAATTAATGAGATAATTACGGTTTTAATCCGCCTCGAAATACGTGAATTATCACTTGAGTTCTTTAATAAATCAAATAGGCAATCTTTGGAAACTGAGTTTGCATTTTTTGGATTTAAGTTGATCAAGATAATTTAATTTTAGTGATTGGGGGTCACTGCTGGAAATTAACATTTTTTGATCTTGAACCTTGTGATAAGTCATCAATTATCTGATGAAAATTAATTGTTAATTTTCTGGAATAATTAGTAATAAATATTTGTGAAATATTTAAAGAGATAATTATTTCATTGAATGACATTTGCCTAAATCACAATGATGAGATATTAGATCTTGATCATTGGTTCATCAATAAACATTGCTTTAATGAAAACCATAGCTTATCCTACAATAGTTGTAGGACAATATTTACATGAAAAACCCTCTTGCTTGAATAGGATTGGGGATTTTTTTAGCAAATCTCCTTATAATATAATCAAAATTGTTTTGATGTATATTATATGGTATAATTTCGGTTGAAAAACCGATGAGCATCTCAAAGTACATGATGATCTATCTGGTATTATCCTTTCCCGATGCGGATGTGGTGCCTAGTCAGAGAGCATTGGGGTCGCGGGTTGCAACGTATGTGGTCCGTCCCACTCTCGTCGGTACTGGCCATGACAGCGGGTAGGGACTGTATAATGCCGGAGAAAGTCAATGTGTATTTTTCTAATTATTAAAATTCGAATAATACGTACTTTGAGATTATACCTACTATTCAAGTAAAATAAAAAACAAGTTTGTTGATTGATGATTGGATTGATGATTAATTTAATGTGATTAATTAATTATATCCAATAAACACTCTATTATGAATAGATGTGTATTTCCCTTGGAAGAATTAATTATGTGAATATAATTCACGATAATTAATTACAATTTGAATATGAGGTGGAGGATCACATAAGTGACATCCATGGTCTCCCGTCAAGGCAAAGGATCCCGTCGCCAGTTGTTGTATATAGGAGACGCCTGTCTGAAGTGACAGATCCTATATATTATTTAATTGGATCGGGTTCTTTGCTTCTCGAAAGAGTAAGGCTGTATACATAGTGACCCCAATATCGGGTCCTCATATTATTGGGGCGATATCAGATTGCGTATAGCGAGTATTAGGCCTGTTGACGGTTGGTTCAATTAATGACGGGTCAACATCATCTTAGGGGTGGTGGGCCCGGGTGTTAAAGACCGAATTGGGAAATGCAAGTTGGACTTGCAAGGCGGAATGTGTTCCCGCTTCTTTTTATCCGAGTTGTAGGTTCTCATATTATTGGGATGCAATGAAGATAGGAAAGGAGATCCCAGATCTTGCTTGAGATATAATGGTAAATATATCTCTTACATTGAAAGTGATTAAGGGAATGGACTTTCAGTGTTGACAGGGCAAGACAACTTTGATATAAAAATTCCTAAATCAAAGTAAAACATGTATATATAAATTTATATACCCTTATGCAAATTTCTTATTTCAGATAATCCTTCATTAAACCCACTCAATGTTATACTCAATGATAACCGGTAAAATATCATGGATTGAACTCATGATCCAGATATTGTACTTGCAATTGGACACATAATGTATGTGGTTGCAGTGTGCAAGTCCCCTCAACATAATGAGGAAGGACAATTAAATAAGACAATAAGACATCACCTTAGGGTTTGTATGTCTCTATAGTCTTGATCCTTCATCGAGTGTACTTTGGAAGTGACATGTCGATGGTGATCGTAATTGTCAGATAATCCTTATAAAAAAAAGAAGATATTTTGGCATACATATGTGCTCTAAACATTTAATTATGAATGACATGGTTCTCTGCATTATGCAGAATGGTGGCTCGAAAGAGATGATGTATTCAAAATGTTTGAATACCTACCTGAACCTAAGTCTTTAATAGTTAAGATGTATGTAGATATGATGAGTGTCATCATTCTACTATCTATACTCAAGTCATTCATGAAGCTTCATAATATTCATATTGTATGAACTACTGAAGCATGTATAAATGTTGAAATGCTCTTGTATTGAAATCCTTTGAATTCAACATAAGAGATTCTTTGTCTTGAACAAGGGTTGTTTATAGATGAAGAGAGCGCAGTGGAAGCATGGGTCGGACCCGAGAAGGAAAGTCAAATAGTTGACCTACTTCTGTGACTTCCTATGACATCCAAAGAGTTGGATGAATGCCAATACTGCAATAAGTTGATGTATTGATAGTATGACTATCAAATCTGTCTAAAATCCTTAGTGAAGGACTCAGATAGAGCATCAAAATAATCTACATATAATAATTGACTTTGACTTTCTTATTTCATAAGATTAAGTCTGACAATTGTATCCCAATCTTCTAGTGACATTTGCAAATTGGTTGCATATATATATATTGGAAGACTAGAAATTTGATCTTAAGGTTTAATAGTCATCTGCATGGATATTGCTGTAATTGTTGGAGCAATCTCTGTTGGATAGATAGACTTCATATTCTCAGTGGGAGAGCCCTTAGTCTTGGAGAATGTCTCTATGACCTAGATAGTAGAGTACACTCATTGTTTGTTTCTAAATATTAGAAATAAACATGAATTCTGAGATAGAACTATCATAAAGAGTTATGATGAAAATATTTCAGATAGTAATCTAACATCTAGTGGACTCCACAAAATTAGAAAATTAATGAATGGTTCATTAAGATTTCTAATACTGAAAATCAAACTTTATAAGATCAATAGGAGGATGAAGATCATTTGACAATGATCTGGCATCAAGTCTTGGACATATGTCTGCTGATGAGATTAATAGACTAGTGAGATATAAAACTTTAGAATGTTTAAAAATTTCAAATCTTACACACTTGTGAATATTGTATTCAAAGTAAAATGTCCAATACACCCTTCTCTTAGGAAAGGTGCAAGATGTCAAGGTATTCGGGATCTCATACATATTGATGTATGTGGATCATCTATATCATAGTAAACATTGTGGATATCCGATATCTATTGATGATTATGTATGATATGAGATTTCTTCTCTTCACCTGAGAGACCTTTGAAGTGTTCAAATATTTCACAATTTTGATTTAGAACCAAAGTTTGAAGGAAGATTAAATGAATTTGATCTAACCAAGGTAGCAAGTACCTATTAGATGAATTCAAAGAATACCTTATGAAGATATGAATATCATTTCTATCTCAATCCTCCTAACATACCTAAACTCAATGGAGTTGTAGGGAGATACAATTGGATCATGTGTGACATGATTTGATCAATGATGAATTTTAGCATAATTACCTCTTAGTTTCCAGGTATATACGTAGTAGAGACTACACTTTATATCCTTAATAAGATTCCATGCAAGTAAGCTGGAATCTAGCACTAGAGAGTGCTACTTCATTAGGAAAATAAAGGATGGTATTGGATACCTACTTTATGACCTTGAGATTCTTAAAAGATCTCATCACTAAGAATGTGATTCTTGGAGGATGATTCTCTTGAGAATCAAGATGAAAATGAAGTGTGGGAACCCATTTAATCTTGAGATGATAATGAGGCTCCTGAGATCGGAAACTAAAAGGATAATTAAAGATGAAACATTAATACCTCTTCAAATAATTTTGAGGATGTATTCCATGTGTCAGTTAAGTCTGACAATGATCGGACTTCATGTGATGAAGCTCCTGAGGATCATGACATGGAAAGATGGATATTAGCAATAAAGTCTAAAGTAGACTTCATATACAAGGTGTTGTATATGGACCCTCGAGGATCCACCTATAAGGGTTAGACCCATTAAGGTGTAAATGGATCTTCAAGAGAAGAGGGAACCTGATGAGAAGGTAGAGACCTTCAAAGCTCGGTTCGTAGCCATGAGCTACACACCGTAAGAGAAGACATTGCTTGCAATGAGACTTGCTCTTCGGAAACCATTCTTAAAATCATCGGAATATTGCTAACCTTAGCTACACAACTTGACCATTGCATCTTCAAGATGTAAGTCAAGATTGCATTCCTCTAAATAATACCTCTCTGAGGATATTCACATGAAGTAGCCCCATGGCTTCATGTTTGGGAAAGTAAGGTGTGAAAGCTAAAGAAATCCATTTGTAGACTCAAATAAGCTTCTTGTTATTGGAACATAAGATTTGATGAAATTATAAATGTTATGATTTCAAATAGAATCTTGATCAACCATGTGAAGCTTAGTGGGAGTGCCATTGTGTTCATCGTGCTAAATGTAGATAATATCCTAATCATTTGGAATGATATATGGATGATAATAAGTGTTTTATAGACTGGTTATTCCATATCTTGATATATGATCTCAAGAATACCTCTTAAATCTTAGTTCTGAAGTTGTTCAGAAGCAAAGAAAAGAGGGTATTGGGACTGTCACATTTGTAGTACACCTTGGACATATTCCATTCTTGGAAATTCCAAGAAAGGCTTCCTTCCCTTAAGATTTGGCACTGACCTATCTAGAGGGATAGCAACTCAAAGAGTTGAGAAAGTGAATGCTAGAACTGCTTGCACTTGTGCATCAGTTACGAGAAGCTAAGTGTATGCTAGATGTGAAGCCAGATGTCTGCCATGCAGTGGGAGTAGTAAACTGTTACTAATCCTACTATGGAGAAAGAACACTTGATTGCAGTAATAACGTTATCTTCAAAGATGACAAGGCTTTAGAGATGGTGATATCTAAGTCTTATCTTCATGAGCTTAAGACTTTATAGATAGAAATCTAAAAGGTCTTAACTGCGAATACCTTAGGAGATAGAGATCTCCAGGAATAAGGGTATTCTGATAAGGATTATGGAAATACTGGTTATAATAGTTATTGAGCAATAGTGTCGAGGACACAATAACCACTTTGACTAGTTTGAGTATTGGTTGCATTAGATGCAACATTCGCATTAGATGCGAGCCCTGTTACTTAGGGATATGCAAGTGCCGTAAAAGGACTTGGCATAGTCTTTTGGGAACATAGTGACTGATCAGCTTACCTAGCTATTTCTAAATAGCCGATGATTGTCGCATGAGTGTCGGTTTAAATGATTAGCCCATTAATGGCTCTTTGTGCTAGTGGGAGATTGTTGGACATGTAAGCCCACAATGAGCCATTATGCAATAAATGTTATTGCAAATATCATTCCCTGATTTGAAATGAAGAATAAATAATTTGCACAATAGGTCCCTCTGTACAATTAGGGTTATGTACCATGGCTGTCTTGATGATCATATAGCTGTTGATTCATTAAATGAATCATAGAGGCTGGTGCTTGGATGAATATCTAAAGAGTTAGATTGAGGACTCATCAAGCACCGTTAAATGATTGTTAAGATGTGATCTCCAGCCTGAGTAGGAGGTGGCAATCCTTTCTCACATAGGCTGATATCTGACCGACCTCTTGATGCAGGTCCTCTGCATAGGAATAAAGATTCGGAGGTGTCAAATTAGTTAGGTCAAAGAGTTGACTTAACGAGATCGAGATAACCTAAGTCCTATGTTGAATGCTGTCACAGCATAGGCACACATCCTCTGAGCGGAGACAGATGTATTGCTATATGTCTGAGTATGTACATTTGGCAGACCAATAGGTTAATGACCTAACCAAGGTCTATACACCGGCGCGCTGGTGTGCATATAAGGGCATATGAGTAATACGATCTCTCAAAGGGATCATACAGGTTCATTACTGAACCGGAAGACATGAGCTCACTCATGAGATATTGGGAAGAATCAAATTCCGTGCACGGTCGTCTTGCTTTGGAAGCTTGACTGAATTTGTAGGTTTGATATATAATTTTGGAAAGTATATGATCAAGACCTAGGTATGATATATGCTTTTGGAAAGTATATGATCGATACCAAATCCCAATGATCAAATGAGAAACTTAGTGATCAAATCCTGAAGAAGACAGTGTAAAATTGATCTTGATCTTCGGGTTGACCATGGGTCTTCCAGTATGCAGGATGTACAGGTATTGGGAATACCTGAGTGTGATGTGATCATAAACGATTGTATATCCATGATGCTTCCATTCCGAGGGAGTGATGAAACAAGTCTGGATTTTAATGACTCCTTCCAGTAGAGAAGCAATCTGATCTTGGTCCAAGTGTTGGACATTGGTCTGAATGAGATTCAGATGCAATGAGAAGATTAGATTTGTGGTCTTGATTTAATCAAGCATCTGTGGAAGGTCCGTAAGATCTGGATTTGAGATGAGATCTCAACATCCAAGTCACTATACGTGGAACAATACAATCGCCCTGTCCTTATCTCCAAGTATCTGCGGAGAAAGCACATTATTCTTGAAGGAGTTCAAGAATAATTCATTTGATGAATTCCATATCCAAGCAAGAAGAACTTGATGATTAAATGAGATTTAACTATCAAGCTTAATATGAATATGATTCATATTGTGAGAATTATTATCTAAGATAATTAAATAGGATTTAATTATCAAGGATTAGAGAATGTGGATAATACTATCCATGATATATGTGTATTATAAATATGATTTACAATACATATATTGAAGAGAGAGAATCTATGTAAATAGCATTTGTTAATTTATAGTGTGGATTGGATTCACATTTATTAATTAATTGGAAATGCAATTTACAAATTAGTTTGGGTTGTGAATATGATTCACATAATGATCAATGGCATGATTGAAATATTCACAAATTAATTTGGAATTAATTTGGTGAATAATTTTGTGATAATTGTTATTACAAAATTAATTAAGGAATAATAAGATAAATAAAAAGGAGCCAAAATAACCACCAATTTCATAGGTGGCGTCACCTATGAATTGTTCATGGGTGACGCCCCCTATATTCAAGGGTGGTTGGTTGACTCCATTTTTATTATCACATTATCTCTTAATTAATGATAAATTAAATTATGTTGATAATGTTGCAACATATTTTAATTTAAATTAATATTGTTGGTTTTAACCAACAATATTTAACATAGACCAAGCATGGTCGTTGGATCTATGTGTCTCATGGATTGAGATCCATTGGATCCTAAACTAATATAAAAGGAGGGCTAGGGTAACCTTCCAAACAACAACATCATTAAGAGTTGTACAAGGTTACAACTCTCTCTCTCTCTCTCTCATATTCTCGCCCTCTCTCTTTCTCTCCTCCAAAAGATGGCCGTCCATCTTGTGTTGAGAAAGGAGAGACTCTCGGCTTTCGCCTTCGACGACTCGTGGATCTCCATCTTCTTTGGAGTTGCTTACTCTAAAGGAAGACGACGGATTTCGTTTGACGAAATCGGGGGAGCCATGCTTGGATCTTCATCTAGGATTGCGGGAGGTACGCGACTCATCATCGTGCCCGCAAGTGCGTTCTTCGTGGATCGGACTTAAGACAGGAGGATCTCTACTTTGGGATCTCACGATCACAACCACGCTCCAAGAGGTATTCCTTGTACTTGTGGTTTGATGAAACGATCCGAGAAGTGTTCTCGTGATCATGTGGTTTCATCTTTAGATTTAAAAAAAATTAATTTCCGCTGCATCTAGCATCTAGTGCGACTACTTGCTCTGATTGCATACGATGCGATCAACACGCTTCTGTGATGCGCTTAAGGATTCTCAATATCCTTCAATATTTACATACTCAAGGTGATTTATAATCTTTGATTTTTGCTTCAATTTTATTTGGATTTTTACATATTTTATTAAAACACTGATCAAAGTAAATAAATACAAAAGATAAATCCAAAAGAGTTATTTTATACACAAAATAATAACGTCAAATTAGTCAATATGTACAATATACAATAGGGGCCCAAAACTCATGTTTCACATATGAACTCCAATTCTTTTCAATTTGGTTTGTTTTGAAAGTAATTGAACTTATATTATTTCAAAAGTGAGTAGGAGTCCATAGAAGACTGTATGAGAGAGATATTCAAATTTTAAGATTTTTAGTTTTGAACTAAGGTTTGGGTTTTATTGGGCAATTTTACAGGTTAATATTATTTGATCTTTTTTATTAGTGTTGTTAATATGTATGCTAAAAAGTTGATTTTATTCAATTCTCAGTAGTGAAAAAATAGATAAAAATAGGAGAAAATTTTGTATAATATCAGGTGATATTTACAAGGAAATCTCATTTCTTATTTAATGCATTTTTGCATGCTAAAATGCAAAAAACAATTTTAAGTGCATGAATGGTAACACCGTAGAATAAATGATGAAATGCAACTAATTACTTGGAAACGAAGCTCTATTTTCAACTTTTAGAGTGACGAATTACATATTCATGAACCATTATACTTAAACCTTATTCGTCCCCGAGCAACTAAATGAAATGCAAAAGAGAAATGATTTTGGGTTCCATATCAATGTCATGAACAAAAGGTAAAACATAGCTCGACTTGACCTTTGATTATTAGTTTGGTGGAATCTTATTGAAAATAGGATTTAAGATCTAATAGCCTTTAAGTTCCACAAGTCTCTATTCAAGCCATCTCAACTGTCAGGACAGAACAAGTCCTCATACACAAATTCTGATGACTATGAATCTTACTAGTATTGTATAAGTGTAATATAGCTCTCCACATCAGAAATGACAAAGAAACCGCCTCCTCTAATAAGGTAACCCTAATTCTCTGGTCTAGTTACTCTTTCCTCGAGGAGTAGGGTATTCCCTTCTAAATTCAAATGCAACCAGCTCAAGAAGAGGGGGATAGAGAAGAGAACGGACTGTGACCAATGTAGTCACATATCCGTGGACTTAAACCAGTGTATACAAGTCTCTAGCTTCAGACTTCCTTGGTATGAGACTTTGAAACATATGCCATGCTTATTCATATTTTTCTCCGATGGGAATTTTTATTTATTTATTTACTTTTTGTCCGTTTAACTTTTTTTTGGAGATTTTCTACTTTTTTGAACATATAAACAAATATGCATCATGCACATAAGGAGTTTTTCTTCTTGAGCCAGTAGACTGTTTCTTTTTTGAAGCTTTATTGCAACCCATAACATACCATCGTTAGACGTCAGCTCTACTAGACTAGGTTGAGACACACTAGCCACTTACTGTGACTGCAAATGTTTCCACTTGCACATTTCTCCAAGATAAATGATTCTGCCACCTCACCGCCTCATCCGTATTGAGCTATGTGTAAGGTGCATGCCCAAGTTAGGTCAATGTCTAAAAGAATCTTGCGTATGAAATATTCTACTTAGACCAATCAAGATGACATGTGAACATAGTCTTGTGGAATTGAAGAATTAATTCGCCCGGCTATAAAAGCCTCAACTCCGGTTCCTATGAGGTTCCTCTAAAATCACATAGATTAAGGTCAAATCAAGTCCATCCTTGGTTTCTATTCATAAATCGATTCATAGCTGCTAAATTTCCACTTTGCGTATGTTAGATATGCAAATAAATTGTAGATGTTATGAAATGCATATGAATGAAGTGCTAGGATAGCTCACGTGGTTCCCTATATGAGTTGGCAAATTGCAAGGGACCCCCTATGTGTTCCTTTATTTCATTTTAGTATAAAATTTTGTAATAAATGTTCTAAACTATGGGCATCTTTGCATGTACACCCTCGCCTTTTATTTATATTGTATAAATGCCCCTTTCAAATGTATAATTAATTTTGTGTCTTTCATTTTTGATTAAACGGCTTCAGTGCTTGAAATTTTATGGAAAAATTATAGTAATTGTGTGATATTGTGGTTATTCATGCCACAATTTTTATTTAGAAATTACTTGCTTTTTCCACTTATTGAAAATCATTAGGTGTTATTTATTCATTGTTTAGAGATAAAAATACAAAAAAAATCGTTTTTAAAAATTCTAAAAAAACATATGTTATATATTGCTATATACTATAGCCACAGAGCAAAAATCACAAAACATATAAAAGGAAAACCTTAAATTGAAATCCCTTAAACCTAATATATATATATATACAATAAAAAAATAGTCTTCTATTGTATATTTTTACATATGCATATTACTACATACTAAATTTAGTTTTGAAAAAGTTTGCACTTATTTTCTATTTTTAAGTCTAAAAAAATTAACCTATTTATTAACTCCCAATTTTCTGAGTATTTTGCAATTTTAAAAACACCTAAAAATTAGCAAAAATTACCAAAAAAATTATAAAATAGAAAAAATAGGAAAAAAAACAAAAAAACATTTATTTTATAATTTTCGAATATTTATAGATATATTTATAGATATAAATCCTTATCTGGACTCCATATACATATATAATTATGTAATTAATATAATAATAATTATTATAACTTCCATATATATATATTAAATACTTTAAAAATAAAAAGGACTATACTTCATTGTATTTTACTGATTTTATATATTTATTATCGATTTATATCTTCTATGCTATTTATATTATAAATATTGATATATACATACTTATACATGCTTATTACATATGAAAAAGAAAAGGAAATAAAAAATCAGAAAATTTAAAAAGAAAATAAAAATTATAAAATTAAAAATGTAAAAAATATAAAAATATATAATATTAAAAGCCATAAAAATTAAATATAGTAGAAAACCCCACAAAATTGAAAAAGAAAAAAGCACAGAATAGTCGATGTTTATTCTTTGTAGATAATAATTATTTGCATATCCCTGTAACTCTCAACAGTTCGACCCATGCACTTTCTTGACTATAAATTTATTTACGTGGTATAATAAATTTTACTCTGCACAATTTCATTAATTTATCATTATTGTTGGTTGATTGTTGTTGCATTTGTTGTTGACATCCGAGAGCCGAGAGAGGCGCCGATACAACGACTGCCAGACTTGACTCGTCGAGCACTGTAGGCCCTCCAAGACCGAACGCTAGGATCCCTCATGACCAACTGTTAAACAAATGGTTCGTTGTCGAGGAGCAATGCTTAGGCTAGGTTTTTAGTGTACATATTTATTTGCATAATAATCTCTCTTTTATTTCTTTTTTATAAATAATTATTTTATCTGCTTATGACCATTTTTGTTTTTGAATTTCTTGTGAGGGACTGCATGGCAAAGATGACTTCTTAGGAAGTCAATGCACCCGAGCTGCAAGGAGATTGACTCTTCTACTTTTGAGCCAATTGGAGAGATCAAGAAAGAGAGATGAGATAGTGAAGAGCAGAGTTTTTAGCATATAAATTTTCTTTTATTTTGTGAGAGCGAGATACTTTTTACTTTGCATTATTAATTTGTAATAATATAGATACCTGGACATTTTGAACACTTCACACTCCAAGATCCATTGCCCGAGCGATTGTTCACTTGAGGTCCTAATCCGATTTTTCATTGTTTTCTTCACCTTCTTCATTTTATTCTCTATTTTCTCCCTTTGTTTTTATTTTTTTCCGTGATTTGAGTTTTCTGCTTTATTTTCTTTGTTTTTTGTGTTTGATCCTTAGATTTTAGGACCTACTTGCACAAGTAAATTAGGTCCAAACACCTAATATATTGCATGTGCCTATAGTCTCTGCACTTGGATCTTTCCCAAATTAATCTGATTCTTCACGATTAATAGCAGCTCCTACTTAGGACGATTTCACCAGCTTGCATCTCATGTAGTGTAGAATTTAAATTCTTGTTTTGCAACCTGCATGGAGAGAGCTGAAAAGCATTGTAAGTCCTCTTACTTTACATGCATCATTAGATACTAAGGTGAGATGTCCATCTTAGTGTCAACTTGCACGACTTTTCCATCTTCTCTCCAAGTTTTCGTATCACTTAGGGTTCAAAAAAAATATAAAAAATAGGTGGTATTTGAAAAATACTCAAAAAAATGAAAACCAAATAAATTTTGATCTTAATTAAAATTCGTAATGAACCATCATTGCTTGAGGTTCATAAAGCCCACATAGTTTTCATGTACTATCTTGACTGGGTGAGCCACGACCCATAAGGATTAGAGACCAAAACTCAGCCTGAATACTGACATGTTATTACCTGGATTCATGAAGTCTTGACGTTTCTATCGTACGTAGGTGAGTAGGGCCTTGTCGACGACGGTGTTCTCAACTTGTGTAGAACATCCGACCTAGCCCGAAGTATTGAGCTTATGCCACGACTTCTTGAGTGTATCTGTCTCGTCGTCTTGCGTCTGAGTACCTCACTTGTAGGGAAAGTAGTGGTTTTGCCTATTGATATCCTCCTCTATTCGTTGGCTGTGTAGTAGATTCAGACCCAATATTAGGGATTCTCTTGAAATAGTGCATGCTACATGTTATAGAGGAAGTGAAAAGTAGGATATACTTTTCTGGCAGTACTCACTCTACTATAGGGTTAGCATCTAAGGACTTGTTAAAAGATTGCCTGAAAATAATAATAAAATTGAAAATATAAAAAAACAAACTCTCACGGCTTCGCATTGCGTTGGGTTGGTGAATCTATACTTGTATTGTGTTTGTTTGAATTAGAATTAGGTCAAAGATCCAGTCATGCACACTTGAACCGTTTTTCATTTTATCTGATTTTATTTCTTTTTGCCCTGCTCATTTTTGAGTCTTCAATATTTTCCTCTTCATTTCATCTATCGTTCATCACCATATTCCATTCCTCATCTACTCTGCTTCACTCCAAGATGTCGTCTCATGGATGGTTTAGATAGGGCCCAACGACATCCACATCGATTCCATGATCTCAACATTTTCAGTAATTCAAGGCGATTCCTGAAAACCCGATTAGGATATTAAGAATCAATCTCCTGACTCCTCGACTTCTTCCTTTATTTCAATAAATTGGGATTACTCTTGTCTCGCCATTCACCCCTTGTGGGTGGAGATATATTTTAGTCAATATCTAATGCTCCATTCACATACATCTGTAATTGACCCTAATTCCAGATCACCCATTTCACCTAGTGCCACATATTTCCAGTTTGAGCAGGATGCATCTTTCCGTGCAGAATCAACAATGGACACCGTGTAGATCACATCCTCTTAGTATGAATGAGAGATGGTCCTCAAGGGAAGGGAAAGGGACCGAACTAGCCTGATCAGGGACAACCCGATTAGAACACTGTGAAATGCACAATTGCTAGCATCCATCTAGGACATACATCAATAGCTAACAGACTAGGCTCTAGTGCAGGCCGCTTTCTAAGAAATGTTGAAAGATCTGAGGAGAGAGAGAGAATAGAGGAGGAGGTGATGATGAACTTGAAGATGAGCCGAGGGGAGAGAGGCCCATGTCCACTCTTAAAGAAACCTACATTCCTGGCATTGGCCATATGACAGAGTGGATACAGATCCATGTAGTCCATGAACACTTTGAACTAAAGCCGTAGTTTCCAGCTCTTCTTCCCTCCTTCTATGGAAACACAAATGAAGAGCCCTACATCCATCTTTGGCAATTCTCTCACATATGGAATTCCACTCACCACCCCAACATTCTATTGGGCGTATTCAAGATGACCGTGTTCCCCTTCAGCCATCAGGACAATGCTCTCTATTGGATCAATCATATGGGGAAGGTCGTGACGACCTGAGAGGAACTGAAGCCTACATTCCTCCATAAATATTATCTACTCGGTTGTCTCAATCAGATGCAAGCATGGATGAGCAACTTCTCCCAAGAACCGCACAAATCCACACGTGAATCCTAGGAGAGGTTCCGTGATTTATAAGAGAAGTGCCCCCACCATGACATCCCTTGGACCATCTTGATCTAACATTTTTTCAGGGGCCTGACTCCACAAAGTCAGAGGCTTGTGGATGCCACATGTTGTGGCTACCATGTCAACAAGGACGAGGACATCGTTTGGTAGGTCTTTGAAGAGATGGTTGAAGGAGAGGCCACTCTATCTTCATTCTGTGCATATCTGCAACAACCACAACTCCACCACAAACCCTTCTTATGCAGATCATAGGGAGCCACCTGTCCAAAGTTCATATTATTGAGAAGAGATCACAAGACCTAAAGAAATCGTTCGTGATCGAACAGAGGACCTAGCACCTAGACAAGATGGATTAAATTTTAACGTAGTTGGAACTGCTTGTGAGCACCAACAATGTAATGTCGTCTGTGAGTCCGACTGCCACCACTCCCACTGAGCAGAAGGAACCATCATGTCCACAACAACCTCGTTTGAGTATAGGTCAGCCTCAGGTCCAACACGTATACTACACGCGGGTACCTGACTAGTCATCACCGTTGCCATCTCAACAGGTTGTATTCTGCCACCAGAGCCTCAACCCCTTCTTATATAGATCCATATTCCCCATCACCACCTGTCATTCAAGAGATGAACGACATATGAAACAACGATTCCCATCTGGCCCTTCTAGGATGGAAACATCAAAGCCAATCATCAGTGATTCAACCATATCATCAGAAGCATGGTGGGAGGTTTGTCCAATCGAACCAGCCTCTACAGCACTAGGCTCCGCAATACCAAAACAACAGGAGAAAGAATCACCAATATCAACAGCCCGTGTACCACCAATACTAGTCGTACAGAATTACGTGGATGCTCCTCATAATCAGTATCCGGCTCCGCAATTTCATCATCAGGAACTCCATCCTCCTCACCACAACCAACATTATTCTCACCAACAGCCTCCATAGTATCACTACCAGCATTGTCAACACATTGAAACTTCTGAGGCCACTCATGTGAATTGATGAATCCATGATTCATCTACTTTATATGGACATCTTAGCAAAATCCGCTTATTAAATCACTAATTAAATCCCCTAAATTAAGGTTATTAATATTTATTAATTGTGCTAAAATTAGAGTTAAATTATGCAATTAAGTAACATTGTTTTTAAGTTGGATTAAGCATGTTATTTATGTACAAAAATAATGTATATTGACCTCATCATTCTTTTATTAATTAACTAACTTAACATAAAGGTTTAAAACCCATAAAATTAGAAAATCAAGAGAAAATAAAAAATCTGACATTGTATATTTTATGTATATTTTGTGCATATTTTGTCATTGTCGTTTTTTTTACAATTTTCTAACCTATAAAAATCCATAAAATTATATTAATTATGTATATATTGTATATAAATTAATTCACTAATTAAAATAAAATTGAAAATAAAAAAAATTACAAAACAAAAAATATGGTATTTTATTATCTATATAGTACCTTTAAAAATATACGTTGTACAGTTGATCTCTTTTTATTTAGGGCCCTTCACAAAAGTTGCAGATCTAGTCAAAACGAGCAACTTTTTATGTTGAATACTTTTTTATTTGACTTCCTTTACTATTTCTTTTTTATTTTCCCTTTTATTTTATGCTTAATTTTATTTATTTTTTATATTTTATTATAATTTCAATTTTATTTACTTTATTGTACTTTTTATTTTCTTCCCTCTTTCTTCTCCTTTTCTTTTTCTTCTTTTTCCCCTCTTCTTTCTTCTCTCTCTCTCTCCCCTCCCTTCTCTCGACTATCTCTCTCTCCCGCTCAGGTCACATGCTTTGCACATGACCCCTTCATCTCTCTCTAGGTCGCATCTCTCTCTAGGTCGCATGCCTTGCACATGACCCCTTCTTTCCCCTCCTCCATCCTACAATGATCGCCAGTCCCCCACCCTATTGTCTCGTCCTTCATCTCTCTCTAGGTCGCATGCCTTGCGCATGACCCCTTCTTTCCCCTCCTCCATCCTACAATGATCGCCAGTCCCCCACCCTATTGTCCTCTGATGCATCCATTACACAACCGCTCCCCCGACCATTATGCGCCACCCTCTCTTCCCAGTCATTTATACTCCTCCACCTATAAAGTCTAGAAACACCAACGTCCCTTAAAATCCATCATTGTTCGCCGCCACCCTTAGGTGATAGCAGTTGGCGTTGCGGCTCCAGCGACGACCTCTGACCTCAAGTGAGATCCAAGGAGATTTGGCTCCTTGTTTGCAGCGAGACCCTTGAGCTACTAAGCTCGGATCTTCTATAACTGGTATCCTCAAGCAAAACCCCTAGGAGAGCTTCATATCTTTCCCTCTAAAGCGACCCTATATGCATCTCCACCTCCGCTCTCCTATTGCCTCGCAACTCTAGCACTTGATCAAAATAAACCACCATTATCAACCACCGCTCCTCTTTCTCCATCAGTAAACTCCACCTATATGTATACTCACTGATTCATCTTCCCCATTCTATCCACTTCTTTTCTCAAATCCAAAGCCACTCCCTATACTCTAACACCCACCTCCCCTTCTCCTTCTCTCGTTGTTGTTCTATCTCTCCAGCATCTTCCCACATCCGGCCTCGTTAAGGTCGGGGCTCTAAGCTTCAATTCATCCAACGTCCGTTGCAAGTGGCTTCCCCATTCCCCCTTCCTTTTGAGTACTAACCACTTGCAGATTAAACATAGAAGGCTATGATGGAGCATAACTCCTCCGTCTACAGCTCCCAAAACTTCTTCCTTATGTGGAACCCAAGTTTCATCAATAATCGAGAAGGAACTTAGCCCTAACATCACTAGAGCTCCTCTTCCTTTCAGCCACCAAGAGAGGAGGGCCAAGATCCATGAGCCCCATCCAGCTCGGAGCTTCAGCTCTACCCATCGGGGATCATAACAAGAAGCACCAGCTCCGTCCTCCACCACTCAACCTTCACCACAATTGTTGCCTTGAGCTCCTAGAATAGTAGCAACATAGAGCCATCGATCTGAAGGACATTCATCCAAAGAAGAACGCTCCCAGGTCCAAGCTATATGCACTGTTTGATCAAGAATAGTGCCTCATCAGAGCCTTCCATTTTCACCCAAATCTGAGCTATACGATCTTCTCCAACCAACGACCCAAATTTGTCTCCGAGCCAAGGATTCAAGACGTAGCTTCGGATCGTCCCGAAGCAAGGAAACGAAACCACGTGGAGGTTTGAGTCCAATCACCCACCGAACCAGGCTAGTCACGTGCTATGTGCACATGGTCTGGTGAAATTACACTTAAGCCCCTACCACTTTCTAGAATCTTTGAAAGCCCCTGGTCATGTGCGCTACGTGCATGACCTGGACACTTTGCAAGTGTGCCCCAGGCCTCTTGATATTCACAGAAATACCTCGACAGGGATAAATTTGGAGGAACCGCATGTGGGTTTTGATATTTACAGATAAGCCCCACCTGAGGACTATTTTGAGAGAACAACTTACTTTTATTTGTATTATATCCCTTGAAACTTTGTTTTATCGTATCTTGGTCATTTGAACTCCATTTTTAACACACATATATCATTTTGAAGCTATCTTGTACTCTTTCATTCTACATATTTTGTAAATAGATAAGAGATTGATTTGTTTGAAATATTATTTGAAGATTCCTTTTATCTGTGCAGGCTTGACATATTTTATGTGCCATTTTGAGATAAATTGATCTATTTCTATAGAGGTCGAATAGAGTAGGCTTAAGCAATCATCTCCCTGATATTTGATGATATGAGGATTATTTGTTTAGGGAGTGTTTGTGTAGGGAATTTAGAGATCCTATTTTTAAAGAATTATATTATTTCTTGGATCTCCAGAATTGCAAGGATAGAGGAATTGATCTACAGTATGCAACCTAGATTTTATTTGATATATATTTCTTGGATAAATTTCTGTTGATCTGTGATTGATTTTTTAAAATGTTGATTAATATTGCTGGAATTGAAATTAGAGTCAATGATCTTGTGCTTCACTTTACATTCATTTTCATTAAATTATTTCGTTTCCTCTTTCTTTATTTTATTTTCCGGCATAAAAATTAACATTGCAATTAATTAATTGCTCTGATTAATTTAAAACCATGCAACTAAAAATACATCATTTCCTGAGTTTGGCCTTGGTATTTAATCTAAGTTAAAAATTTCTACATATTCAAATTTGTGGTTTTAATAGATCCTATTCTACCTCCGTATACTACAATACATCATTATTAAGGAGGTAGATTTCCGATTCATCAAATGTCATTGCCGAGGAACGACATATTTTTAAGGTTTTAAATTAATTTCTGTAATTAATTCTTGTGAATTATTTTTTGTGTCATTTTCTTCTTCTTCTTCTTCTTTCATTTTCTTCTTGTTTTGTATTTATTTTTGCGTTTTATTTGCATTTTACTCACGTCTGATACTAACCACAATTTCTCTCATTATAGATTGCTTCGAGCGAATTTTAAAAGATCAGGGATCTGTAAAGAGGTCTGATATAATTTTTCTGTGATAGAGAGCTTATATTAGGTTTAATTTTCTACGTCATGTATAGGGTCTCTCTGAATCCTAATTTTTGTATCAATTTGGACTGAACTATTTGTGGTGTGTCGGGTATGTTGTAACCCCTTTTGCGCGGTTGGGACTCGACTTGAGTGACGTAGGAATTAGGTGCACATGCGCTAGCTTAGATATTTATCATTGCTTGTGCTCGTAATTTTTATTTCTATGAGAGAGAGAACTTAGATTAGGTTTAATATTCTGCATCATTTATACGGTTTCTCTGAACCCTAATTTTTGTATCAGTTTGGACTAAACTCTTTGTGGTGTCGGGTATGTTTCAACCCCTTCTATACGGTTAGGACTTGACTTGAGTGGTGTAGGAATTAGGTGCACATATACTGGCTTAGATATTTATTCTTGTTTGTGCTCGTAATTTTTTAGGCTGTACATTTTCTCTAACAAGACACACTAGTAGGTCCTTCAACTTAGCCAAATTTTAATTCACAATTCTCCACACTAATAGAATTATCTGCTTAGAGCATTTTCATCTGTGCATATCATTTAATGTAAATTTTAATTCATTGTTGTGCATCCTGCATGAAGAACGTAAGGAGTAAATATAAGTCTTCTTCTTAGCATGCATCATTGATTTAACGCTTGCCTTGGCTTTCTCGATTTTCTCTACCTCTATTTTACAACTTATGATTTAAAGGAATTCGGACCGCTCGTTAGGCGTGATCTTTTTGTGTTCATCTAAGATCTAAGTGATAACATTAATGGTGGTGGGTTTCTTTGATACAAACTTCAATATAGAATCGTTTCTCTAATATCATGTGGAAGAAATTAAGAAGACAATGAAATGATTTTTTTCATGGTGTAAGATTTCTTACATAGCGTGAAACCTTATGTCCCAATTGGTGGCAATTACATAACATAATAGACTCTGAAGGGTTACACTTAGAATGAGAGTACATGGAAATGGACTAAATAGGATGGGGATAGAAATGCCTCCAAGCATGAGTCTCGTAGTAATCCCATGGCACAGTACCTGCTCCATAATGATTGCAAGAACATCTGTGTTGATATTATTAGTGTTTTCCTATTTTTTGAAGGGGGTACTGAGGAACCAAGATGGATGGTTGTGATCCTAAATGTTTTTTAGTGAGCTTTCTAAGTTGGTAATCAATAGGGACAAATCTATTTTTGTCTTGTTTAGTCTTTTCCCAATGAGGGGATTATTGAATGTACGCAATTCTTTATTAAGAAGTTAAAATGGAAGCTATTTGGATGGAAGGCTTTGTGCCTCTCATGGGGAGACCGCCTCATGCTCATTACAACAACCCTTGTGGCTATTCCCATCTTTTTCATGCTATTGCATAGTAGGATCTGTCTTCGTATGGAAGTATTTATGCAGAGGTTCTTTTGAAGTTCTTTCAACCGGAATTCTTTGGGAGTATATTTGGTGGATTGGGACATGGTCAGACTCCTGAGTGAGGATGGGAGGTTAGATGTTCCCTGGCTCGCTAAGGTGAACCGTGATCTCCTGTTGAAGTGGGTGGTAAGGATTTAGGGAAGCGGTGAAGGATTTGATTTTTAGGTTGTCTCGCCACATTTGCGGAGTTCATGCGCATTGCTCCATGGTGCGTCATCAGAACCACCCCATTTCCTCTTTTTGTAGGGGTATTTATTGTGTTGTGTATGTTTTTTACTCATATGTATCCAGTATTAGGAGACGATTGCTTCTTTGCCTTTTGGACAGATAATTAAACAGATGAGGAGGTCCTATTCGGATCGTTTTCCATGGCGACTGTGGTTTGATAGCATCTGAAGTGTGGGATGATGATACTTGGCTCCCGACTTTCCGTCCTACCTTTTCAAAGCAAAGACTTCTTGAGTTTATGCAACTCATGGGGGTTGACTACTTTGATAGATAAATTGAACTATAAAAAAAAGCGCTTGTTGCTTTCTGTCCAACAGTCTGTTATAGATGTGGCATGTTCCTCAATGCCAACTCTAGATTCTACATTTAGTTTTACTTTTCAAAAAGGAACTACGATGAATGGTAGGGTTAGGCATTGGGCTAGGTCATCTCGATCTGGTTCAAAACCCGGCTGCATAACCTGACCAAAACCCAAGCCTGAAATTTAGTGAACGGGTTGTGGGCCTCAAAATGAGTCATATTGATTATCGGGTCAGGTTCGAGCCTGAGAATGCCCCAGCCCGCAAGCCTGATATTTCGACGTATATGATATAATTATGTCTAGTATATTCATGTTCGTTCTAAATATTGTATTCTAACTTTCATATCCTTATTTCGAGTGTAGAATAAATGCATAGACCCAATAATAATCATATCCAATAGCATGGACTGAGGACATTATTACATTAATATGCAAGATTATTACATTAATATGCAAGAATGGAATATGTGTCCTCAAGTATTAGAGCATGTACAACTGTAAGTAACCAATCCGTATTGGGTCATAATATCCGCATCTATAATAGAATATGTAATGGTGAATTGAATGGTGGTTTAAGTTGCCATGTTTTTTTACCACATTTCTATTTCCAACATACAACAAATGCCATAATCATGAATTAGTTGCGCACTTAAAGTCTTAAATATGCATACATTCATAAAAAACAATCAGACAAATGCAAGAAGAACAGAACACATGATATTGGTGCACATAAGTGTTAAATTGGGCTGGTCTGACCCGAACTCGACTCATGTTGTTTGGGCCGGGTTTGAGCTTGGGTCTGGAATTTGAAAATAAAATAAACCTAGACCCGATCCATTATCCCATATACTTAAATGGGCTTGGGTCAGTCCAACTCAAACCCGACCCGGCCCGTTGTCCAACCCTAGTGAATGGTAGATGAATGATTGGTTCGGATTCCTCCGTAGCATTAGAATGACCTTGGATAAAAAGTCTGTTATGAAGTAGTAATACAAGTTCATAAATATTGATGGGGCATGTTTGGTTACTGGGTTAAGATGGGTTGGATTGGGTTGGGGTATCCTCCTATGAATAGTAGCTGTTTGGAGGGTTGGGATGGTTGGAATGATAATTATGATGTAATATGACATTGACTATGCGTTATATTAATTTTTTTTGATGATTATAATATGTTTTTTATGTTAATAAGTGTATTTGAACGAGGTTAAAAATCATTATACCAAAGAAATTGTAGGGTCAATACAAGTATTCCCAACCCAGGAATGCAGGGTTAAGACAGGGATATGCCATGGTACCCTAGGGTACCTTGGCAACCAAACAGGCCCCAACCCACGTGTTTCATCTATTGGTTTCTCACGATAGAGAAACTTGACGAGCCATTTCCCTTACCGGGAAATAATATTAGTTTGCTGCAAAATTTGCCAGAAGCTTCCTAGTTAATCAAGAGCTTGGAGCTTCGACACTTCTGCGAACCCAATCCTAGAGAAAAAAAGAGCAAAACAATTCCGAGTATTGAAAATTAGCACAGAGGCAGACATGTATGAGGAGGGAAAATTAGCACAGAGCCTCGACACTTCTGCAAACCCACTTCTGATGATGTTTTAAGAAAACCAACTCTAGTATCGTGGTTACAATCACTTTCTTATCTGTCCTCGCAAGCACCCTCCTGCAACAAAAGTTCAGAAATAAGTAAGAAGGCTGAATTAGGGGGAAATAAACAGGATGCCGGCATGCTAAGCTTGAACATAACTTATTCCAAATTATGAGTTTCGGTTGCACCATGATCATTTGATGTTCATGATATGCTTGCAGGAGTAGATTTCTCTAAGATAGATTGTCGATGCTTCGTGAAATTAGGAGGCGATGTCCATCTATTTCTTCATGGGTGGAGTTTCTTTATGTTCAAGCTACTAGATTATATATTGGAGACAATCATATATGATCAACAACCGGAGTGCAACAAGGTGATCCGCTAGGCCCACTTCTTTTTTCTCTTGCATTGCACCCACTTATTCATGAGATCAGAGATAATTGTAAAATCCTTCTTCATGCTTGGTATCTTGATGATGGGACTATCATTGGGGACACATTAGAGGTCTCCAAGATGCTTAACATTATACAATGCAAAGGACCAGAGATGGGGCTTGTTCTGAATATCAAAAAAACTGAGCTTTTCTGGCATTCATGTGATAGACAGAAGGTTTGCAAAGGTTTGTTTCATGTGGATATTGGGAGGCCTGTTCTAGGAGTGAGATTTGCTGGAGGTGCAATGAGTAGGGGCAGAAAATTTATTGAATAAATGGCTATGAGGAGGGCACCAAAGTAGTTGGCTTAATGCAATTACTTCCCCAGTTGGATGACCCACAAAGTGAGCTTCTTTTATTGGGATCTTGCATGGGCTCAGCCAAGCTTATGTTTGGCTTAAGGACATGTCACCTGTATACATGGAGCAAACTGCTATATTTTTTGACAAAGGGCTACGTGGAGTTATTGAGGATATTATGGTTTGTGGAGGTCCTTTCTTTGATGACCTTCAATGGCGGATGGCATCTTTACCCATCAGGCTCGATGGTTTAGGTCTGCACTCTTCTATTGAGGCTTCTTCATATGCCTGTGTGGCCTCTAGAGCTCAATCTTGGGTACTTCAAGATCATATTTTACAAGATAGTGGGATATATGATATGGATTCTGATTTTCTAGATGCCTTGGAGGGCCTACATGTCACACTTCCATCTCTAGATCTTACTTGTTTTGCTAACAAGGATACCGTCCCCCCTAAAGCCCATAATGCTTTGGCAAGTTTCCTTTTTAGCAAAATTGTTAAAGAAATTGAAGTTGAGTTTGATATGACTGCTAGACAAAAGGCAATTTTTCGATGTTTGCAATCTGACCATGCTCAAGATTTCCTTCTAGCTATTCCTATTGATGGCCTTGGAAAGCATATGTCACATGTTGAGTATCGTACTATTCTGAGATATCGGCTGATGATTCCTCTATTCCCAGCTGATGAACCATGTCCAGTATGCCATAAAGCTTGCATGGACGCCTTTGGAGAGTATGTGGTTCATTGCCGTAAACTCCCAGATTTTAAATATAGACATGATCTTGTCAGGGATGTCCTTTATGATGTACTCATGAAGGCTGGAGTTTCTTCAAAGAAAGAAGCACCTGTGAATTTTTTGACTAACCCACAAGAGGGAAGATTCACACTCAGACCAGCAAATGTCTTAATTTTTGGATGGGTTGGAGGAAAGCATGTGTGCATTGATTTAACGGGAGTTTCTTGATTATTCGGTCCAATAAAAGAGGATTTCATTGCGGGATGCGCTGCACAGAAAGCTGCATCAGCTAAAGTTGTCAAACATGAGAAGACTTGCATTGGCAATCAACATGTTTTCATCCCATTCGATTTTGACACTTCTGGTTTCTTGACAACTGAAGCGGTAGAACTCCTTAAGAGGGTCCAAAAAATTATGCATAGCAATGTTACGGACCTTTGGTCGATGGATATTGTATTTCGAAGAATTGATTTTACCATCCAAAAGGGATTGGCGGCGCAGCTTGTTGTCCGTCTCCCATCAGTTTCTATGTAATCCATTAAAATTATAAGGAATCAAGACAAACACAAATTTTAAATATCCAATGGCTAGTGGAAACCTTTATTTTTAATCCAAGCCTTTTTTTAGTGACGGGCAGATCTTAATTTGATGCCACGGAAAAATATCAACGAGTCATTGAGACCTTAGAGGTTCTGTTTGTATCACGATCAACACTAGAAGTTCGCATTGATGATTAACTTGCAAACAGTGAAACATCATTCTTGTTACGGGAGCTGTAAGTGATTATTTTTCGATATGGCGTGTAGTTGTAGTTCATAGTTTCTCTTTTATTTTCTTGTCTTGTTGTTTCCCTCTACAAATTGTGATGAAAATGATGTATATAACAAAGGTTACATGTCCACCACCACAAGCCTAGAAGAGTGTACTTGTGATCCTAGATACTTTCATTGGATGATTTGCTTAAGATTGGATGTTAATAGGATTCGAAGTTTAATTTCTACACATAATTCATTCCTTGTATACTTTAAAGCTTCGTGCAATTTTAATGTCCAGTGGTTATAAGAGTGGAATATTACACTTGATAACTTAGGCTTAAGCATTTTGGTTGATTGTCAATGAATCCGATCAGGCTCGAACTTGACAAGTTGTGAGGCTCAGTTTACCTCGATAACGGTCTGAGGATCTAAGTTCAGGACATTACGGGTATTAAATGGTGAGACGGAGACAATTACTATCATGGGTATAACCTGGTTGAGATAATACAAAATGGTGAGAGCACATGTTTGAAAGGTTTTAAAGACTTTTATAAACATTGCCCTGCTATAGGAGATGGTAACACCGTTCATTCTAGATAGTAACGAGGATTGTCCATTGCTTTTTATCGGTTGAAGGGCATATTCTTTGTTTAGAGTGCAAAATAAATGATAAAATGCTAGTCATGTTAGGTAGGACTTCTTGAACGGCATTCCCTTATGCAAAGGATTAGATTTCAAACTCCATAAATTACCTATTTATCAAACAAATCTTAGATAAGATTAATTGTCATTTTTTAATGATAGATATTGTGAAATCATTTTTATATGATATGCATTATTTTTAAAATTCAGATAAATTTACATAAAGAATTCCATTTAAAAATTATGCGAAGATATTTTATTAATTTTTGAACATACAACACGGATAGCAAACACGGATAGAAAATTTAGATAGCTACAATATCTTGATTATATATGCATGCATAAAATATAAATTTATATTTCTAAGTACCATAATACTTATCAATAAATAAATTATGGTGGTATTAATGAAATGTATTCTAGAATTTATCTCTATTTGATACAATGTATATATTTTAAAAATAAGATAACTTTGAACTTTATGTTCTAAGAAAACATAAAATTTTCATCGATTAAATATACGATCAAGAAAAGATTGATACATATTTTTCAACATCACTTATCATATGTTATATACGATTTTATGCATATACGTTTAACCTATTACCTTATGGATAGAATTTTTTATGTGAAATCATTGGATCAATTATAGATATATGTAGTACTTTTTCTTAAATTTTCATTCAATGGAGAATTTTTGAACCATTATTTGTACCATAATGAATTAATTCGAAAGATTTAATAGCAAACTTTAAAAATCTAAAAATATTCATAATTGATGAAAAATAAAGATGATAAACTGCATGTTATATCTCCACAATTATCGTATGTTTTTTTCTCCATTTTATCACATTTCCTATAAATTTAAAAGCTAAGTACAATCGAAAATGGATAAAATCTAACCATCTATTTTTCTTTAATGTTAAAATCCAAGCAATATTTTATTTTTTGTAGAAACGAGCAAGAACAACACGATGAAGCACAACGATTTACATGGAAATCCTTTCGATGAGGGAACTCGCACGAGGCACAAACACTCTAATTTCTTCTTTCTTGGAGATTAGAACTCTCTTCATTGACCACTTTCTTCAATACAGTGAGGGAGGATTGGTACATTACATAGTGGAATGGATAGACGATCCCCCAACCATAGACCCATATACCCAATAACAACAAGCTACGTCAACACTTCCCCTCAAGTTGTGTATAGATGTCAATCATGTCCAACTTGCATATATTCAACTTAAATTGCACAGTAGAGATCCCCTTTATGAAGAGATCAGTGACCTGAACACTCAATTTTAGGTAGGGAACACAACTGTCCAGCATCAATCTTTTCTCGAACAAAGTGTCTTTGATATTCACATGCTTTGTTCTGTCATGCATCACAGGATTGTTGGCCAAACTTATTGCAGCCTTGTTATTAAAGGACTTGAAAAGTCCTATGCTAATATTGTGGAATTAACACGTTGCAGTCGGGAAATTACGGATCAATAAAAAACTATGTAATTAAATTAATCATGTATACGCGATTTTATTTATTTTAATTGGACAAGCCTAGGGTCGAACTCAGAGAGTCTATTGTCTCCTTAGATTAATTTTCATAACATTTAGGTGCTAGATTTCGAAGGGATTTTTTTTAGATTTTTTTAATGTAAATAATGATGTGATGCAAATGTTGATTGACACATTTAAGGTCAAATTAACCTAAAGTGGAAAATCCAAACTAATATGAAAATGAACTCTAAAATTCAGAATATTATGTTTCCAATTTATTTATGCAATGATAAGTCCATAATATATTTTTATATTTTTAGACATAATATGCATGCATGCAGGCAAAAGCAACATTTTTATGGGTTTTTATGCAAATTTTTGTTCAAACAAAATGCAAAAATTATAAAAATTGGTTAGTAGGATGGAAATGATGAAATTAACATGTTGTAAATTTTTATAATTTTTGGATGGCAAATGAAATTTTCATGAATTAAATAAGCAGAATGTGTGATTATTAGTAAATTGATTTTAATAAATAGAAAATCAAATTATTTTCTAGAAACAAAATTATCCCAGATATACTTAGAGTTCTATTTAGAAAAAATTCTACGTCTTAAAAACACCATGTTTATTGACAATTAAAATTCATTTACTCTAATCACCAAAGAACTTATTTTAAGGAGAATATGCATGCAAATTAAATGTTTTTTGAAGGAATTACATAGGGTAATAAATCCTAATTATTTTGATTTTTAATGATTTTTTTGGTCAAAGAATGATTTACTATAAATTTCAGAGCTCGTAGTGGGTAAGTATACAATTTTTCACCACAATTAAAACAATAAATAATTTCAAGCTCATAAAAATACAAATGAATCACCACATAAATAGATAATTAATTGTTCCACATAATGTAATTCTTGGAGTTTTAACGTGATAAGATATAATTCTTAAACAGAGGTGTCTCTACGCAAAACTACAACATTACACAACTGAAAATAAAAGCAATAAAAGAGTGCAAATATTATTACCAAAACCTAGAAGGGTTTTTATCTAAATTGTTTGCTCAAGGGCGTGTCGCGTACGCGACAGCTGGTTGGTGGGGGCTGAAATGCAATTCTCTAAAAGGCAGGGTGATCAACTGCAAAATTCCCAACACGTATGTAAGAAGCGTGTGCCCAATCTGAGGTTCGGGCGGAGGCTAGGGGTTGGCACTCCATCTGGCGATCTGTGGTAGCTTCAGCTGACCCAAGCAGGCAACTTGGAGGGAGGCTCACAACGACGATGTGGCGGGCTTCGAGCCGTTGGATCAAGGCACTCGCCTCGATCCTATGGTGGCTGCATGTCGATCCATGGCTGAGAAGGGCAGGCATATGATGAATCTCAGATACATCATCATAAAATCTATTTATTATTCTTCTAACTTAAATAATTGAATAAAATTACAATTAAATCACTAATATTAACTTGTATTATATTGTAAGTAATCTGTGTATAAATAACACTAATTTTCTAACCTTAATTATTGTATTTAGTTATTAACATTTTTATTTATTTTCTTTATTATTAAAAATCCCTAAAAATTAGGTTAATTATTATATATTTTTATTTTGGTTTTAAAAAGAATAAAAATACAAAAATATCAAAATCGTTAAAACACAATGTTTTTACCCATAAAAAATGCTTATAAAATTTCTCCTTTGTACAAATGACTTCTTTTGGGTTTTTGACCAACATGAAGCTTGTAGATCTCAATGAAATCTACAACTTTCATGTTTTGACTTTTTTCTAATTCAACTTCTAATTATTTTTTTACTTTTTCTTTATTTTCCTATTCCGAATTAATTTCATTAGGCCACGTGGCGCCCTTTGGGCCTCACCACCTCGCGTCACCTACCAGTCTTCCTTGCTGTCTGATCTAGCCTTCCCAGCCTCTATCTCACCCGTAGATTCCCTCTTGATCTTCAACCATCTGATCTCTTCCCAGATCAGATTCTCACCACTTACCCCCACTCTTCCCTCCAACGTCATATAACTGAGCCCCCGCCTCATCACAGCCATCCCTTAAGCATCGCTCCATCAACCGCTTGATCAGATCCCTGATCTGATCCCCCTCGTTACTTTACGCTCCAATCGTAGCCATTGGATCTCATGATCCAACGACCATCTCCTCGACACCTCCCCGCATGCCACACGCCCCCTCCTCAGCCGCTAGATCATTTCCACCCACTCCCATCTAAATCGCACATACTCACCCTCTTCTCAGCCACATGATCTCCTCCCATCCTATGGCTTTACCCTATCCACGTCGCCCATTCATCCTTTACCCTTGGATCATGCCCCATTTCCATCGTAACCCTTCACCTCTGCTCTCCTTTCAAACGTTCGATCTTCATCTCTGCATGCATCTGGACAGCTCACTCTCTTTCACCCCCATCCGCTCTATCGGACCAGATAGATCAGATCCAAACCGCTCCTTCATGCTTCGATCCTAGCTGTTGGATCACTTGATCCAATGACAGGGCTTCTTTCTTCCTCCAACACATGCCCTCTTCCAGGCGTTACGCCATGCGACACCCCTCCTCCTTCCATTTTTAGCTCCCACCATAGTCACCATCTCCACAACCTAACTACTCCTCCACGTACCTCGACTTCTGTTACCCTCGCCAAACCCTAAATGCCCTATATTGACCTTCTCACGTATTCAATCAGACGTTGCAAATTGCCCGATCATCACCTATAACCGACCGCGCCCCTCCAAATACTCGGCCTTCGCCCCCTCCACTCATCATCCACCACTCATGGGGTTGCACCATCTCGTCTGCCCTTCGATGGCAGCAGAGGGTGGTTGTCGAGGCGGCGACAGCTCCCAACCCCTAGTGTGATCATTGGCCTATTGGCCAAACTACGACAACTCTTTGATGCCGTTGAGTCCCATACTTAGGCTGAGCATGTAGAGCGTCTACCAGAGGTCCTTAGGGTCCTCAACCCATGCCGCATCGTCCACCAATTCCCCATCTCCGTCCAGGTATTCTCCTCCCTCATTTTCTTTGAATTTTCTCTTAATTATTTGGGTGCACACACTCATCCTCTCCAATCACCAATCATCCCATCACCTTCGTCAAATGCCCTTCACCTTCGACAACACTTCCAATCACCTCTCCCTTATCTAGTATCTCCCTTCGCTCCACTCTTTTTCTTCTCAGGAATGCCGGAGAAGATCCCATCCAGGGCTCTGCCTATCGTCGCCAGATGCCCTCCATTCACCTCACAACACCCCACATAACATGCCTCAGCTATTACTGACCCTTGCAGATACTTATTGGCTGGAATATACGCCCCATCACTGATCTCAAGCTTCATCTCCGGTGATACGTCATGGTCCAACATCTGCATCAACCCTAGGCATTTCTCCGATTTCCGGCCATCATTATTGCCACAAAGGTCCATGGATCTTCGACGAAGACGGGGGAGCTCGAAGGAGCTCTGGTGGTTTCGCCGGAGCCCCATCTACGCCTCCATTCCCCCATAGAGGAAGAAGCACATGTGCCATTGGATGGTGCCCCCACGATGGCCATCCAAAAGGCCAGATGGCACCCCGATGTAATACCTGAACCTGCATGCTCGTAGACCAAGCCGCTCTTCACCGAAGCACTAGTAGTCACCACGTGTCCTCTCAAAGCTGCATCACCATCGAGCCTAGCCCTCGCACATGCCATGCACATGTGGGCTATGCTATTTGTAGGAGGACCTTGCCAGCTTCTCCAATTTGCATCCAGATCAAAGAACCCAGGCGCGTGACTCACATGCTCTCCTGGGGTAAATTATGTAGAGTCCATGCCGGTTAATTGAAACTACAAAAATGCCCCCGATGCCTGGACAAATTGCATATGGGCCCAGATGGTTTTTGCTAATTGCAAAAGATCCCTTTAAGGACCTACTTGTAATATTTATCTTTTCTTTTCACACTTTTTTACTACATTTGTGCCACTACATTGTCTTTATCATATCTTGAGCATTTTAAGTCCAAATTGAATAATTTCAATCTCATTTTGAAGCTTGTTTCATTCTCTTTCTAATGATATACTTTAATTCTAGATTTAACACTTAATTAAATGGGGATAATCTTTGATGATATAATCAGTGTCTTCTTCTCATTATTTAACTACCATTATTGATTCTTATTATTTGTTTTGACTCTGAATGTATCCATTATTTGTTGCTCAATGATTTGATATTCTGTAGGGCATATTTGTATACCTTCTCTTACATGATTGTCTTTTGCATTTCATCATGCATTGTGTTCATCTCATCATTTAATTGCAATCTAAAAATCAAACAAAATACATGCATAATTTCTTGTGATTTTATCTACATTAATTGTATCATTCCTTGCATTATTTTATCTGCATATCATTTGCATATCACATATACATGAAGATATAGAATTAGAAAATAATCCTTCATTAATTAATCAGGAATCTTTAATAAATAGGCGAAGAGGCTCGTGTCCCTGTGTTCGACCTTGGTAGACTTGCCAAGTAAAATAACTTCCACATATTCAAAAGTGTGGCTTTTGCTGAATCATTTTTACCACATATACCATGATAAAATACGATTATTAATGTGGTAAGAATGTGATTCATCAAATGGCATCATTGTCGTAGACACAACTCATCTTTATTTGTTTGTTGAATGTATTATTTTTTATGTTGATATTTTTCCAAATTTTATTGCATCATTTGTTGATTATTTTTCTTGATATTTTCTCTCCTTGGCTCTTTCTTTAGCCTCATCACTTTTTTCTAACTATTTCTTTTGTGGTAGAGTCCATGGAGATCGAGGACGCTTGAGACCCATGAAGGCGTGGAGTTGGGAGCTCCCGCTGTGAGGAGCCGCAACAGAAGATTTAGAAGGATTCAAGGAACTTTAGTCAACATTTCATTCATGCATTTTGTCGTAAAAAATATGTATCATGTGCATTTCTAGTGATCTGCATTTGAGGGCTCGCGTGTTCTAAAAAATGAGAAAAAAGTAGATCACTTGATGATCTACCCCCTCCCCCCCCCCCCCCCCACACGCACCCGTCTCTGTTTATTCACACTCCCCCCATCCATCCTTCCATCTATGTAAAAATTTACACTCCCCTCCCCTCTAACCCTAACAGCTACGGGTCCCTCAACCCAAAATCAAATCCATTACTTGGGCTATTTTCAACCTAAGTATAGGGGGGACCAACCCATACATCTTTCCTCTATCTGTCTTCTTATACTTTGGTCATTTTTACCTAAGTATAGGGGGACCTCCGAGTCAGTTCCACTATATCACCTTGTATTTAACCGGAGCTATGGCTTCATATCACTTGTGTTATGAGGATATAACAAAATTTAACTATAGGGGGACCGTATATTATTGTATATATACTTTAGCTATAACTCGTATGTTAAAATTTTTGAAAAATTCTTTTGAGCTAGGGTTTAGGTATGCCAGTGAACTAATTTTGAAAAAAATTTGTAGAAATCTTTTTTGAAAATTAATAGATTAACTTTTTGTAAATAAAATTAACCTTGTTCAAAATTCTCCATAAAAATATGAAAAATTAAAACTTTTTTCTTTGATAGAGACTATGAATACTAGGATTAAAAATGAGTAGCTACTCTTCAGTGAGGGAACTACGATCTCCCTTAGCAAAATGGGTGGTTTAGAGGACACTGTCTATGGCTCCATCCTCAAGTAACATGGGTAGCCATCTAACGGGCTGTACTTACATCCACACTGGCTGAAAGTAAATGCAACTATCCATATGAGCTTGGACCAATCATTATATCTCTTAAGAATTTTAAAAAAAATGAAAAATAAAAATTCATTAAAACTTGCAAAAGATAAAATCACAAAAATTCACTAACTCTGGAGTAGGTTTATTCCTGACACATTTACTATCACTCAAGGCTTGAGGATTTGACGACACCTAATTTTCTGAGATCTTGAGAGACCGATTTAGCTAACCTTAGTCATTAGGGTTTTTAAACTTAATAATCCACACTTACCTAGTTTGAAAGATTTGAGCGCTATATTACACTCTTCATCTCTACTTCCTAAAGAATATGATCAACACATCAATTTCACAACTGCATGATTGATGAAATGAGTTGAGTTATCACTTGAGGAACTTGGACTGATTATTTAAGTATGGATTCAATCTAATGATACTCGAGGATGGGAAAAAGTTAATGAAGGTTTTAAGAAAACTGAGCATCAGCATAACCCTAGCTAGTATGCAAAATAGTTTGCATGCTATCATTTGATAATTACCTATGTGCTAGGACGTGATGAAATCTTAAAGAATTGTTGATAAGTGTGCACCAACTATTGCTAAAAGCAGTGGAGCTAGCCAAACAATGAAATGAAATTTGAGAGAAGTTCTCTCATGCAAAGAAAAGCTCTATCATTACAAATACAAATTCAAAAGAGCTTCCACCAAAGGCGAGCGCTCCCAACCATTTCAAAGTGTCCACTTGGACCAAATGCTATTGACCAAGGAGTTGGGCTAGCACCAAAAAAGTTTCTGCATCGTATGGTGATAGAAGTCTGGGTGTCGAAGGTATCTTAGACACTCAAAAGAGACAGACCCCGGTGTACTCCTAGAAAAACAAGTGCAGACGACTCCAAGTTCTCTTGACGGACACATTGATCAACAATAAAAATATACAAGTGTTGAGTAATAAGGAACTTAAGAGGCCCCTTGTTCCAATGTGAGGGAGAGAAAATAGACACAATCCTATGCCCTCCATCATCTGGCCACTCATCTACACTTTCAAGTCTGACAAACTAATGAGACAGTTGATTGAAGAAAGAACAGACTTATTCCCTAGTGTTAATGATTAGGTCTACAGAAAAGTCTCCTAGATAGGAACCTTGGGTGACATTTCGACTCGACTCTCATAATTGCAATACACTAATTATCATATCCTTATATTTTATGTACAAACAGAGAGCCTGATAATTAGAAGAAGTTGGATTCCTTTTTGACTAGAGCATGGTTGAGCCCATAATTTTATGATCACTCATATTAAGGGGTTTTCTATGAATTGAGCCTTGAAAATCCACGTGCACTGTCAGGAATTAATCTGACTCCTTCATTCTTTAGATGCTTGAGGATGAGCATAGTTTAAGTATAGGGGTATGATGAATCTCAGATACATCATTGTAAAATCTATTTATTATTCTCCTAACTTAAACAATTTACTAAAAATCACAATTAAATCACTTATATTAACTTATATTATATTGTAAGTAATCTTTGTATAATTAACACTAATTTTCTAACCTTAATTATTGTATTTAATTACTAACACTTTTCCTTATTTTCTTTACTATTAAAAATCCCTAAAAATTAGGTTAATTATTACATATATTTATTTTATCTTTGAAAGGATTAAAAATACAAAAATACCAAAACCTTTAAAACACAGTATTTTTACCCATCAAAAAATGCTTATAAAAATTCTCCTATGTATAAATGAATTCTTTTGGGTTTTTTGACCAACATAAAACTTGTAGTTCTCAATGAGATCTACAAGTTTCATGTTGTAACTTTTTTATAATTTAGTTTCTGATTATTGTTTTTTATTTATTTTCCTTTTTTGGATTAAGTTCATTAGGCCTTGTGGCGCCCTTTGGGCCACCCACGTGGCCGCACTACCTTGCACCACCCGTCAAGCTTCCTGACCGTTTGATTAGGCCTTCCCCTCCTTCATCTCGCCCATTGATTCCCTTTAGATATTCAACCGTCTGATCTCTTCCCAAATCAGATCCTCACGACTCATCTCCGCTCTTCCCTCCACCGTCATATCACTGATCCGCTGCCTCATCACATGCGTCCCTTAAGCATCGCTCCATCAACCACTTGATCAGATCCCTGATCTGATCCCCCTCGTCGCTTTGCGCTCCAATTGTGGACATTGGATCTCATGATCCAACAACCATCACCTCGATGCCTCCCTGCATGCCACATGTCCCATCCTCAGCCTCTAGATCATTTCCACCCGGTCCCATCTAGACCGCACATCCTCGCTCTCATCTCAACCATAGGATCTCCTCCCGTACTACGGCTCTACCCTCTACACGTCACCCCTTCATCTTTACCCTTGGATCAGGCCCCATTTCCATCTCAACCCTTCGCCTCCGCTTGCCTTCCAGCCATTTGATCTTCACCTCTGTACACATCTAAACCGCTCACTCTCTTTCACGTCCCACCCACTCGATCAGACATGAAGATCAGATCTAAACTGCTCCTTCACGCCTCAATCTCAGCCATTTGATTAATCCAACAGTAGAGCTTCCTTCTTCCTCCTCCAGGCCAGGCCCTCTTCCATGCGTTACGCCATGAGACCCTCCACCCCCTTCCATTTTTAGCTCCCATCATAGTCACCCTATCTACAGCCTAACTGCTCCTCAACGTACCCACGATTTCCATTACCCTCGCCAAACCCTAAATGCCCTAGATCCTACCTTCTCGCGCATTCAATCAGACGTTGCAAATCGCCCATCCATCACCTATAATCGACCACCGCCCCCTTCAAATACTCAGCCTCTGCCCCCCTCTACTCTTCATCCACCACTCATGGGGCTGCTCCCAACTTCCTCCACACTCCTGTGATAGTAGATGGCATTCATCGAGGCGACAACGACTCCCAACTCCAGGTGTAATCCTTGTACTATTGGCCAAGATACGACAGCTCTTCACCTCCGCTGAGCACCGTGCTCAGGCTGAGCATGTAGAGCAACGGCCGGAGGTCCCTAAGGTCCTCAGCCCAGACCGCATCATCCACCAATTCCCCATCTCCGTTCTGATATAGTCCTCCCTCATTTTCTTTGAATTTTATCTTAATTATTCTAATGCACACCCTCATACTCTTCAATCACAATCATCCCATCGCCTTCGCCAGACGCCCTTCACCTTTTCCAACACTCCCGACAATTCTCTCCCATCTCCAGGACCTCCCTCTGCTCCATCCTTATTCTTCTCAGGCATGTCGGAGAAGATCCCATCTAGGGCTCCGCCTTACATCGCCAGATGCCCATTCACCTCACAACACCCCACAAAGCATGCCTAGGTTATTATTGATTGATGAATCTCCATTTCTTCACCTTTATTCTATCATTTTGGCCTTAAAAATCCTAGCTAGTGCATGAAAATATAGCATTAAATTGTATATATTAACATTCATTATTTAGTGCATCTATTATGCAAATAATATTGTTTTTAATGCTAAAATTATAGAATAAAGAGAAGAAAAAGAATAAGAATAAAATAACAAAGGTTTTTTACGACCCTAAACCCTGAGACCACGTCAAGAATTGAGTTGGTTGATAAGGAATAAAGTAGGAGGAGATAAGGGTAAAAAATATAATAAAAAGTCACATTTATTTATTTCCCAATAATTCATTTTGACATAAATTTTATTATTTTTTATTATTTATTCATCAAATAAAAAATTTTACATGAAAGTTGTAGATAATAATGTAAGTAAAAATACAAAATTGAGTTTGTACAAAAATAATATACAATGCACTTTGTATACACAAAATAAAAAGCCAAAATCTCAACTTCATAGACCCATATCTTCCCAATAAAAACTCAAAATGTATCAAAATAACCTAATTATATATAACTTTTCGTGAGATATTTATTGAAGGTGGTTTCATATTTTTTGGAGTTAAGGTGTGAAAGTTAGGTTTTGGACCCCAATTGTACAACATACCAGAATAAAATATTCAGATTATTAAACCTTTATTATTTTTATAATTTTATAATTTTATAATTTTGTAAATATTACCTATGACTCATGTATGTATTAAAACCACAACAAAATCACCTATAAAACATTAAAATAAAATAAGTATATACAATATATAGGTAAAATACATATGCTAATATTTGTAAGTAAATAAAAGGGAAATCTATTATTTAATTATTTCATTCATCCTATATTTTTAGACTCTTGTAAATATTATTTATATTTTATTAAAAATATAAGGTTAAAATAATACCCAAGAAAATACATTAAAATAAAATAATGAATAAAATACATAGATAAATACCTACATTTATACCTATATAATCTATGCCCATGTTTATTTAAGTATACAGATAACATCATAAAAGTATAATAAAAATATATTTATGTACTTAAAAATAAGTTATATATAATAAGAGAATAAAATAATAGAATAAAATATATAAAAGAAAATAAAATAGTCAAGACATAGATGGATATACCTATAAATATACCCCTAAAAATTAACTACTAATAAATAACATCAAAAAAATAAAAAAAATCATATTAAAATACTAAATAAACAATAAACATTTTTTTGTTTTATAATAAAAAATAATAAAATCATTTATTGATTATTTTGGAGTGGTTTGCTCTATAGCGGCCAACGTGGCCCAATCACGTTGCTTCCTTCGTTGACCTCCGGTCAACTGCCTCCTCAGGCTTTGTTGCTCATCAGAAGTGTCACGTCCCCCATTTTCATGCCTTTTTCCCGCTCGATACATTGATCAAACACCCTCGATTCCTTCATAAGAAATCATCATTGATCCTCCATGATTCACGCTGGCCCTTTTAATTTCGTTTTCATGGCCTAGATTCATTCCCATCAAGCTGTCAGTAAGCCGTCAATTAGTTTAGTAAGTAGTTTAGCAATTTATCCTAATAATCTTGATTCATAGTTTACCCCGCTCTATGAACTTTTCCACTGTGCTTCCGCCAGTTAACTGATTCACCAGCCACTCCCCTTCGTTTCTTGACGCCTTCTGATCATACCACGCATTTCACTCTCCGAGATCAACATCTGATATGGTCTTCTAGACCTCCACGTCGTCGGAGATCTGCCATTCTTCTCACCTTTCGCTCATCCTACGATTGGAAGCTCGCTAGAGCTTTGCCATTTCTTTTTGAGACTGATCCTTGCAGAAAAGAACCAGAAACGAGGCTCACCGAGCCTCGTCAAGTTGCAGGAATCACCTCCATGTCGAGCTCCATCATTGGAGCCTCTCGCCAGCCCCCGACCATTTTTTAAGCCCCTGGTCGATGCAGAAGACCCTCAAGAGAATTTTACCCACAATTCGAGCTCCTGGGGATGAAAGAACTCGACGAATTGGTCGATTGAAGTTCATCTGGGACTTGTCGTTCTTCCTTCGTGCCTTACGGCTGTTAGATCGACCATGTTCGTCCAGGATTGCAACCATCATCGGATCACTTGGAGGCTTAACTGTTCGATCATGATCTAGGGTCTAATCTCAACCATGGACGACAAAGCATCATCGAGAAAGGAGATCATGGCACGTGTCAAGTGGATGGTATTCAACCATCCGCTCTCGCACCTATAAGGGTAAATTGCTAAACCTATCCCTCAATGTTTTTGTATTTATTATTTAGTCTTGTAAATAAAGTGTTTAATGTAAATAAATTTGGTGAAATTGTATGTTAACCCTTGTACTTTCTGGATATTAAATTTGGTCCATGCCAGATCACCTCTTGTGTCGCTTCACGTGAGGTGGCCATTTTGCAAGTACACCCTTGTTAGTCTTTGTATTTTTTTTTGGTCAAACAAATTTTCAAGTACATTGTATATTTTCAATCTCTTGCTCAGATGGTAATCCAGGTAGTTCCTCTGGAAATACATCACGAAACTCGCACACTATAGGTACATCTTTCATCATTCTGTATGACCCTGATGTAGTGGTTACATAGGCTAAATAACCTTGGCACCCTTGCTCTAAAAACTGTTGGGCCTTCAAAGTAGAGATATATTCGACATTATCATTGGATGTCTTTCCAATGAACTGGAACTCTATCGAGTTAAGAAGGTGAAACATTATCGTCTTCTGAAAACAGTTAAGACATGCAATATGCCTTTCTAGCCAGTCCATCCCTAGGATAAGATCAAAGTCCTCCATTTCGATCAATAGTAGTGAAATAGATAACTGATGTCCCACTATCAGTACTATACAATTATCCATGATTTATCGTATTATAAATACTTGTCCTCTTGGTCTCTTGATCAGATAGGACTGTTGTACTTCTACTGGTATCTTACCCAAAGTGGGCACTAACCGTCGAGCAATAAATGAATGTGAAGCACCTGAATCAAATAATAACGATACCTCGTAAAATCGTTCCTGAATTGTAGTCTTGTTCTTCAATAATGGCATTGAGCTAGCCATTAGGAATTAGGCAAGCTAGAATCCGTAACACTTTGTGGTGGTTGTTGTGTAGGAGACGCTCCTTGTGAGCCACGACCTCTACCCTGTCTTTCTTCGTGTGTTGCTCCATTGCTTGAGGTGGATGTTATACTATTAATTGAGGTTGGTATAATCCCGAGCCTCTCAACTTCGAACAGTCTTTCTTGATGTGGCCTTCATAATGATAGTAGTAACACACATGTGCTCATGTTTGAACTGAAGACCCAGCCACAGAGGTACTAGATCCTGTTGTTGAGTCACGAGGATATAGTGGTGGTCTAGAGAAACCCCTTCTTCCAGATAATTCCTGGACCAAAGTCTGTGGCGAGCTCATATTAGACTCAACTGGATGATAACGACCGTCTCTTTGGTTATAATTTGATTTACATTTGGATGGTCCACCAGTAAAGTGAAAGCTTCTTCTTTGGCGGTTTTCATCCCTCTCCATCTCAATACGAGAGGCAATGTCTATGGCTTCATCTACAGCAGTGGCTCTAAAACCTGCAAGCTTCTCTCTCAAATTTCCTTGAAGATCGCTAACAAATTTGGTAAGACACTCTTATGGCAAAGCTTCTAGAGTTGGGGAGTAACGTAGAAGCTCCGTAAAGTGAATATGATAATCTCGTATATTCTTGGATCCTTGGGTCAAAGGGGCTAACTCCCTCCTCTTCAATTCTTCAAAATGGGAGGGACAGAAGTGAGATCGGAACCTTTCTTCAGAAACATCTCATGGAACATGATCTACTAATTACTTGGAAATGGTTCTCCACCATCATCTTGCATAGTCTGCTAGGGAGTAATCAGCGAAGTGCACCCAAGTGTCTACTGGTGCGTGCATTATTCTCAAGATCCTGCTGACATAATCAAGCCATCGGTAATTGTCTAGTAATGTTTGATGTCTAAGAAGAGCCTTCTCCATTGCTCCTTCAGCTGGGGTAGGAGCAGAATCGGTTGAAGGATGGTAACTAGATTCTTCCTCAGAAAGATGGACAGAACCTTCAATCCTTGCATCCATAAGCCTGGATGCCTTAGGTCCCTCAACTTGTGCATTGAGCCTCTCCTCTAACGCTTGCTGCTTTTGCCCCATTTCTTACAGCATTGTCATCATAGCTGCTAATTGTTTAGACACATCTTGGTCAACCACGATCATGGGATGAGTTAAGGACAAAGGTTAGGTCCTATACGTTTTTGCAAGGTGTACATAAGGGACAATAACTTGTGAATGATACTGCAGTCACTTATTAAGATCAAAGGATCTTAAGGCAACCTTAGTTTCTGAATACCGCTCATAGTTATCAATTACTGAGTGAATTACTGGAGTAACCAAACTCGGATACTAAACTGTCACGACCCTGATTCCGATCCGTCGGATCCTCCCATATCTAGATCTGGTTACTCACCAATAATTTATTCAGCAATCACATATAACATTCAGAAACAGGTTGTAAATAAAAATACTCAGAAGAAAGTATTTCAATACTTTTCCATTCACAAAAAAAAGTTCACATGATACATTGTCCCACATAACCATTTACATGTACATCATTTTGAAAGGAAAATACACAAAAGATTACTAACTACCTTACAGAGAAAAGCTACTGTGGCTAGTTGGATGACTATGTTAACTGGTTGGATTATTAAAATCCTTACGATGGCTCACCCACATGTTTTGGTTTTCCATAAATCATAGGATAACAATTAGCGGGTGGTAAGTAACGAAGAAGAGAACAGTAAACAATTATGCAATTTTCCAAAAAGTTGTTAGCAAAAAGTTACATTTATTCTCATTAGTTTAAGTCTTATTCCTTCTATTCCACGTTTGGAATTAGTCTAGGGGAACCCCATCATCCTTGGACTTCGAAGATGTCGATACTTCGAGATTGGAGATTCTGTTGATCTGGTGAGTTTATGCTGCCGCACGTCACCTCAACCAATCCTCCAATACTATCCTAAAAATTTCCTTTTCCTTTGTTAATTAGGGTCTCAAACCCTCAGCATGGAAAACAAAGGACTACACCATCCTTGAGGACCCGATTGCCTAAAACCTCAGGTTAACCATTAATCACATAACCTAGCAGCTTCAAATACATATTATCGTGACTCAGCCGCTATTTAACCACCCTACCTCCACATGGCACGACCATATCTTCTGTCGTTCAACCCGAGTATATTGGCTCCCGGCACCACACGTTGCAAATCATTCATTTCGTACGCACTTATCATAACATGGCAACCATATACCACCTAGGTAGGGCAAAACCAATATGGGTTCCTTCCGACAAACCTACAGGTTGCATGTCTGACCTATAGTTATGCTCCCAGTCATTCTTAACGTAAGACACAATCCATTTTCATGATCCAACTCAAAACACATCAATTCCCATGTTGTAATTCCTCCGTTAAGCTTTATATTTGCATAAACAGAATAATGAGTATAGACTTGCACATAAATTAATTTATATATTTATAAACTCATATTTATGCTCATTTTAACTTCGAAATCCTAACTTTTCGAGCCACTACATCCATTCGATGCTTAGACCTTATTTTAGTTGAAATCACAAAGCAACTTTTCATACTTTCTCAAAAATAACCAAATTAGGGTTCTTCGTAACGATGAACATAAAATCAGGAATCTCAACGATCTCATATGAAAACCCAACAACAAAAGGAAGGTTTTCTTTACCTAATCGAGCTCTCTCTCGCGTATGAAGTGCTTTATCGTGATTTATTTTCAGAAAAGGATGATTTACATCTCCTGAAATGATCGAATTTCATGTTCGTATCAAAAACATTAAAAACATACCAAGAACACGAAGAACGAATAAAGAGCACGAAGAATGCAAAGACCACATGAAGAACGCGAAGAACATATTTTGTCTTAAAATTTCGACAGAGCTTCCCCTTATACATAGTGATATTTCTAAGAAAATTTCGACAAATTTTCCCCTTATTCTGGGACATATTTCTAGAAAAAATTCGGTAGAGTTTTCCCCGTATATGAGGACATATTTCTATACAAATTTTGGCAGAGTTTCCCCTTATATTAGGATATATTTTAAAAGAAAACGAAAAGAGTTTCCTCTATAAAACACGAGAGGAAAACAACAACGAAACCGAAAGAATATAATCAAACAACAAGATATGAAGAATTGGTAGACATCACACATCTTAGGTGAGTGAAGGTGTGACGAATCACAGCGTTCACTAACGTGCATAGCCGCCCGCACCTAAGTAGGGTATTATACAAATTTCTCCATCAAAATATCTATAAAAGCAGAAAATAAAGAATAGAACCACAAGAAATGGAGAATCGATAGACACCACGCGTCTTAGGTGAGTGAAGGTATGACGAATCAAAGGGTTCACTGACGTGCATAGCCGCCCGCACCTAAGTAGGGTGTTACACAGATTTGTCCTCAAATCGCAATAGAAAATGAATGGAAGCTCGTCGAGATCAACATCTGATATGGTCTTCTAGACCTCCACGTCGTCGGAGATCTGCCATTCTTCTCACCTTTCGCTCATCCTACGATTGGAAGCTCGCTAGAGCTTTGCCATTTCTTTTTGAGACTGATCCTTGCAGAAAAGAACCAGAAACGAGGCTCACCGAGCCTCGTCAAGTTGCAGGAATCACCTCCATGTCGAGCTCCATCATTGGAGCCTCTCGCCAGCCCCCGACCATTTTTTAAGCCCCTGGTCGATGCAGAAGACCCTCAAGAGAATTTTACCCACAATTCGAGCTCCTGGGGATGAAAGAACTCGACGAATTGGTCGATTGAAGTTCATCTGGGACTTGTCGTTCTTCCTTCGTGCCTTACGGCTGTTAGATCGACCATGTTCGTCCAGGATTGCAACCATCATCGGATCACTTGGAGGCTTAACTGTTCGATCATGATCTAGGGTCTAATCTCAACCATGGACGACAAAGCATCATCGAGAAAGGAGATCATGGCACGTGTCAAGTGGATGGTATTCAACCATCCGCTCTCGCACCTATAAGGGTAAATTGCTAAACCTATCCCTCAATGTTTTTGTATTTATTATTTAGTCTTGTAAATAAAGTGTTTAATGTAAATAAATTTGGTGAAATTGTATGTTAACCCTTGTACTTTCTGGATATTAAATTTGGTCCATGCCAGATCACCTCTTGTGTCGCTTCACGTGAGGTGGCCATTTTGCAAGTACACCCTTGTTAGTCTTTGTATTTTTTTTTGGTCAAACAAATTTTTAAGTACATTGTATATTTTCAATCTCTTGCTCAGATGGTAATCCAGGTAGTTCCTCTGGAAATACATCACGAAACTCGCACACTATAGGTACATCTTTCATCATTCTGTATGACCCTGATGTAGTGGTTACATAGGCTAAATAACCTTGGCACCCTTGCTCTAAAAACTGTTGGGCCTTCAAAGTAGAGATATATTCGACATTATCATTGGATGTCTTTCCAATGAACTGGAACTCTATCGAGTTAAGAAGGTGAAACATTATCGTCTTCTGAAAACAGTTAAGACATGCAATATGCCTTTCTAGCCAGTCCATCCCTAGGATAAGATCAAAGTCCTCCATTTCGATCAATAGTAGTGAAATAGATAACTGATGTCCCACTATCAGTACTATACAATTATCCATGATTTATCGTATTATAAATACTTGTCCTCTTGGTCTCTTGATCAGATAGGACTGTTGTACTTCTACTGGTATCTTACCCAAAGTGGGCACTAACCGTCGAGCAATAAATGAATGTGAAGCACCTGAATCAAATAATAACGATACCTCGTAAAATCGTTCCTGAATTGTAGTCTTGTTCTTCAATAATGGCATTGAGCTAGCCATTAGGAATTAGGCAAGCTAGAATCCGTAACACTTTGTGGTGGTTGTTGTGTAGGAGACGCTCCTTGTGAGCCACGACCTCTACCCTGTCTTTCTTCGTGTGTTGCTCCATTGCTTGAGGTGGATGTTATACTATTAATTGAGGTTGGTATAATCCCGAGCCTCTCAACTTCGAACAGTCTTTCTTGATGTGGCCTTCATAATGATAGTAGTAACACACATGTGCTCATGTTTGAACTGAAGACCCAGCCACAGAGGTACTAGATCCTGTTGTTGAGTCACGAGGATATAGTGGTGGTCTAGAGAAACCCCTTCTTCCAGATAATTCCTGGACCAAAGTCTGTGGCGAGCTCATATTAGACTCAACTGGATGATAACGACCGTCTCTTTGGTTATAATTTGATTTACATTTGGATGGTCCACCAGTAAAGTGAAAGCTTCTTCTTTGGCGGTTTTCATCCCTCTCCATCTCAATACGAGAGGCGATGTCTATGGCTTCATCTACAGCAGTGGCTCTAAAACCTGCAAGCTTCTCTCTCAAATTTCCTTGAAGATCGCTAACAAATTTGGTAAGACACTCTTATGGCAAAGCTTCTAGAGTTGGGGAGTAACGTAGAAGCTCCGTAAAGTGAATATGATAATCTCGTATATTCTTGGATCCTTGGGTCAAAGGGGCTAACTCCCTCCTCTTCAATTCTTCAAAATGGGAGGGACAGAAGTGAGATCGGAACCTTTCTTCAGAAACATCTCATGGAACATGATCTACTAATTACTTGGAAATGGTTCTCCACCATCATCTTGCATAGTCTGCTAGGGAGTAATCAGCGAAGTGCACCCAAGTGTCTACTGGTGCGTGCATTATTCTCAAGATCCTGCTGACATAATCAAGCCATCGGTAATTGTCTAGTAATGTTTGATGTCTAAGAAGAGCCTTCTCCATTGCTCCTTCAGCTGGGGTAGGAGCAGAATCGGTTGAAGGATGGTAACTAGATTCTTCCTCAGAAAGATGGACAGAACCTTCAATCCTTGCATCCATAAGCCTGGATGCCTTAGGTCCCTCAACTTGTGCATTGAGCCTCTCCTCTAACGCTTGCTGCTTTTGCCCCATTTCTTACAGCATTGTCATCATAGCTGCTAATTGTTTAGACACATCTTGGTCAACCACGATCATGGGATGAGTTAAGGACAAAGGTTAGGTCCTATACGTTTTTGCAAGGTGTACATAAGGGACAATAACTTGTGAATGATACTGCAGTCACTTATTAAGATCAAAGGATCTTAAGGCAACCTTAGTTTCTGAATACCGCTCATAGTTATCAATTACTGAGTGAATTACTGGAGTAACCAAACTCGGATACTAAACTGTCACGACCCTGATTCCGATCCGTCGGATCCTCCCATATCTAGATCTGGTTACTCACCAATAATTTATTCAGCAATCACATATAACATTCAGAAACAGGTTGTAAATAAAAATACTCAGAAGAAAGTATTTCAATACTTTTCCATTCACAAAAAAAAGTTCACATGATACATTGTCCCACATAACCATTTACATGTACATCATTTTGAAAGGAAAATACACAAAAGATTACTAACTACCTTACAGAGAAAAGCTACTGTGGCTAGTTGGATGACTATGTTAACTGGTTGGATTATTAAAATCCTTACGATGGCTCACCCACATGTTTTGGTTTTCCATAAATCATAGGATAACAATTAGCGGGTGGTAAGTAACGAAGAAGAGAACAGTAAACAATTATGCAATTTTCCAAAAAGTTGTTAGCAAAAAGTTACATTTATTCTCATTAGTTTAAGTCTTATTCCTTCTATTCCACGTTTGGAATTAGTCTAGGGGAACCCCATCATCCTTGGACTTCGAAGATGTCGATACTTCGAGATTGGAGATTCTGTTGATCTGGTGAGTTTATGCTGCCGCACGTCACCTCAACCAATCCTCCAATACTATCCTAAAAATTTCCTTTTCCTTTGTTAATTAGGGTCTCAAACCCTCAGCATGGAAAACAAAGGACTACACCATCCTTGAGGACCCGATTGCCTAAAACCTCAGGTTAACCATTAATCACATAACCTAGCAGCTTCAAATACATATTATCGTGACTCAGCCGCTATTTAACCACCCTACCTCCACATGGCACGACCATATCTTCTGTCGTTCAACCCGAGTATATTGGCTCCCGGCACCACACGTTGCAAATCATTCATTTCGTACGCACTTATCATAACATGGCAACCATATACCACCTAGGTAGGGCAAAACCAATATGGGTTCCTTCCGACAAACCTACAGGTTGCATGTCTGACCTATAGTTATGCTCCCAGTCATTCTTAACGTAAGACACAATCCATTTTCATGATCCAACTCAAAACACATCAATTCCCATGTTGTAATTCCTCCGTTAAGCTTTATATTTGCATAAACAGAATAATGAGTATAGACTTGCACATAAATTAATTTATATATTTATAAACTCATATTTATGCTCATTTTAACTTCGAAATCCTAACTTTTCGAGCCACTACATCCATTCGATGCTTAGACCTTATTTTAGTTGAAATCACAAAGCAACTTTTCATACTTTCTCAAAAATAACCAAATTAGGGTTCTTCGTAACGATGAACATAAAATCAGGAATCTCAACGATCTCATATGAAAACCCAACAACAAAAGGAAGGTTTTCTTTACCTAATCGAGCTCTCTCTCGCGTATGAAGTGCTTTATCGTGATTTATTTTCAGAAAAGGATGATTTACATCTCCTGAAATGATCGAATTTCATGTTCGTATCAAAAACATTAAAAACATACCAAGAACACGAAGAACGAATAAAGAGCACGAAGAATGCGAAGACCACATGAAGAACGCGAAGAACATATTTTGTCTTAAAATTTCGACAGAGCTTCCCCTTATACATAGTGATATTTCTAAGAAAATTTCGACAGATTTTCCCCTTATTCTGGGACATATTTCTAGAAAAAATTCGGTAGAGTTTTCCCCGTATATGAGGACATATTTCTATACAAATTTTGGCAGAGTTTCCCCTTATATTAGGATATATTTTAAAAGAAAACGAAAAGAGTTTCCTCTATAAAACACGAGAGGAAAACAACAACGAAACCGAAAGAATATAATCAAACAACAAGATATGAAGAATTGGTAGACATCACACATCTTAGGTGAGTGAAGGTGTGACGAATCACAGCGTTCACTAACGTGCATAGCCGCCCGCACCTAAGTAGGGTATTATACAAATTTCTCCATCAAAATATCTATAAAAGCAGAAAATAAAGAATAGAACCACAAGAAATGGAGAATCGATAGACACCACGCGTCTTAGGTGAGTGAAGGTATGACGAATCAAAGGGTTCACTGACGTGCATAGCCGCCCGCACCTAAGTAGGGTGTTACACAGATTTGTCCTCAAATCGCAATAGAAAATGAATCGGAAAGAAGATGAATAGAAAACCAAACTAGAAAAAGAACATGAATCGAAACGAAGCCTACTAGAAGAGGATTGTACCTTTATCCTCCTTGTACTCCCGACAGCACTTCGCTAGCGCTCTTTCCCCGCCTCCCACTCCTCCTCTCGACATCTCAACCCTAGCCCTTGGGGTGGTGGTGGTTGTGGAAATCGTAGAAAATGAATGGGTGGGGGTATTTATAGGCTCCAGAAAACCGCTAACCATTGTTAATAAACCATGATTTATCCCTTAACCACGGTTAGTGGCCCATAATTTTGGCCCATAGTTTTGGTCAAAGCTTATCCAAAACTTAGGGCTTAAGTTAGAACTTTCTAGAATATTTTGGGATTCGTTAATGATGCTTAATTAGCGCTAATCATGATTAACTTTCGCTAATCACGGTTTAACCCGCTAATCGTAATTTAACTTTTATGACTCATGCTTAAGTTCTGTTGATTTTCGATTAGTGTTTGCTAATGTTGATTAGCGATCCTTGATCCATCATTAGTTTCCTTAATCACGATTAATCTGTCTTAAAGACATACACTAAGGTTTGATGACATATTAAGCCTCTTTACTTCTCTTTCTTCCAAAAATCATAACAATTCGAAACAAAGTCCTATTTACATGATACAAATTCGGTTGGTTTCCACTTGACGAACAAGATCCTAGGATATAGGATCCGAGAGATGCTAAGTTTAAAGTTTTACAATTATAAAAACCTTAAAGGAAGTCTCATCCTCGAGACTACAAAAGTAGGCATAACAACCTTAAAGCGGATTGAAACCATAACAACCTTAAAGAGAATGAATGTCATTTCATTTATAATAAAGATATACACATTAAATAGTGTTGTCATTCAAACAAGTACGGGTATTTTTCTCTCATTTCTACCTCAGGTTCCCATGTGGGCTTCTTCAAACTCTTGGTTGCACCACAACACTTTAACTACAGGTATCTCTTTATTCCTCAACTTCTTGATATCTCTATCTAGTATTTGCACAGGTATTTCTTGGTATGTAAAGTCTGGTTCAACATGTAAATCATCATAACTTATATTATGCTCTGAATCCTTGATATACTTTCTCACATTTGATACATGAAAAACATCATGTATTGCCGAAAGATGGGGAGGAAGTACAAGTCTATAGGCGACTTTTCTAATCCGTTGAATGATTTCAAAGGGACCCACGAACCTAGGTGCCAACTTCCCATGCAAACCAAACCTCCGGACACCCTTCGTTGGTGATACTTTGAGGAATACAAAGTCGCCTACTTCAAACTCACGATCTTTTCGTTTGGCATCACTATAGCTTTTCTAACGATTCTGCGCAGTCAATAGTATTTTTCAAGCAAGCTCTGCAACTTCCCATGTCTCTTGGAGTCTATCTGAATCATAAAGATTCTTTATCCCGACTTTCTTGCCAACACAAAGGAGTAGTACACCTACGTCCATATAGTGCTTCAAATGGTGTCGTGCCAATACTTGTATGGTAACTATTGTTGTAGGTGAATTCTGCAAGAGGCAAATGTTTCAACCATGATCCTTTCCATTCTAAGGCACATGCTCGTAACATATCCTCTAAAATCCGAATCGCACATTCTGATTGACCATCTGTTTGTAGATGATATGTTGTGCTCAAGCATAGTTGTGTATCTAAACCTTTCATGAAGTTCTCCCAATAGTGTGAGGTGAATCATGAATCTTGATCGGAAACTACTTTCTTTGGGTACCATGGAGGCACATGTGTAATATATAACTCAACAAGCTGATCTGGAGTGAAAGATAAGCTTATTGGAATGAATTGTGCTACATTGGTCAGACGATCTATTATAACCCATACTATCTTTCCCGCCAATCGTTTGAGGTAAGCCAGTAACGAAGTCCATGGAAATGTTTTCCCATTTCCACTTAAGTATAGAGAGGGGTTGCAACAATCCTGACGGCTTTTGGTGTGAAGCCTTTACATGTTGGCAAGTGAAACATGGATTCACAAACTCAACAACATCTTTCTTCATTCCCAGCCACCAAAAGTATGAATGAAGATCCTTATACATCTTTGTAATTCCTGGATGAATAGATAATCTAGAGTAATGCGCTTCACGTAAGATGTCTTTCCTCTGTTTAGGTGTGTTTGGTACACAAACTCTGTGATTGTTATATAGTAACCCATCTTGTATCAGGAATCCCTCTATCTCATTCTTCTCAAATTGTTGTCTCAAGTCTTTAAGGACTGAATTATCCTCATGTCCTTCTTTATTCTATCCCAGATCTCTGGTTTATATCGGTGATGAATAGTTATAGTATCAACACTACTATCAAATGGTTTCCATTCACTTAATGTTGATAGTAAACCCTAGAAGTGGATAGCACTCACCAACCTAGGTGAATAAGTTCTTCTGCTAAGGGCATCTGCAACGACGTTCCCCTTATTAGGGTGGTAGAAGATAGTGCAATCATAGTCTTTCAACAACTCTAGCCACCATCTCTATCTCATATTGAGCTCCTTCTGATCAAACAGATATTTCAAGTTTTTATGATCAACAAAGATTTCAAAAGTAATACCATATAGGTAGTGTCTCCATATCTTAAAGTGAAAACTACATTAGATAATTCAAGGTCATGTGCTAGGTAGTTCTTCTCATGTTTCCAGAGATGTCGTGATGCATACACAACTACCTTACCATGTTGCATAAGAACTGCCTCAAGTCCTTCTTTAGATGCGTCAGTGTACACTGTAAACTCTTCACTCCTGGAGGGTAGAATAAGGATTGGTGTAGATGTTAGGCATTCTTCTAGTGTTTGGAAACTAGTTTCGCATACATCGGACCATATGAATGGAATTTCCTTCTGAGTCAGCCTAGTCATTGGCAATGTTATTCGTGAAAAGTCCTTCACAAATCTTCTATAATATCCAACTAATCCCAGAAAAGATCCTATTTCTGTGACAGTCTTTGGACGTTCCCAACTCATCACCGCACTGACCTTTGTAGGATCAACTGATATACCTTCCCTAGAAATAACATGGCCTAAGAAAGATACTTCAGATAGATAGAAGTCACATTTGTTATATTTAGCATACAATTTGTTCTTCCTTAGAGTTTCAAGTGCCTGCCTGAGATGGTGTTCGTGCGGATACTTATCCTTAGAGTAAATAATCACATCACCAATAAAGACTACTGCAAAGTTATCTAAGAACTCCTTTAATACTCTATTCATGATATCCATGAAGGTTGCGGGGGTATTTGTCAGTCCAAAAGGCATAACTAAGAATTTATAATGTCTGTATCTAGTTCGAAAGGTTGTCTTGAGGATATCTACATCTTTAATCTTCAACTGATGGTATCCATATCTTAAGTCAATCTTGGAATACATAGTTGAACCATGTAAATGATCAAAGAGGTCATCTATTCTTGGTAGAGGATACTTGCTCTTTATTGTTTTCTTGTTTAACTATCTATAGTTAATGCACAACCGCATCGACCCATCCTTTTTCCTGACATATAAGACAGGTGTACCCCATGGTGAATTTCTGGGATGAATGAATCCTTTATCTAACAGTTCTTGAACTGTACCTTAACTCTCGTAACCCAGCTAGTGCCATCCTATTGAAGGGATAGAGATAGGTTGAGTATCAGGTATGAGAGAGATTTCAAATTCAATCTCTCACTTAGGTGGTAATCCAGGTAGTTCCTCTGGAAATACATCAGAAAACTAACACACTATAGGTACATGTTCTGTCATTTTGTCTAACCCTGATGTAGTGGTTACATAGGCTAAATTACCTTAGCACCCTTATTCTAACAATTGTTGTGCCTTCAAAGTAGAGATATATTCGACATTATCATCGGATGTCTTTCCAATGAACTGGAACTCTATCGAGTTAAGAAGGTCAAATGTTATTCTCTTCTAAAAACAATCAAGACATGCATGATGCCTTTCTAGCCAGTCCATCCTTAGGATAAGATCAAAGTCCTCCATTTCGACCAGTAGTAGTGAAACAGATAACTGATGTCCTACTATCAGTATTATACAATTATCCACGATTTCTCAGATTATAAATACTTGTCCTCCTGGTCCCTTGATCAGATAGGACTATTGTACTTCTACTGGTATCTTACCCAAAGTAGGTACTAACTGTCGAAGAATAAATGAATGTGAAGCACCAGAATCAAATAAGGCATGTAGTGAAAAGTCATGAATAGTAACAGTACCTCGTACGATCGTGCCTGAATTGTAGTCTTGTTCTTAATAATTGCATCGAGCTGACTATTAGGAATAGGCAACCTAGAACCCGTAATACTTTGTGGTGGTGGTTGTGTAGGAGACGCTCCTTGTGAGGCACAACCTCTACCCTGTCTTCCTCTGTGTGTTGCTCCATTGCTCGAGGTGGGTGTTATACTGTTAATTGGGATTAGTTTAAACCCTGAACCTCTCAACTTCACAGTCTTTCTTGATGTGACCTTCTTAATGACAGTAATAACATACACGTGCTCCTGTTTGAGCTGAAGACTCAGCCACAGAGGTACTAGCTCCCGCTCCTGAGTTGCGAGGATATAGTGGAGGTCTAGAGAATCCCCTTCTTCCGAATAATTCCTAGCCCAAAGTCCGTGGCGAGCTTATATTAGATCCAACTGGACGATAATGACTATATCTTCGGTTATAATTCACCTTACGTTTGGATGGTCCACCAGTAAAGTGAAAGATTCTTCTTTGGTAGTTTCCATCTCTCTCCATCTCAATACAAGAGGCGATGTCCGTGGCTTCATCTACAGTGGTGGCTCTAAAACCTGCAAGCTTTTCTCTCAAATCTCCCTGAAGATTGCTAACAAATTTGGTAAGACACTCTTCTGGTGAAGCTTCTAGAGCTGAGGAGTAACGTAGCAGCTCCATAAAGTGAATATGATAATCTCGTACATTCTTGGATCCTTGGATCAAAGAGGACAACTCCTTCATCAAAATGGGAGGGACAGAAGTGAGCTCGGAACCTTTCTTCAAAAGCATCCCATGGAACTTGATCTACTAATTTCTTGGAAATGGCTCTCTACCATTGTCTTGCATAGTCTACTAGGGAGTAATCAGCGATGTGCACCCAAGTGTCTGCTGATGTGTGTATTATTCTCAACATTGTTGACATCATCAAGCCATAGTTCTGCCTTAGCAGGTTTCTCTATGCCTTTAATTCGAGGAATCTTTCCCTTTCAATAAGTTTAGTAATGTTTGGTGTCTAAGAAGGGACCTCTCCATTGCTCCTTCAGCCTGGGTAGGAGCAGACTCAGTTGAAGGATGGTAACTAGATTCTTCCTCAGAAAGATGGACAAAACCTTCAATCCTAGCATCCACAGTTCTGGATGCCTCAGGTCTCTCAACTTGTGCATTGAGCCTCTCCTCTAACGCTTGCTGCTTTTGCCCCATCTATTGCAGCATTGTCATCATAACTGGTTAACCGAGGAATACGAGGGTCTAAATGTCTCACACAAGACGGAGACAAAGTCGTTGTGGCGACCCTCCATAAATCCCGGCTAAGTCAACAATTAACCCCTAATAACAATCAAACAATGAAAAACAATAAGTGGAGTTAAAATTTATTATAACTCTACAATAAGTGTGTATAGGTGCAAGTATGTGTAGAATGTCGAACTCAGGGAGCAAGCAAGATGGATCAAGGTAATAATGCTCAAAAATGTGAAAGTGATCAAATGCCTATAATTACGCTATTTTTGTGGGTTTAATTATATATATTTTTTTATTTTATATTTTTATATTTTGATTTTTAATTTATTGATTTTGTATTTTCTTTTTATATTTTGTATTTTTGTATTTTCTTTTTCTTTTAATAAATATAATATATATAAGGAATATATATACACCAGAGATACGAGAGAGGCAAAAATAGGGAAAGTAGTCAAAATACAGGAAACAAAATGTTTTTATGGTTTTTATATTTGTCTAATGTTTTTGTGATTTTTCTAGATTTTTTCTAATTTTTTTGGTATTTTTAAAGGTAAAAATACTAGAAACCAGTGAACTAAGTTGCAAGCCGAAACTAAAATGAGGATGAAAAATATCCAACAGTGTCCAAAATTCCTCAAATTACTTTTAAAATAAAGACAATAAAATAGGGAAAATTCGGAAACTGAAATTGTATTTTTAGGATTTGTAGAATTTTTAAGATTTTTATGAAGATTTTAAGGGTTTTGTAATTTTTAGGAGTTTTCTTTTGAAATTTTTAGTGATTTTTGGGTTGAAGTTAAAACAAATGAAAACATTCAAAATAAAAATTTTTTGGATTTTTTTCAAAAACTTTTTATAATTTTTAGGTATTTTCTAATGCAAACAGTGTTGAAAATGCATATTTTTGAATTTTTATAAATAATAAAATGCAATAAAAATGCAAAATAAAAATATAGTGTGAAAGAGCAAGTAATCAAGAGCTTAATTTAATTTTTTGGTGATTATTGGCATTTCTTAGATGCACGAAATAAATAGAGACAACAAATAGAAAATACACTACTAGCAAGGGCATAAATGTAAATATCTAGAAACTCAGGGGCCAAAGTGAAAATTTCCACAAAATATGTAACTAATAAACAAAGTTCTAGGACCAAATACAAATTCCAAAATCCGCAGGGGCACAAGTGCAAATACCCCACCCCCGCACGTGGTATGCACGCGCATGGGGAGGACCTAAGTGTAATTATCCAAAACCTAGGGGTATACTTGCAATTTTCCAAAATTAATACGCTTTATTAAAAAGTTCTTAGACTAAAAGCAAAATACTAAAACCTCAAAGGGTCCCCTACAAAATACCCACCACCCCACGTGCGTGAGTCACATGAGATGACGTGGACTGGACCTAAATGCAAATAGCAAAATCTCAGGGTCTAATTGCAAATATTACAAATTATTTAAACTACGCCTGAAAGTTTAAGGACTAAAAATAAAATACAAAATGGCCAGGGTGTAGAGTGCAAAATACCCACATCTACGAAATCGAACGGCGGAGACGTCGCCACTAATCCACGTGGCGGCTCAGGGACGCGCGATGCCGGTTTGAAGAAGAGTGGCTGCGATCAGATCTGGCGAAATGATCAACGGTCGACATGGGCCAAGATCGGACGGCTGTGCGGTGATCTGGAGAGGCGGCCTGATCGGACGGCGGAGAGGCAAGGGGGAAGAACAGGGAAGAACGCCGGCGAGGCGAACTTCCCTGAGCTAGATCTCGGTCCTCCGGCGGTCTAGAAGCATGCAAAATGGTCGGGCATGTTCCTGGGAGGTCGGGTTAGATGTTGGAGGACTCGGCTTCGTCGGAGGAACGTCGAGGCACCGCCCAGAAGGCGGCGAAGGAATCAGGTCCAGGTATCTCCGACGAAGTATGCAAAATGGTCTCCAGGGGCTCTCCGTGCGCGTTGACCTGCAAAAACGAGTGAGAGGGTCAAGGGAAAACTGCTTGGACCCCACGAGGTGTGGTGGTGTGGAACCGCGGTGCGAGCTGGATGGAAGTTCGGCCGGAATGCGCTCTGGCGAGGGGATTCGAGATGGCGATTGAGCGAGCGATATGTGAAATGGACGATAGGGAAATGTTCCTACGACTACTGCGGACAAGAAAATGCAAAAAGAAATAAGGAAGAAGGGGTACCTCGATGGTCGGAGACCAGAGGAGAAGAACCTCGACGCCGGTGGTCGGCGGAGATGGTGGAGCTGCCTCAGCCCTTCCTCGACCCTCCTGAAGCTTGGAATGGGGAGCTGTCACCTCCCTCTACCTCTGGAGCACAATAGGTGGGGAGAAAGCTGTGCGCAAGGGGTTAAAAATTGACCTCGAAGGTGGCGAGTCCGATATATACCAGGCGATGGCGTCTCCTTCAAGCGAGGGCCACGCGTGAATGATGGAGATATGGCGAGATTTGAGCACTCGGCGTGGATCAGTGATGATCAAGGAAGGAGTTCCAAGAAGGAAGCGAAGCCAAAAGATGGAAGAATAACGTGCCAAAACTTCTTGAAAACGGGGCGAAATCACGGGTGTCAGACCTGGCAGCCTCGGTCAGGGAGTAGACCGAGGTCAACAAACGATCGCGCCTGGTTGGTCCACGTGGACCAACTAGGAAATTCCAAATGAAAATTATTAGTAAATTCAAAATAAAATAGTAAATGATTTTATTTATTTTAGGTTTAAAAATAAAAAAAGTTCCTTACTTTATAAAGAATTTCATAGTGATTTTTATTTATTTTTATGAATTCCAGAATTACCAGTTACCTTTTATATCCTATATAGGTACATTCTTCTATATATTTTAATATTTTATTTCTATTTTGTATATTTAAGTTTATTTATTTTGTTTATTATTTTATAAATTTATAAAATATTTTTATACACTTAAATATATTTTTATTTGATTTTTCTGATGTATTTTGTACACTTAATAAAATATAAGTAGTAATTCTATAGGTATATGTATTGGTATTGTACCTATGTATTATATACATGTATTTTATTTTTGAATCTTCTTTAGGTTTTTATTTTGATTTTAATGTACATGTGTATTATAAATAATATTTACAAAATTATAAAAATATAAAATTAGGAAAATAATGAATAAATAATAAAATGAATATTTTAATATGTACAAGTATACAATAGGGGTCCAAAACTCAACTTTCAAACCGTAGCTCTGCAAAATGCGAAACCACCTTCATTAAATAGCTTATTTAAAATTATATACAATTAAAGATGATTTTGATGGGTTTCGAGTTTTTATTTGAGAGATACATGTCTGGGAAGTTGGGATTTTGGATTTTTATTTAGATCAAAACTTTTTATATGTATATTATTTTTAAGTGAAATCAATTTTGTATTTTTCTATATTTAATTATCTACAACTTTCATGTACAAGGTTTCTTTATTTGAGGTATAAAAAGTGAAACCAAAAATAGGTCCCGAAATGAATCAAGAATGAATAAAATGAAAGGGAATTTTATTGGTATTGTGGCCCTTATCTCCCCATACTTTCTTCCTTGTCGACCTATTCATCGAGATGCCTAGGTCTCGGGGTTTCGGATCATAAAATATTTACAATATTTTATTCTTTTCCTTTTATTTTCTTTATTCTATAATTTGGCTTTAAAAACTATATTTTATACACTATTTATACACACATGCATGGATGCTAAAATGTATGAATTAAGGGTATTTACATGCATTTGTCAGGGTTTTTGAGGCCAAAATGATAGAATAAAGATGATGAAACGTAGATTCATCAATATCCGCTAATTTCCTAGGCATGTATTGGTCTGCCATGATCCTGGGATGAGTTAAGGCCAAAGGTTAGGTCCTATACATTTTTGCATGATGTACATAAGGGACAATGACTTGTTAATGGTATTGCAGACACTTATTAAGATCAAAGGATCTTAAGGCAACCTTAGATTCTAAACACCGCTCATATTATCTGTTACTGAGTGAATTGCTAGGGTAACATGCTCTGATACCAAACTGTCACGAACCCGATTCCGGACAGTCGAATTCTCCCATATCCAGGTCTGTTTACTCAGCAATAATTTATTCAGCAATCACAATTAACATTTAGAAACAGACTGTAAATAAAAATATTCAGAAGAAAGTATTTCAACATTTTTCCATTCACAAAATAAAGTTCACATGATACATTGTCCCACTATAACCATTTACATGTACATCATCTTGAAAGGAAAATACACAAAATATTACTAACTACCTTACAGAGAAAAGCTATTGTGGCTGGTTGGATGAATATGTTAACTGGTTGGATTATTAAAGTCCTTACGATGGCTCACCAACACCTGTTGGGTTTTCCATAAATCCTAGGATAACAATTAACGGGTGCTAAGTAATGAAGAAGAGAAAAGTAAATAATTGTGTAATTTCTAAAAAAGTTGATAGTACAAAAAGTTAGATTTGTTCTCATTAGTTTAAGTCTTATTCCTTATATCCCACATCAGGGATTAGTTCAGGGGAAATCCACCATTCTTAGACTCCAAAGCTGTGGATACTTCGAGATTGGAGATTGCGTTGGTCTGGTGAGCTTATGCTACCGCATGTCGCCTCAATCAATCCTCCAATACTATCCTAACAATTTTCTTTTTCTTTTATTAATCAGGATCTCAAACCCTCTGCCTGGAAAACAAAGGAGCATACCATCCTTGAGGACCCGGTTGCTTAAAACCTCAGGCTAACCATTAATCATATAACCTAGCAGCTTTAAATACATGTTATTGGGACCCAGCCGCTATTGAACCACCCCTACCTCCACATGACATGACCACATCTTGTGTCGTTCAACTCGGATATATTGGCTAGCGGCACCACGCATTGCAAATCATTCATTTCGTGCATACTTATCATAATAGGGCAACCGTGTACCACCTAGGTAGGAAAAAATCAATGTGGGTTTCTTCAGAAAAACCTGCAGGTTACATATCCGACCTATAGTTCTACTCCCAGTCATTCTTAACGTAAGACACAATCTTTTTTCAGGATCCAACTTAAAACACATCAATTCCCATGATGTAATTCCTCCGTTAAGCTTTATATTTGCATAAACATAATACTGATTATAGACTTACATATAAATTAATTTATATATTTATAAACTCATATTTATGCTCATGTTAACTTTGAAACCCTAACTTTCTAAGCCACTACATCCATTCGATGCTTAGACCTTATTTTAGTTGAAATCACAAAGCAACTTTTCATAATTTCTCAAAAATAACAAAATTAGGGTTCTTCGTAATGATGAACATAAAATCAGGAATCTCAATGATCTCATATGAAAATCCAACAACAAAATGAAGGTTTTCTTTACCTAATCGAGCTCTCTCTCGCGTATGCAGTGCTTTATCATGATTTTTTTCGGAAAAGGATGATTTACAGCTCATGAAATGATCTAATTTCATGTTCGTATAAAAAATACTAAAACATACCAAGAATGCGAAGAACGAATGAAGAGCACGAAGAATGCGAATACCACACGAAGAACGCGAAGAACATATTTTCTCTTAAAATTTCGGCAGAGCTTCCCCTTATACATAGTGATATTTCTAAGAAAATTTCGGCAGAGTTTTCCCTTATTCAGAGACAGATTTCTAGAAAAATTTAGGCAGAGTTTCCCCTTATATTGGGACATATTTCTCAAAAAGTTTTAGCAGAGCTTCCCCTTATATCGAGACATATTTTAAAATAGAAACAAAAAGAGTTTCCTCTATAAAAACATCGAGAGGAAAACACCAACGAAACTGAAAGAATATAATCGAACAATAAGAGATGAAGAATAGGTAGACACCACGCATCTTAGGTGAGTGAAGGTGTGACGAATCACAGGGTTTACTGACGTGCATAGGTGCCCGTACCTAAGTAGGGTATTACACAGATTTCTCCATCAAAATACCTATAAAAGCGGAAAATAAAGAATAGAACCATAAGAAATGGAGAATCGGTAGAACACCACGTATCTTAGGTGAGTGAAGGTATGATGAATCACATGGTTCACTGACATGCATAGGCGCCCGTACCTAAGTAGGGTGTTACACAGATTTATCCTTGAACCACAATAGAAAATGAATCAGAAAGAAGATGAATAGAAAACCAAACTGGAAAAAGAACATGAATCAAAACGAAGCCTACTAGAAGAGGATCGTATCTTTCTCCTCGTTCTCCCGACGGCGCTTCGCTAGCGCTCTTTCCCTGCCTCCCACTCCTCCTCCTGACCTCTCAACCCAAACCCTTGGGGTGGTGGTGGTAATGGAAATCGTAGAGAATGAATGGGTGGGGGTATTTATAGGCTCCAGAAAATTGCTAACCATGGTTAGTAAACCATGGTTTAGCCCTTAACCGCAGTTAGTGGCCCACGGATTTGGCCCATAGTTTTGGCCAAAGCTTATCCGAAACTTAGGGCTTAAGTTAGAACTTTCCAAAATATTCTGGATTCACTAATGATGCTTAATTAGCGTTAATCATGATTAACTCTCGCTAATCACAATTTAACTCCCGCTAATTGCAATTTTACTTTTATGATTCACGCTTAAGTTCTGTTGATCTTCGATTAGTATTTGCTAATGTTGATTAGCGGTCCTTGGTCTATCATTAGTTTTCTTAATCATGATTAATCGATCTTAATGACGATCATCAAGGTTTAATGACATCTTAAACCTCTTTACTTCTCTTTCTTCCGAAAATCATAACAATTTGAAACAATGTCCGATTTACACGAAACAAATTCTGCTAATTTTTTCTTGGTGAGCTGGATCTTACGATATAGGATCCAAGAGATGCTAAGTTCAAGGCTTTACACCGATGCAGCCAAGCTGGGTGGAGACCGGTCTTCGTCCTTTGACCAGTTGGAGAAGCTACAAATGAAGAAAGGAGAAGAGACTTAGCATAGAGATAGCTTAGATCTATTTACTTATTTATTGGAGAGAGAGAGAGAATAAGTTGTAACAATTAAGACTTGGACTCTACTCTCCACAACGAGGTCCACTGCCCGGGTGTCTATTCACCTAGAAGCCTCGTCGCAGTTTTCCATGTTTTTATCGCCTTCTTTTATTTTATTTCACGATGTTTTGAGCTTTCTGCCTTTCTTTTTATTTATTTTGTGTGCATGGATATTATATACTTATGCTGCTTTCCTCAATAAATAGGTCCAAACCCTAACAAGACTGCATGTTCCTATAGTCTCTTACGTTTGGATATAGTCAAATAAATAAATATTAGTTGTTTGGATTCAAACCTGCACATCGTGAGAGACATCATACAGTGCTAGCAAGACCCATTGTAGCGGGCACCGAGAAGTCTTCAAGATCGGATTTTAGGGTTTGTCTCTAAATAATTAACATATGGTTCTTCACGATTAATAGCAGCTACTGTTTCCGATGATTTTGTCAATTGCACACCACCATGTAGATAGGTTTAAAAATTTTGCTTTGCATACTGCACGGAGAGAGCTGGGAAGTACTGTAAGTCCTCTAACTCAGCATGCATCATTAGATTTAACGATGAGATTTCCATCATCAAATATACTTGCAAGTCTTTTTCGCTATCTCCCTCTAATTTTGAGCACCTAGGACTTCAATTAAAATCTACAAAAACATTAGGTGCTTGTATGCAAATAGATTTAAAAAAAGTGAAAACTCAAAAATTAAAACAAGGGAACTGCTAAATAAACTTTGATCTTAATTAAAATTTGTAATGGACTTTCCTTACGTTGGGTTCATAAATCCCTCATTGTTTTCAGGTACCTTAGGAGGGGACCAAAACCGTTCCCATGAGCAAGGCATGACCCGCTAAGGACTAGAGCCACAAACCCAGTATGTAAATACCTTGTGTATCGCTTAGATTTCTAAAGTAATGGTGCTTCTATCGTACATGACCGAGTAGGGCCTTATCAACGATGATGTTCCCACCTTGTGTGGAACATCGGCATGGTCTGAGGTACTGAGCTTAGACCACACTCTCACGGGTATGTCTGTCTCATCAGTTTGCATCCGAGTAGGTCCTTGCACGCTCACAGGTGATTTCGTTGCGACCAAGGTCCCAAGTAGTGGTTTTGCCTATCAGCTTCCTCTCTCTATTCTTTGGTTGAGTAGGGATCCAAGATGGGTTACAAGGACTCAAAAAGTGCAAGCTACATGTTACAAAAGGATGAAGACAGGTACGGGAAACTCTTCTAGTACTACTCTCTCTCCTACAGTGTTAGCATGCTAAGGACTTGTTAAAAGATATGCCTGAAATAACAATTCTAAAATAAAAAGATAATAAATAGCTGATCCTTCACGGCTTCACAAGGCGTCAGTTGGTGAATCTAATTTTGTATTGTGTTTGTATGGATCTAGATTAATGTTCAAAGATCAAAGTCCTGCATATTTGCGCCATTTTTGTCATATGTATCTTCCTTTTGATCCCGTTCAGTTTGAGCCTTTCTATAGTTTTATACTCCATTTTATTCCTCGTTGACCACCGTATCTTTCCTCTTGCATCGATCTCCTTCTTGCTTTATGATGTCTATATGTGGATGGTTCAGTCAGGAATCTGTTGATGCCCACATCAATTCCATAGACTCAACATCGTTAATAATTCGAGGTGATTCCCGAGATCCCAGTCCGGACCTTGCGGGCTGATCTCCAGACTCCTCGTCTTATTTTCTTTGCCCTCCTAATAATCCGAGATCACTACTATCTCACATTCGCTGTTATAAATGAGAGTTGATTTCAGTCCACATCTTTTTCATTCACAACACTCTGGGATTGACCCTAATTCCATATTCATCTTAGCACTTGGGATTAAATTTCAAGTGGTTTGATTTGGACTTTTCACATTTCAGATAGAAACCAACCCCCAGTCATGGATCTTAACACAGAATTCATCTCCTCGGACTTAGACACAGAAATGTCTCTCCAAGGAAAGGGAAAAGGACAACATCCACCTTCCCAACCTGAGAAGGGACAGATGCCAGATCAAAACCAGGTGAATGTTCAGTTGTTGGCTTCCATCCAACCCATACAACAACAGCTGACCGAGCAAGCCCTCGCACAGACTGCATTCCAGGAAATGTTGAATGATGTAATGAACAGACCGGCAGGAGGAGGACACAGACCAACAGGAGGAGGAGGAGGTGGACCCTGTGATGACCTAGACGAGGAAGAACCGGAACAGTGGAGGTAGAAACCTATGTTGAAGGAGATATATAACCCTAGAAACAACTAGATGATCGAATGGTTCTCATTCCACCGGTACATGCTCACTTTGAACTCAAGCCTCAATTCCTTACTCTTCTACCATCATTTCATGGGAACATTAACGAAGAGTCGTACATTCACCTACAAAAGTTCTCACACATCTGTCGTACCACCCACTAACCCAATGTTCCTTTGGACATAGTGAAGATGATGGCGTTCCCCTTCAATTTGCAATACAGGTCCCTATACTGGGTCAATCATTTAGAAAAGATTGTGATGACATGGGAGGAACGGAAATCCGCCTTTCTGCGCAAATTCTATCCTCTCGGCCGGCTCAACCAGATGTTAGCCTGGATCAGTAATTTCTCCCTGGGTGCCCACGAAACCATCCATGAAGCATGGGAGAGATTTACAGACCTGCAAGAGAAGTGCCCCCATCATGAGATACCGAGGACCAGTATGGTTCAACGGTTTTTCAGAGGATTGAATGTAGAGAGCCAAAGGTTCGTCGACGCTACATTGGATCCACATAAAGTGTATTGAAGTAATATACGGATATCAATATTCCTTATTCATATTTGTTGTATACTTTTTATCAAGCTACAAATTATTGACTTTAATAAAAGTGTAATATTTTTCTTATATTGATGAGTATTAATTGCATTATAGCTATCTTTCTTGGATCACTGAGCCATCCTCTTCATGAAATAAAAGTTGTGAATTTTATGCATTGATGTACTAGTTATAAGTCATCATACATTTTAATGGAATTATCTTTTCCTTAGAAACATCATCATAATAAAATATCTATAAGGATTTCATAACTCTGCATCATGGAAACACGAAAAAATAGCAAACAGTTAGTAAACAAACAAAGTTCATCATATGAAACTCATTACAGGCATGACAAAAAATTATTAAGAAATCACATGGTATAGGAAAAAATTTCCAACCCATTTTGCATAACTACATGAGTATATGGGTTACCTTTGAAGTGTGAGTCTCTAAAGATCCGATGACTCTCCTTTTGCAGGCGCAAAGATTTGCGTAGCTTCCCACGAACTTTCATATCAACTTCTTCTTGAAATTATCCAATCCAAGTAGAGATTAAGATGATCTTTGTCTTTTGATTTCATCGTATGAAATCGATCCTCGTATAATAAGCACAGAGAAGACGACTTTATTCTCTCGAAGGGATGAACCAATGTAGCAAAGGCGGAGGGAATATGGTGGATATGTAGGGCTATGTATGGTAAAGAGGCAATGGAAAAGAAAGTTCTCAACTCCCTCTCTCTCTCTCTCTCTGCGCTTTCAAGGTAGTTAATAATTAATGGAATGAATTGTGCTCTCAAGAAAGAGTCCAAGCCCTCTCTTAAATACAAGATGGAACGTCCCTAAGAGTCCTACTCTTAAATGGGGTGTCCACCCTTATGTGCTTTGGATGATGATTCTAAGGCTAGCAGTAAATCCTTTGCCTTCAAGAAATAGATGTCATGGTTCTCCTTTTAATTATCATCCAAAATAAACTAAGAGATAAATAAAAATAGGAGGCTCCTAATTATATTAGGAGTACAAGGTTGACGTCCATGTAGAGCCACATGGGAGCTCCTCCTTTGTCCTATTTTTAGTTTCAACCTCCTTTTATCATTCCATCATAATGATTAAATTATGTTAATCATAATTGGATATTTTATGAGAGCTACCTCGTAACTTATGAATCATTCATAAACCCAAAAAATGTAAATCTAATTTATATTTAAATTCTAATGTGAATCATATTCACATATATGCCTTGGAATAATATGTGAATCATATTCTTATATATATATATATATCAAATATTATGAATCAATATCATATTTAAAAAAATGTGGATCACAATCACAAAATCCTATATATACATATCCATGATAATAACACTAATCAATCATAATATTGATATCATTAAGTACAAAATCCTAATCCAAATAGGACTTGTGAATAGATATCATGGATACTTGGAGATAATATGAAGGAGATCATATTATCCACGTATAGTGACTTTAAAGTTGGATAACTATCTTATTTCAAGTTTTGGATCACTTTTGGCAAAACACAATACACTCTGTCTTTGAGCTTGAGGTGAATGATTCACACTCTATGGGAGCTCAACGAAACATACTACACTCTCAATGAGCTCAACTAGTGATTAGAATGATAAGCTCAGCTTCCAATCCATTTCTAATCATTGTCCAAATCTTTTGGAACATAGAAATGAAGTCTAAAAGTGAGTTCATCTCTATTTCCATTTATATTTCCAACATTTGGACATTGAAATTGGAAATTAAAAATTAGATTTGAATCTAATGAAATGATACTTAATTTAATTAATCTCATATAATTAAGCTAGAAGTGGGGTCATAAAATCCATGTAGTTTCATTATTCCCTCAAAAAGGAAGTGTCATGGTAGATGATCTATTAAGATAGCTTCAACTCAGAGTATTCCTAATACTCCATCATCCTTCATATCAGAAGTCCTTGATATACCCAAAGTTCAAAACCTTATTTGATTATCTCCTTCCTGGGCATATCATAAAATTTCTCAATCGATATATGAGAAATAATATAAATCTTATACTTTTCAAAATCATATATAATATCTCGAGCTCATGTCTTATTTCATAAAATAAGATGACCACGCATTGGATTCTATTTGATCCAAATATCTCATGAGTGAGCTCTGTCTCCGTATGACAGTATGATCCCTTTAAGAGATCATGCACTTCATATGTCCTCATAGAAACACCAATGTGTCAGTATATGGATATTGGTTAGATCTTCAACCTATTGGTATGTCTAATTTCCATATTTAGATATATATAGATGTATATCGATCTCTGGTCAAAGGATGTGCACTCAATCGTGATACTTACGATTCATGTCTTATTTTATCTTGACCTCGTCAAGTAAACCCTTTGACTTGACTATTTTGACACTTCCAAATCTCTATCCCTATGTATGGGACCTGCATCAAGAGGTCGATCAGAATTTACTCTATAGAGAAAGATTGACATCTCTTTCTCAGATTGGATATCATTATTGAATATCACATGTTAATGTTAGTCGTGTCCTATCAAATGGTACTCAATATGACCACGATACATAACACTATTTTTACAAAGGGGCCTATAATCAAGTGCAGTCACAAACATTCACTTCATATGGACATGGAAAACACAATAACTTTCATTTCAATAGTGGGTTGATAAGGGCTTACAAGTCCAACATTCTCCCACTATCCCTCAAGGTCATTCATGTACAACTCTTAAGCCCATATTTATAACATGTTGGTCAAAGATCTTTTGTAAAGGCTTGGTAAGCAGATCAACAATGTTGTCAACAGAGGCAATCTTGGTGATGATGATATCATTGTGTTTCTGTATCTCTCAGATTATATGGTATTTCCTCTCCATGTGTTTGATTCTTTGATGCCACCAAGTCTCCTTTGCTTGCGTTATGGCACACGTGTTATCACAAAGCAATGGAGTAGGAGATCATAACGAGGAAATTACACCAAGCTCCAAGATGAACTTGCACAACTACACAACCTCTTTAGCAACATCAGATGTGGCTATGTATTCTGCTTCATTGTCGAGTCGATCATGGTGTCATGTTTCTTGCTTCTCCATCTCACAACACCACTATTCAATAGAAATATGAACCCTGAAGATGACTTCCTATCATCCGTATCTGATTGAAACTCTGAATGTACCCTATCTTGGATATCATTATCTCCATAAACCAAGATGTAGTCATGAGTTCTTTCTTAGGTACTTGAAGATGTTTTTCATTGCGACATAGTATTTTCCTCCATGACAAGAATGGTAAATTACCACTCCCATTGCATGTAAGATGTCTGATCTGGTATACATCATGGCATATATAAAGCTTCATACAATCGATGCATAACGGTATATAGCCATGGCTTTCTTTTCCTTGATAGTTTGAGGAGTCATCATTTTAGATAGGTGAATACCATATCTTTAAGGAAGGAAGCCTTTCTTGGAATTATAAATCTTGAATCTTTCCAAGATGTTCTTAATATATCCTTGTTGTGATAGTCCTGATACCATCGTTTCTCTATTTATGAAAAATTTTATACCCAAGATGTAAGAGGCTTCTCCGAGATCTTTTATCTTAAAAGTATGGGAAAACCAGACCTTGACATTAGTCATCATCCTAATATCATTTATAATGATAAGGATGTTATCTACATAAAGCACAATGAACATCGTGACGCTCTCACTAAGCTTCTTATACACACATGGCTCATCTGGATTCTAAACAAAATCATAAATCTTTAGGGTTTCATCAAATCATATGTCCCAACTACGAGCAGCTTGTTTGAGCCCATAGATGAACTTCTTCAGCTTTCACACTTTTTCTTCCTCAACTATGAAGCTCTAGATTTGTTCCATATAAATATTCTCTTCAAGGTATCCATCGAGGAATGCAATCTTGAAATCCATATGTCAGATTTCATAGTATGTGCAACTATAGCTAGTAATGCCCTGTTGGATTTAAGTGTGGCTATAGGAGAGAATGTCTCATCGTAATTGATGCCTTCTCTATATGTGTAGCCCTTGGCTATGAGCCATTCTTTGAAGGTCTCTACCTTCATATTTGGTTCCCTCTTTCTCTTGAATATATATTTACACACAATGGGTTCGACCCCTTTAGGTGGATCTTCGAGGGTCCATATACCATTCTTGTGCATGGAGTCTATCTCATACTTCATCAGTAGCATACAATTATCTATATCATGATTTGTTTAACAATCATGGTAATTTGGGTGTCTTGATGTCCCCTCTTATTGATTAAAGAAAGATATTACAATGAAGCATATATGAGGCATAGCCTCTTCTAAGAACTGCTTGTTATCTAATGGTCGCATCCTTCTAAAATTCAAAATAAAACTAATTTTTCATCATTTTCTCTTTTTCTTTATACGTGGGTGAGCGCAACTTGATTTGATCTTAGTTCAGATGTAGCACGAAATCAAAATAATAAGTATTGAATATTCACTTTTCTCTTCACTTGATTCTGGAACTTCTTCTACATCTTCATCGTCAGCTAACTCTTCATTGGATGGTATATCTTGCACCTTTATATTTAGCATGCATAAATGTTGTAGTGGTGTTTGATGCTTCTGTCAGTGTTGGGTAAGATATGGTATCTTTTTGCCCTTCCTTTTTATCAGAGACCAAGTATCTTTACCCTCCATTTTATTCTCAAAATTCCTTTCAATGTACAAGGTAGCCTTTTGAATTTCTTATAACAAGACAACTTTTGAAGACAGAGGAGGGGTTAGAATAGAGTGTAACTCTTAATTGGCTTCAGTTACCTTCTGTTGTTGTCTAGATTGTTGGAGTTCATCTGGTGAAATTATAGTATTGTCACCAGCTTTCTTAACCTTCAGCTCCAGGTGTTGTTGGTTTTGTTGTAGCTCCTCATCTTTCTCTTCAGGAACTGACTTTTGTCCTTGGAATGCTTCATCCATTTGTTTAGTCCCCTTCGATTCCAACTATTGTGATTCACAAGAGTCAGTTCCACCCCCTTTCATATGTTGATGCTAAGTTGAATATGGATGTTAATCTTGCATCTGTTGCTGTTGTGAATAAGTAGGAGATATATCCTCCTTCTTCTCCTCATCCTTCTTCTTTTTTCTGAATACTTTGGTCCGACACGTTCGAGATGTTTAAGGTTGGAGGAAATGTGATGGTTCCTCTAATGAATGTGCCCCTCCTATGTTGTACCTGCAAGAGCTCACAAAATAAGAAAAGGGGGTGGAGGATCTTCTAGATGAGGGGGCTTGGAGCCTTAGCTCTGACACGATTAGCCGAAGATGGGAATGTTTGAGAGGTAGAAGGAGAAGCGAGGAGGAATAGACGTAAGGGTGAACGAGGATAGTTGGAGTTTGCAGATTAGGAAATGGAAAGGATTTAAGTGAGAAGAAGAAGATTACAACATAGAAATAAAGGAGAAAAGAATATGAGAAGAAGAAGCATACCCGGAGTGGGTTCAAGCATACCTGGAGTGGCTTCTATCACCTGGGGTTAGAGTGCAGAACTTATTACAATGTGGATGAGAAGCCACAGATCTTGTCTATAAAATGATATCTGAGGGTCATCATTGCTCAACTAATCATCCTCAACTATCACCTGTAGAGGAATAGGGGTTGGGTCTTCTTCTCTCGTGAAGGCGGATGCCTGGAGTTGGAGGTAAAAAGATGATTTTATTTGTGGTTAGGTCATGTGGAAGGGTGCGGTGTGGTGAGGGCAACATGGGGAGGAAAAGCTTGGTCGAGCGATCGAGAAGATCGGGGAAAATGATTGGACGACAGAGAAGACGGAGGATGGATAATGGGTCCCTAGACATTCGATCGACTGAGATCGAACGTCCACGAGCATGCCACATAAAGAGAGAAAATAAAAAAGGAATTTAAAATAAATAAAAGTAAATTAAATTTAATTAGAGATTTAATCGGTACCATTGGATGAAGAACCCCTCATTCAATGATCCAAATGAGGGGCGACTTAAGTTGACTAAGGAGGCAATGTGTGGCGGTTCCAGGAGCTACCGCATGTTGCTCCCAGAAATATCAGAATAAAAATTACAAGAAAAATAAAACTAAAATAGAAAATGATGTTAAATCAAAAAGTGATCTTCATGAAAGTTGTTATCTTGATGAAATTCACAACTTTTGTAAAAGAAACAAAACCAAAAGAAGTCATCTATACAAAGTGTATTTTTTGTGGTTTTCTATGTACATAGAATTCCTATACTTTTAAAGTTTTAAAATTTTTATGATTTTAAATTAGAAAACATTCAAAAATAAATCAAATAAAATATAATAGAAATATTTACACATTAATCTATTTTGGTATTTTTAATAATTAAGAAAATAAAGGAATAAAATAAGAGGGCCTTATATACATAAAATATATACAGACTCGGAGTGATTCATATTCTTTGATTTTTTTTAACTCAATTTTGATTTGGATTATACATATTTTATTATAACATAAATCAAATAAAATAAATGGAGAAAAAATCAATTAAAAAGGATTAATTATGTGCATAAAATATTAAGGTCAAAATTAGTCAATAAATACAATATACAATGAGGTCCCAAAATTCAAGTTTTACATATGAACTCCGATTCTTTAGAGGATATTGTTTTGTAGATAATTAAATGTACAGTAATTCAAAAGTGAGTAGGGGCTCATAGGAAACAGTATGTGAAAGATATTTACATTATGACTTTTTGTCTCAAAAATAGGATTTGGCTTTATTTGTCAATTATACAAGTTAGTATTTTCCTGGTATTTTTCATTTATTATGATTAGTAATATGTACAGATTGGAGTTGATTTTTATTTATTTGGATTTAGTGAAAAATAATTAAAAATAAGGGTATTTGTATTAATATAAAGGTGGTAATATTATTTATGCAATTACAAATGCTTAAAATATGGATATTATATATACATGCATGAATGCTAATAAAGCAATTTAAATGATTAAATGCAATTAACCTCTTGGGAGCAGAGTTTATTTTCAATTTTAGAGTGATGAATCAGATATTCATCAGTTATCACAAAACATTTTTATTGGTATAGCGGCTTCAATGCCCAATTCTTTCAACACGAGTTGTAACCAGAAAGCTTCAGTAATGCCCTTAGCGAGAACCTGATATTCAGATTCAGCACTAGAACTAGATATAATATTTTGTTTCTTTCATTTCCAAATGACTAGATTCCCACAGAGACACACAACATATCTTGAAGTAGACATGTTGTCATCTATCGCCCAATCTGAACATATTTCTTTACGTGGAGACTTTTATGCTACACAAAATCATGTTAACAACATTTGCATAAATAGTAATTGGAGAATTCATGAACTGACTAAATACATTAACAATACAAGTAATGCCAACTACCGTGAGAGTGAGATAAGTTAGTTTACCCAATAATATTTGATATGCTCATTTCCCAACTTCATTGGGAAGCTCGCAATCTTCTTTAGTCAATCTATATTTTGCTTTAATATGTGTTGTGGTAGGTTTGCATCCAAGCACGTTGGAGTCCAACAAATCTAAAGCGTATTTACATTGGTGAAGGTATATACCAGCCGGAGACTTGGCCATTTTAATATCAAGGAAATACTCCAACTTTCAAGTCTTTCAATTCAAATTTAGTTGCAAGAGTTTTCTTTATGCTGGTAGTTCCATTGCCTGTAAGGATTATGTCATCCACATATACTAAAAGAATAGGTCTTATCTTGTCATTCCTTCTTATGAATAAAGTGTGAATTCCATTCACTTGAGTATATCTATTTCTAATCATGACCATATGTAGTCATTCAAACAACGCTCTTGGAGACTGCTTTAGTCCATACAACACCCTTTTTAACTTGCAACATTTATCCCCTTTTTCAAACTCAAGATGAATTTTCAAGTTAAATTCTTCTTAAAGATCACCTTTTAAGAAAGCATTTTTCACATCCAATTCGTACATCTTCTAGGAAAAATTGATGGCATAATAATATCAACTCTAATGGTGTTCATTTTGGCCGGGGGAGCAAAAGTCTCAAGATAAGCAATATCACATTTTTTACCATATCTCATAGCCACAAGATAAGCCCTAAATATATCAAATGTTCCATCATTGGTATAGTTGATTGAGTCGGCCCATTTAGAGCCCACCAGATGAACACTTTACGAGCATAAACAACATCCCAAGTGTCATTTTTCACTAATGCATTCGTTTCTTCCTCCATTGCATATGCCCATTTTGGATCTTTTTGCTTCAATAATATTTTCTGAGACACGAGTGTAAAATGAAGTAAACGGAGCATTTATAAGATGTACTCAAATTATACTAGGAAATACGATGTTCAATGGGGTGTTGCGTGCACTCATGTATTGCGCTGGCGGCAAAATGATCCGCTTACCCTTCCTTTGTGCAATGTTATCATATGCTTGCGCTACTTTAGAATCATGTAAGTCACTAATAGTTTCAATAAGGAAAACATGAATATTATTCAATTCTTCCAAACTTCAATGATCTGTGGACTCAGTATGATTGAGGTTGATTTCTGCAACCTTTCTATCATTATATGTCTCTTCATTACCTTTAGTATCTCCCCTGAAAACGAACATAGTAACTATCATTGTCCAAAAACTGAAGGCTGTGAAATTGATCTTCACATCTAATCTCCCCTTGAGAGAACAATTGGAAATAAGGCTTTGTTTTTAAAGAAAGTAACATCATTAGAGACTACAACACAACCAGAGGTAGAATCAAAGCAGCGATGGCCTTTCTGTAATGTAGAGTAGCCAAGGAAAAATACTTTATCGTTACCAATTTCTTTACCCTAGCATCATTAGATTGGATGAAGCAAACACGTCCAAAAATAGGGGTTTAAGAGAAAAAGGAGTTTGATTTAGATACACAAGCGTAAATGTAAATTCACCATTAGTGACTCATGATGGAATTATGTTCATCAAGTAAACACTAGTAAGAATCACCTATCTCCAAAACTTCTTTGGAATATTTAGGTGAAAAAGAAGAACCCGAGTGATATCCAAAACGTGTCCATTCTTCCTCTCTGCAACCATGTTTTGCTGACTGTAGACACGTGAGGTTTCATGAAGAATCTCTTTCCCAGCAAGAATTCTTTGAATAGAATGTCCCAAATATTATTTAGCATTATTTGAGCATTTTTTTTATCTTTGCATTATGTTGCCTTTCTACGAGGGAGACAAACTAACTTATAATTTCAGGAATTTCACTTATATTTTTCCTCAGAAAAATAGTAGTGTATCAAGACCAATCATCAACAAAGGTAATAAAGTAGTGAAATCCCTATCAACTCATAACATTGCATGGACCCCAAACATCATAATATACAAGATCAAAAGCATGAATGGATTTATTGGTCGAGATAGAGAATGTTGCACGTGTTTGCTTTGTAAGTTAGCAAACCTCCATTGTAAAGCATCCTCAAACAATCCATAAAAACTCTCAAGCATCGATTTTCGTAGCAAAAGAAACAATTATATAATTACAATCCGAGCAGGAATATGATATAGGCCACCCTCAATTACACTAATTCCAATATTCTTCCTTGTCTTCAAATCTTATAGAATACATGACTTTTGGTCAAAATTTAACCTACAATTCAGTTCTTTAGTGATGTTGCTGACATACAACAGATTTATAGGTAAACCAGGAACGTGAAGAGCATCATGAAGAAGGAATCGATCTGCAATAGAAATAATCCTAGTCCCATCAACAATAGCAAGAGACTCATCGGCAATAGTAACTTTTCTCTCTTTCAGAAGATAACTTACTGTAATTAAATATTTTTGGATCCTGGCATATGGTTAGATGATCCACTATCAATAATCCACTCAAGGTTGGTATAACAAGAACCATATGTTCTTTTCATTTTTAGATCCGAACAAATAGATTCATAGTGCATGGAGGATGTATTAATTTGAACTGCAAAAGAATGCCATCAAAGAAGCAACTGAAAAGAGCATAAAAGCACAACTGCACATGTAATAAGATCCAACACACACGAATAACTAGCAACAAAGAATATTCTGCCACATACTGAATAAAATTAGGAAAACAGTGGAACAATATTCAGTGCATAAGGGAGGAAAAACAAATCCCCACATAAGTGGAAAACAAAAGAAGGTCAGATCGAGAAATGTTGGCTCAAATATTATGTAAAAAGAAGCAAGAACTATGTGAAGAAGCATACAATGATTTATGTGGAACCCCTTCGATAAGGGAAAATCATGGGGGCACAGACACCGTAATCTCCTCTTCCTTGGACATTCGAACGTTCTTCACTAACTACTCTATTAAATACAATGAGGGAGGATGGGTATATTATATAGTAGAATGTGTAGATGGTCCCCCATCCATAGACCCGTGTACCCAATAACAATAAGCTAACTCAACATATACTAAAAGTAACCCTCGAATTTGTGAGCAGTTTTGATCTTCAATTAAATATACAATTGCACAAAGAGAGCACCATGATACCCTTTATAATAGGTATAAGCAATGACCATATAATGTAGTTTTGGTCTTCAATCTATACCTCATCTGATGCAAGATTCATGTGTATCATAGTTCCTATCTTGGGATAGCGATTTTAAGGGATAAATCAAAATCTGTCATTTATCCAGAACAAAATGGAGTCCTTGAAGAAGCACTTTCAACCATCTAGACTACAAATAATAGGTATAAACGACTCCTCTAAGGAAGCAATGAGTTTAATATATAAGATATAACTTCAAATATTCATATCTACCTTTTCGATGATCTGTTAATGCTTTGGATTTGTAAAGCCTCTATAAATTGGATATGTGTTTTTTATCATGACTAAAGACTATATATAACCTTATTTTAGAAGCAATTCGTCGAAATGAAGCTGATGCAATGAAGTTTGCAAAATTTTGAGTTTGGACGAGAAAGTTACATCAATATCAACGACGTGTGATTTCTAAGGATATGAATCAATCCGCTAAGAATGTGGTCTAGCTTACAAGAGCAATGATGAGCTCTCAAGGGGAGGAAGCTCCGCCTAAACCTCAAGGGTTAACTTCCTCATCTATCCTCCTTCGGCTCCTTTCTCTAGTGAGTTAACTCGCTATTTCTATTTCTTCCTCTCATATATGAAGCGGAGCTCACTAACTAGGACGAGCAGGCTCTTCACCCTCATGCAGCATAATCAATATTTTTAATCTAAATTATAAGGAAGTTTCTAAACCTTATCATCAGTAATAACATGATAGCTAATCTTTTAGAGGTGACTATTTGGTTCCAAAATTTGCATTTGGTATAAATAGAATACCTACATGGAAAATTAATCTATAAAAAGTTCAAAATTATTGCATACATACCATTATGCCCTTCATTTTTTAAAAATATTTGAAACATTTCGTGCACCCATCCTTTCATACTCTCAGTACCAATCGCCTTCGTTGTCGCCCCATTATTTCTCATTCATTGGCACCTTATTAGAGCAGTGGAACCTCAAGGGAGGAAGCTGGAGGCATTCAATGAAGATGAAAATGGATCTTTGCTCAGGTCATTGAGATACAAGAGGGATGTTGACATTCCTCGATAGGAATCTATAGAGATGAACATAAAATGGATGAAGAAGATAGGATGCCTTCCCTAAGTAGCATAGATGTATAGGTATAGAGCAAGATGCAACCTCATTTATTCAAAATGGTGTGGAGATGGATGGTGCAATGCCTTTGCTAGGTGAAGGATCCACTTAGAGAAGGAACCTATGGAGTATATTTCAGCGATGCGCATCATGCTTCTTAGCCACTGTCAATAAGAAATAAGAATTTGAAAATAGAAATTTTGCAACTTGAAATTATTTGCTATATTTTAAAAACAAGTTATCATTCATGACACGTTCATTAAAAACTCCTTGTGGCCAATCTTTATTGAAAAAATCGAACAACTCTATGAAGAAGGAAAAATAAAATAATAGTCTTGGTTCAGAGCATCTACCATTACGCACACAATGATCAGGCATAAAATTGTAATTCATAATGAAAAAGAGCATTTATCCATTTATATAGTGGATTCTATGGTAGACCATAAATTGAGAGAATCACACCCACTCAGACTTTTGGTAGACATGAAAAAAATAAGAATAAAGTTAACCTTCTCCTGCACATCACCAACAATGAATTCAACGATGTGTCAGCCTCGAGGTTGTCCACATCATCATGATCTTTATCATCTCCCCCGCAAAATGTGCAAGGCATGCCATCAACCCCATTTCAGCTTATCTACAATGATGGAGATGATGCCCATCTGTATGGGGGATTTCCATATCAACTCCAATTGTCGGATCGCATTCTCTGCGTTGCGTCGCACATGTGGTACCAGTAGTTGTCCGACCCCACCTTCTTAAATACAAGCACTATAAGTGTATTTTGCACATGCAGGTTGTTGCATCAGCGCAAACTTAGGGTATATTCGGTAACTGGGTTGAGTTTGGTTGGGGGTATCATGTTGTGAATGGTACATGTTTGGATGGTTGGGAGGGTTGGAGAGGGTTAAAATGATAAATGTGATGTAACATTGATTATGTATTATATTAACTTTTTAGATAATTATAATATATTTTTTATATTAGTTTTTTTATTTGAATACAATTAAAAAATATTATAACAAAGAAAATGTATGATTCATACAACTAATTCCAACTCATAAATGAAGGGATAAAGCAGGAGGGTATGCTAGGTTACCTTGGGACAACATGGAAACCAACCATGCTCTTAAAGTCGTCGATGTAGTATGGGATAACACCATCCTTCTTGTGCTACTTCCAGCAATAAGTCTCTAATTGCAGTCGCACTGAGATGTTCTAGATAGATAGAACTGAGTCCTTCCCATCCTCGTCAAGCTTGGAGGTAGTGTACATGTCATTGAGATAAATGCTGAGATCCATAACCACTGTGCAGCTGAGGAACATTGATATCCATCACCAAAATGAAATTGAGGTACTGTGGCCCATCAAGGCTCTTGCACCAACCGTCGTCTTCGTTGTACACTATGTACTTTCTCCATTTGGATCACCAGCGAAGTATCATTCACCACACTTCCCACCACTTAAACAGTCCTAACAGTGGCCTCTGTCACCAAAAAACCTTCCTCGTCTTCTCCCTCGCGAATTGCAGGTGTCTGAAGTACTCATAAATAGGGCTGTCAAAAAATTCTCAAGTTTGACATTCACTTAAATTCGACTCGTTAACAGATTCGGTTCGAAAATAAATGAATCGAACCTAAACATGGGTTCGGGCTCGATTAAATAAATTAATGAACTGAACCTCAAAAATATAGGTTTGTTAAGGTTCAGTTCGTTAAATGATCAACTATATACACACATACATGTGTACATAAAAGTATACATATATACATATTATATAAGAAAAAAGATAAAATATCAAAAAATATGCGGTATTCCCTATTTTTCTCAAAACTCCGCTCCCTAGTCCCTACCCTAATCTATATTCATGTTTTCAAATCCCCAAGGACCTAAAAAATACGCCCCGAAAATTTCGGCTTTTTTTTCAAAATATTAAAACATATACAATATCATACTCAAACAAAGCGTCTCATCGCAAGCTTTCCAACGAGACCAAGAATGCGTGAATCCGAGTTCGTACGAGGAAGTTATGCCCTTTTTAGTGAACCATGGCTGGGGACTTTTATGGAAATTGGACCCACGAATTTTGATTTTATTCTACACGTTGGGGAGATATTTTGGAATATTATTCACCTCAAAATTGATAACCATACTTCCTTATTTCACCCTTGAATGATCTTTAAGATCCCTTTGATCTCCTTCCATTCTCACCCCTTTTTCCAAGTTGATTTCTTCTTCCTCCTTCTCTAGAGAGACAAGAACAAGAGGGTCCTTCCTTTGGCGAGACGCAAAGCTTCGGAGCTTCATTATGAGGAGAGGAGGAAGAACGTCGTCGCAAGGGGCAGGCGCCGCTTAGCTCAGGTCGTTGACCGCGTGCACGGATCTAAGGACTCACATTTAGGTAACAGATTTTGACTCTCTCTCTCTCTCTCCGTTCATTTTCGTGCACGTTGCGATTTGGAGATTTGTCATTATTTGGGGGACGAATATCCGATTTTGATCCTACCCCATGGATCACCTCTTGCTGTTGGTATATCTTGAATCAACTCTTTCTTCTTTCATGGATTATCGTATACAAATAAAAATGGAAGAAAAGCTCCATACGTAGGCTTCTTGACTGATTTGGTTTTCACGCGATATGAATAAGATATCACTAATGTGCAGTTTTAAAAAATATGATCTTAATAGGTATGAGTATTGAACCCGAACCTTCCGTTATTCTTGAATATTAAAATAAACAAAGAAAGTCTCAACCTTTTATTAGCATCCGTAGGCAAAAATAGAGTCGTAATTGGCCTTAGCTTTTTCCTTATGAAGGCGTTTGTTGTTCATTATTTGGCTATCAGTTGTTCTCATAAAGAGTTTTTCAGACTTTGGTTAAATTGAATGACAGTGTGTAGTGACTTGTTTTTAAATTAAAAGATAGATTTCTTAACATTTTTTTCAGATGTCGGATATGCATATTGCATGAACCTGGGTCTTCTGTCAGTGTCACGAGACGTCAATTTCAGGATCTAATTATAGGGTATGCAAATTTAGACAGAATGGAAAAAAAATGGGTGTTGGTGCCATGGAGGTCAATGCTTATTATGTTAAACTTGGGTATTCGATCGGACGATTCGATGGTGGGTTATCGAGTTTGCTAAGTTTGTTGTTAACAAATTTTAGATGAGGGAGTTTCCTTGTCTGATCTAATTGTTTATTGAGGTATATGATGAATGACTCCGTGGATGTGTTAAGACCATTTTGTGATAGTGAGATATTCGAGGATGGAATTTAGTGTTGGAAATAATGTAACATTATTTACGGCGTGAAATTTTATGTGGTGTTAGGTCCACATATCGGGCATTGAAAATTTGTTGATTCGTTTATGATAATAATTATAAGTTCATTACAACATCTGTGAATAAGGATTTCCTTACTGTTATATTATCCAACCATTATATATAGTGAGATTGTTACCCATACTCCATATACCTTGTTAATAGTGTCTTTTATACCATCCATGGGATAACCTTGTATATTTATACCTTAGTTAAGGTGAGTTGCCTTAATCAAATAAATTAGAAGTTACAAAAACCCTAAATTAAAGAGATCCAAAAGGTGAAGCAACAATTGGGTGGTACGTAACCTTATCAAAAGTCGAATCACGTGTGCATGATTTAGGTTAATTTAATACCTCACACCATTGCTTGATGCCGTTAGAACTTTCCATATATATGTAGATATATTCTCATAGCTCTGTGTGAGACGCATGAGATGACGTCTACGAGAAACCTATAATAACATGGGATTTTTACCCGACAGACCCTGTAATCTTTTGCAATTACCGCTACGACCTCTGAAACATCCTAATTCCTTCGTCGACCCTGTAAACTTGCTCCGTCTTACTCCACGAACCCTACCGTTAAATTGATACATCTAAAGCTAACTTTCCTGGGTTAAGAACGAGTTAATCTAACCAATCCGCGATCGGACGGTTAGAATTAACCAAGAGGAGAAAAAAATCCCAGCTTCCATCTCTGAGAACATTGGCCAGAGCTGGAGGAGGTGTGCGGGAGGGAACGTGGTGCTGCGGCTCGATCTGAGATGGAGGAGGTGGGGGCGGCGCTCGACCTGGGAGGTGGGCTTCCAGGTGACGGGTTGGCGGAAGGGGCATGGGCTGGAGGGAGGGGGGCTTCCAGGCTTCCATCACGGAGGGGGTGCGTGGAGGGGGGGCGCGGAGAGCCTTCCAGTCGGGGAGACCCACAATCCAACAACGAAAGTCTTTACCAGAGACCCATGGGAAGACGGTGCCGAAGGAAGCAGGGCCGAGCAGCGGCGTCTCGATGATGGCCCGACAGGCGGACGATGATGAGTCTTCGGAATCCATCACCTTATGGAGGGATGTGATGATCCCACCTTTGAAGATCTTGCCTTTCAGATCCGAGGTGACGGATTCCGGGAAGTGACCCCAGACCAACATCACCGGGTGGAGGCGGAGATTCCTCCCTATGTTCTTGTTAGTCAACCCACTTGATAACAGCAATGGAGGAGTCCTCAGCGAACCACATGCAGATATGGTCGCCTTCGCTCCGATCTCTATCCTCTTCGTCACGCCGCCACCGGCGATGCACCGAGCCGTCACTCCGACGCATCTCCTCGACTTCTTCGCCATGTGGGTGGTCGGCTCGAGCACGAGCTTTTCTGCCTCGCAGCCTGTGAGGATCACCGCGCCGGAACCCACATGGTATCGGTGCCTCGCAGCCTGTGAGGATCACCGAGCCGTCACCCCGACGCATCTCCTCGACTTCTTCGCCACGTGGTATCGGTGCCACGCTTGTCTGCCTTCCGACAGCCGTAGCAGCAGTGGCTACAAAGGGGAACCTCCATGAGAGGCAGATAGTACCACAGAGGAGGAAGGTCCCTATCCTTGTGGCCAGAAGCCACATGACCCATCTGATCAAGGTCACCCCCTCGGGTTCCCCTCTCTTAACCATGAACTCTGCGACCTGCATGGATCAACAGGAATTTCCAACCCATTAAATCCGATTCAGATCCATAGGAACAAATAACAACTTCACATGAAAGTCGGTGTAGATGGTCCACAGGATCAGAGACTGATTAAACAGTAAACAACAAGAATTGCCGATAAATCAAAATCTGATCTTTTTCACAAACATCAACGAAAGTTGTCTTCCAGCACGGAGGGGGTGCGCGGAGGGGGGCAAAGCAGGGGAGGCGGGGGTGGTTGCGAGGAGGCTTTGAGCAGTGCTGGGATGCCGGGGAGGGCGCTTCCAACGTATGCATCGCACGACGTGGAGGGGGGCTTCGAGCGGCGCTGGAGCATTGCGGCCGGAGGGGGGTTGTGCCGCTGCGATCAAACCGGAGATGGAGGACAAACACGAGGAAGGCGTCACGAGGGTGTGCAGAGGAGGGGCTTTCGAGCATCGGCAGGGGGTCTCTCGCGCAGGGGAGGTCGGCCGACGGGGGAGGGGATGTGGGCTTCGAGCAGTGGCAGCAGGAGGAGGGGGCAGCCGTGTGGAGGAGGTGGAGGGTGGGAGGCAGTGGAAATTATGTAAATTCGATAAATAAAATGGGTATCATGTAAAGAAGATAACGGAATCTGGTCACTTTTAATGGGGCAAATGGATGGGCGTTAACCACAGGGTCTGTGGGATAAGGGTTAGCAAGTTTACGGGGTCGAGAGAGGAATTAGGATGTTTCAGAGGTCGTAGCGGTAATTGCAAAAGATTACAGGGTCTGCCGGGTAAAAATCCCTAATAACATTGGTATTAACATGGGTTTACTGAGAAACCTAATGCAGTGAGTGTTGCACTTTTTTACGAACGAGTGTGCCTAAAACAAAGAATGTATAGTTATGGATGTGATTTGTGATCTGTGGTCATGAGTATAAATGACTGGATTATTCGACTACTAGAGGTCATTATGATACTCCAAGATATATAACTTTTGAGTAAAGTACAATAATACATGTGGTGGATGAAAAGATAAATATTGCAAGGAGGGTGCACACCCTTGTCGTCCGGGTGAGCTGACAGTAAGTCACCCCCACTCGAGGGGCATCATAGAGTGTGGTAGTAGTAGGTACTCTAGAGAATTGGGTGAATGCACGTATGCATCGCACCATGGATCAGTTTTGTGACTATTAGTTTTGGGGCGAGCAACACTCCCTTGGCAGACTCGACTGACGGAATCATGATTCCTTGGGGCTATATGCCTCGTTTCTCAAGTGTCAGAGTACTACCAACCTGACTAACTGAAGGGTCGCTCTTGCGCACAGGTCTTAGTCTGCACTCGGAATAAAGCGATGCAGGTTTCATTTCTAGTGTAGAATTTCTCCTTTGACAGATGAGTCCGGAATAAATAATTAAATAAATAAATAACTTATGAACCAATGAACTTAGAAATGGATTAATTATGTCAATTGTCAAAAATCTACTCATTGTTTGTAACTTAACTAGAGGCTTCTACTTGAGTTTCTTAAAGTATTTTCTTTATACACCTATAGTTATTGCACCTGCATTGCTTACTTGAATTCTTTTTTTTGTTATATCCTTACTGGATCATTTGCCTCATAAGTTACCCCTCTTGGAAATCCAACAGGAAATCTTGAGCAGGAAACTGAGATGAGAGTTTTTGGCAACAGCTGAGGACCATTTCAGAGGTTGTTACCTAGTTGGGAAGTCTACTTTTATTATTTCTCCATCTTCTCTATTGATAATGTAATAATAAGATCTTGGATTATTCCTGTCATCTTAAATTGTGGACAGTTATTCGTTAAATGGATATTTTCTCCTGCCATTTTTTTGTATGAATGTTTTATCATGCAGGTTGTTTAGAATTATTGTTGGGTAATAATTGTGAATGGGCATTGTGATGCACTCCTACCGAGGTGGGGCGTTACACTCAACCCTTCATTTTCCTATCCACTCCCAAAACAAAAAACTCGATTCCCCACCGTCGAGCACCTCTCTTCCCCTCTCGCCAGCTGTACGTTGCAAGCTCGCACCGTCGCACACACCTTCTCCCCTCTCGCCCCTCCACCCTCTTGCCCGCCCGCACCTCCGCACGCCCCCTCCTCTCTCGCCCACCCACACGGCGTAGCCCACATCATTGCTGCTGCAGGCCCTCACCGACACACTCGCCTCCTCCCATCTCGCCCTCCCACACGTCCGCACCACAGTACGCACCTCCTCCCCTCTCGCTAGCCTGCACCGCCGCACGTTGCCGGACTGCACCTCTACATGCTGCATGCCTATTCCATTGCACATTGCAGGTCGCTCGCATGCCCATCTCAACCCTACTCTGGTCCTCCCTTCTCGCCTACACGGTAACCCATCTTTGTTGCTTCTTTAGTTTTTATTAAAATATTTATTTGAAGAGATCACTAAAAAAGTGTATTTATCATCATTAAATCATCTTTGTAAATCCAATACATATTGTGTATATTGGGACGTTGTTTAGCACTGTAATCATCTCTCTTATTTTTGTTGTCTACGCTTTTACACCATCCTCCCAACAGTCCATTGATCGAGTATTAATACAGGGGAATGAGATGGATGATGGTGAGACTAATGATAAATTGGTTGAAATAAGATATGATCAGGTCGAAGTAAGTGAAACTGAAGAAGATGCAAGAGAATGTAGAAAAAGAACGAGAAAAAAAACCTTTGTGTGATCCTTTTTTTGAAGATATTTCTGTCAAGATTGTTAAGAATAACGAGAAGAAGGTGAAGAGAAACAAGCAGTAATTAAAACCAAATGCAAGTGTTGCGGAGAGGTTTGTCTAAACCTAAAAGCGAGACAACTAGTCACATAAAGAGACATTTGGCAAATGTGTGCCCATAGTACAGTAGATGTGATAAGAAAAACAAGCAATCCACCCGTTCTTTTAATTCTACCACTACGGAAACGGGTGAAATACTTGGATTTTCTGTGGCAACACCATATTGATTCGATGAAGGTGAGAGATGCACTTGCAAGAATGATACTCGTGCATGAGTATCCATTTAAGATGGTCGAACACCCTGGATTTAATGTTTTTTTTGCAGAAATGTAGAACCCTATATATATGAAGATGTCTAGAAACATGATAAAAAATGAATGCATCAAGGTGTAAATTCTTAGAAAGAAAATTTAAAGACAAGCTTCAAGAACGCGGAATGCGTTTCACTTACGTATGATTGCTGCACATCCAATCAAACAATTGGGTATATGCATTTAACTGCTCATTTCATTGATCCAAAGTGGAAATTACGGAAATGTATCATTAGCTTCTATGATTTAGAACCACCTCACACGGGGGGTTGTGATTGGTGATGCAATTGCTAGATCATCCAGGAGTAGGGAATTCAAGATAAAATTCAAATAATCACTTTGGATAAGAGTTTACGGGCCAACTTTGAGTCATGAAATAAGTTACATTTGAAGGGAAAGATATTCTGTGTTAGGTGCACATCACACATTTTAAATATTATGGTGCAAGACGGGCTTAACCATATTGAAAATATGATTGTGTCTATAAGAGAGAGTGTCACATATTTGAAGAAATCAACTTCTCGCTTGTTTAAGTTTGAAGATATTGCAAAATAGCTTGATATTGCTACAAGGGTTTGCGCATTAATTGCCCAACAAGATGGAATTCTACATATTTTATGTTGGAACAAGCTTTGACCTTCAAGTTGTAATTTAGCCAATATGCTTTTCGAGATGCTAATTATAAGTGGCTCCTAACTTAATCTGAACGAGTCAAATATGCAAGTTCTTAATGATGCCACTACATTTTTTCTGGAGCAGCATGCCCAACAACGAACTCATTCTTTCATGAGATGTGTAGAATAAAGTGCTTATTACATTTTCAACTTCAATCTAAAATGCTTTCATGAAAGATATGACTTCTACAATGTGGGAGATAATTAGCAAGTATTGGGGTAACTACAATTAGTTGTTGGCAATTGCAACAATCTTAGATCCACGAAATAAAAATGTGATTTGTTGAGTTCATGTTCCTTTTGTTGTATTCTGAGCATGAGGTTGATTACAATTTGCATATGGTTAAAGATAGTTTCTATGAAATTTGTCAATTCTGTGTGAAACAACTTGCCCAAGATTTGTGTCCTCTATCACTAAAATCTAATGATTTTTGAAGAAATCAGGATTCAGAATACAAGAATGGTTTGGCATGCTTGTCAGAAATGATGCAAAGCAACCTTCAAAATCAGATCTTGCTATATACTTAGAGGAAGGTCTTTGTGTGGGTGAAAATGATGTCCTGGAGCAAGAGTTTGATGTTTTTGAGTGGTGGAGATTGAATTCCGTCAAGTCTCTCTTATCGAAATTAGCCTATGATATTTTAAGCATCTCAATAACAACTGTATTTTCAGAGTCTGTATTTAATGATGGAGGTCGAGTTCTCGACCCATATATAAGCTTTTTATCTCCAAAAACAGTTGAGGCACTAATTTGCGCAGGTAATTGGATTAGAAAATGCATAAGGACACCTCTAATCCAATAGTAAGTTTCTTTAAATTTTAGTACTTATATCGAATTAATAATCGTAAAAATATTAATTTATTCATTCTAATACAATAGGGAGATTATTTGGAAGAAGAAGAAAAACCAGAAATATTTCTTCCCACCAACTTAGGATCCATATCATCGATTTAAGGTATAACACAAATATCTCATTTCTCTTTATTATTCAAGACAATAATTTATCATGAAATTTCTTATGAATGGCATTCTTCATATTATATTTCAGGAGATTTCATTTCTTATTGTGATCTTTCTGCAAAGTTCCTAGTGTCATGTATCGTCCCTGAATACTATTACATATCTTGACAAGGTATAACTATAGTATTATATGTTTTGTGTTGATTTTATTTATGTGGATGACTCTTGTGTTTGACTCTTTCCATTTTAATTTTTTTCCAGGCTTTTGATATGCAAGAAAGTGTCGCATTATCTTTGGATTGTGATCTATTTTTTGTAACTTTATGCTATGTTAGATATTTTATTTGTGGGAACTTTGTAACTTATCTTTTTGTAAACTATTTTAATCAACTTGCAAGGAACCTAATTTTTTTATTAAGAGTGATTTTTTCCTTTACGTAGCACATAACAACTTATCATTTTTTTTCTTAATTGCTCGTAAGATTTACATGTGGTTGATTATTTTTTATTGACAATTTACATTGACCTATAACAATGGCAGCATATGTTTTCAGGGATGTCGCTTCCTCATCCATCTGTTTTGTCTGATCTGTGAATGTGGTATGAAATCTACACATCATTGTTTGTTTAATTTGAAATTTGTACACAAGGATCCTAAGTGAAATTCTCATGATTATATTAATGAACTCGTTCTTTCATACATGATATGTTGACCTACCTTGTTTATAATACAAGCACATGAATTTCAAATCATGACGAACAAACACGATATTGACGATAAGGCGTATCGTGTATTATAGCATCTCTAACAAATATCTTCTCATGTTGTTCATAGTTTATGTCATGATAATGATTGTATTTGGCTCTCTCATAAGTGAGGATTCATATCTCGTGAAGTATATGAACACTTGTTGAAACTCGAAGTTTAATTTCCAATCTTATAAATGCAGGATGAAAGTACTTCTCAATGCAAAATTACAACTTATAATTTGATTTCTGCATGGCTTTCATAAGCTTTTAAATTGCACTTGCCTTTCTAATCTTATTCAACAATGTCAAGAGCGCTCAAGGTCAATAACCAACCTGTTTCTCTGACAAACTAATATATTTTCACATTCTTTAATCTCTACTTATATCATGTATAGTTGTTTAGAACATGCTACTTTAACACATGACAATTGTCATTAAGTTTCACAATTATGATGTATTATCATAATTGTTACAAATTTATTATATTATTATTGAGGTTATTTAAATTAAATGATCCATACAAATGTAAGAAAAAAGGTATGTTACAAATTTTGAAGTTTTTTTTATCAAAAAAGCATCAACCAATGCAAAAATACTTATATATTTATCATTATACAATGTTTATTCTTAAACAAACCTTAATGAACCGAACCGAGCCTTTATAAACCTTACCCAAGCCGAACGAACATGATTACGATTTTCATTTTATCGAGCTGAACTGAACTCAAGCCTGAAAGTGTGCTATAAATAAACCAAATCGAGCATGGGTTGGTTCACTCAGGTTCGGTTCGATTACACCCCTACTCACAAACGGACAGATAGAATCATAGATGGTGAGTTGCCTCTGTCAGGTGATGTTGCTTCAAAAAGGGAGGAATAGGGGATGGAAAAGAAAGACGACGGCGAAGGTGGTGGCCGGTGCATTAAAAAGAATGTGGTCTATTGCTTCCAGCTCAAAACTTGCAGCATCTCGTAACAAGTATGGCGCATATTGGTCTGCATAGCATTAGTTTTGACGGCATTGATCTGATTTCCGTCATTGGGTACAGTAGATAGCGAAAACAAAGTCCGGGTATCGAATAATCGCTTCTGAAAAAATGGGGACCAATTCGTTACCGGAGGTAAAATTTCAGGGACTTGTAGTTTACTCCAATTTGTTCGTTCTCTGCGACCTGGATAAAATACTTTTTCTTCGAAAAAAACATCTATCAGTTGCTCCAAGATCCTCAGGTAAACTCAAACTCGGGAACAATGGAAGCCAAAAGATCATCGTCACGTATCCATAGACATACAGCCAAGAACAAAAAAAAATACCATTTGAATGCAATGAACATTTAATGCAATGAGGAATCAATCCATACACCGAAATCTCTGTAAATGAGCAAACATGAAAGATGCAATAGCTAAAAGAGAATCCCACAAATGACTAAAGAAAAGACAGCCAGGGGGATTTTTAACTATAGTCCCTATCTTAATATATAATCAGTTCATTACAGCCAATCAAACAAAAACGAATTGGGCAAAACTGCTTTGACTTTCCCCGTAAATACCAAGAAAGAAACACAACTGAGGGCATCAATAACCTGCAGGGGAATCAGTATTCGGATGGTGAGATGACATCATCAATCTTCAAGATCATCTTAACAACCTGGGTAGCAAGCAAGATCTGCTGCTGCTTTCCTATCAATGTCTCAAAAACGTCCTGCACTTTCATGTCGTTGGTACCAACATCATTGCAGTCGATGCCGCAATAGGGGCTGTTTTCCTGCACAAACCACGTAAGAAATAGACATTAGAGAAAGGAAGAATAATACAAAGCTAGAGTAATACAACATTGTCTGTGTATGCCGCTTATTCCACTAAATGTGAAATAATATCATGATCTGGGTATCAAAAAATATCATGACCTAACATATGGAGTACTTGAGGTATTGGTCTGGGTTAGAGGATCGAACTGATTCACAGTGCCCCTTTCTAAACGGCAGTCTAATACCGTTGCCTGATCAGAATAAAGAGTGAAACATCTTAAAATCTCCCCTTTAAAGGCCTTTCCAGTTGAGATAAAAACACCAGAAAACCTATATTTCGGTCGCTGAGGGTGTCTCCTCAAAGGAAAGGTTAAGTTGCCCATGCAAGGTCTCATCATTGTTGTCAATCTTGGCCTTTTTAGGCATTCACTCCATTGCAATGGTGTGGGTTCAACAAGGACTAGCAGGCACGACGGCGGTGCTTTGATGGGCAACAGAGGTCGAAGGTGTCTGCTGGCAATCCATGGTCTATTAAGGGAGGCCTGGCTTTTACCAGCAGGGCTCTGCGCATTCTGCATGCTATTTTGGTTTAGGCCCCATGTTCACTATGGAACAAATTCACCTTTCGATTAATGCTAAAAGACAGGAGATGGGACCTAAAAGATAAGTTTTTTGGAGAGGTGTGGGTCCCATGTTGATGGGACCGTCCAACAAGGTTTCCAATGATTCCGTTCTCGTGAAATCCTGCCAAATTTGAGTTTCCACTGTGTCTGCTGAAATGTTGTGTTTCCACTGTGTTGGTCACCGTAGTGTTTGTCCAAGGAAAGGTGCCTCCTGTGGGTGGCAGGTTTCAAGTGGAACCTTGCAGCAAGGTGATGGGGAGGTAGCTGCTGGTGCGCCTATCCTGGCTGGGAAGTGCTCTGATCCTCTTAGTGGGCTGCTGGTGGCCGAGTGTCGAGACATCAGCGGGTGCTAGTGGAGTAAGCACACGCGTCCTTTAGGAGTTCTTTCAGAGGTCATGTGCTCCTGGACAATGGTTTGCTTTTCATCCATGATTTAACTAGGTTGGAGGTGGCAGCCTTGCTGTGGGTGCTGAGACTGAGGTGTGGCAACACTGGTATGGATGATGAAGTCCTCTCTATTGGAACTGTGAGGGATCCCAGACCATTGTAGACTAGGCATCAATCACGGTTGGGGTGGTTCAGCTAGTTTCAGATAGTCTGAGGCCAGCCAATCTTGCTGTTCCGCAGAGGGAGCTCATTGCTAGATCAGGAATGGAGATCCCGGTACAGATCTTCTGCCAGGTAGGTCACTCAGTCTTCTAGGTAGAGGTTGGGATTGTCGTTGTCCAATTGGCAGTGCATAGCCTGAGAGTAGCAGCAATGGAAGGTTGAAGAGATGTTGTGCTCAACTGATTCAAGGGGCATCGGTGGCAAAGACAAGGTTTTGCATGAACCCAGCTCTTAGCTCAGGATATGTGCTCTTTGCCCTGTTCAACAACATATGGCAGATCTTCCTCTGGGCAGATTTTGGTCCTTGACCCTTCGGCAGGTGGGGGATCTGTCTGAGATTGCAGGGCCATTATCTCAGATCCTCTCCGATTGGACCCGTTTTTTTTGCTTGGTCATGTTATACAAGGTCCCAGGATGCAGACCCTCATAGAATGTCACGTAGGGCCCATCCCTCTCTGAGACGGTCTCTATCAGTTGGGCCAACGTTTGGACTGATATGAGGCTCTCTTCCTTTTCTCCAGGGACAATATTGCCGTGGATTGTCAAGTGCTGGTGGACTCAGCTGGAGGTGCAATGACAAGATTTTGTTGAGGTGGCTTAGATTGTACTGGGTATGCAGCTCTGGGCCGGCAGTAAAGTAGTTTGACCACTGCACAGCTGAGAGGCCACAGGGAATAGCCGAATGGCGGATCCAATGAGATTTGTAGAAGTGATAAATGTGGTTAAAGCATATGATGGGGAGGACTACACAGTTTCCAGATGAATGTCTTAACTTGGAATGTCAGCAGTCTTTTTGACCCAGGTAAAAGATCTCTCTCGTGGCTGGTTACTTAGCATTAGCAGTGGATTCCGGATTTTGTGCTTTTCCAGAAATCTAAGGTCCAATCATGTGGTAAGCAAAAGTTTGGTTTTTTTTCCACATGTAGAGATGCAAACAAACAGATATGGATATAAGTGTTTACCATATTTTATCCACTTTTAAATACGAATACAGATGCAAATACGATGGATATAAAAATTATGCGGGCATGTCCTTAAAAGATGGATACGGATGTAAAAGCAATACCGATCTCACACGAATAATATTAGAAATACTCTATAGATTAACTTAAACATACATGTAATGGATGAAGTACACATGATATAAATATAGTAAACGTGTTTATATCAGAATAATTGTACAAAACGTTCACGGCCTCAAATTTCAGCGAAATTCGGTCGAATTTCTGCCGAATATCGATATCCAGTCGAAATCGAAATTCGACCGAAATGAGGGAGTCCTAGTACAAAAATGACCGAAATGACCAAAATTCCAGTCGAAATTCCATCGAAATTTTGTTTCAGTCGACACTGAAATGACGACCGAAACCAACATATAGAGCCTTAGGTGAAACGAAGTATAGAATTATGTTATATATTGCTAAAAATAAATTTACAAACATATAATCTGACGTTTGAGGATATCAAAGCGATATCTATATATGTATCCATTTTAAAACGTATACAAATGCGGAAATAAAAATTATTATAAAATGGATACGGTGGCAGAACGGATATGGATATATCATTATCCGTTTGCAACCCTATCCACAGGGCTTTTGTTAATCCGTCTGGTGATTTCTCCAATGAGTGGTCCTAGAGTGACCTCGGAGATGGGATGTCATGGCTGGTGCATAAGGGAGGCGAGCCTCCACATTCTTCATTGGTCATGGCTGGTGTGCTATGATTTTTATAGCACCATCCATGCAGCTGACCAATGATCTCAGAATGTTGGAGCCTTGGAGGGTATAACCCTGGTTTAGTTTCATGCTAGAAACTTACTCGTTAGCAGCATCTGAAGATTCCTGATGTGGGTACTCATAGTTCCACTCGTTGCCCATCATCATCCAGATTGAACCGAAGGATTTTTTTTGCTTCAACAAAGTTGATGCATGTGTTCCAGTTTTCCTAGTCAAGTATTTGCACAAAAGTAGATCGATCGACCCATACGTTATTGGTGTGCATTAGGGAGAATATTTGCATCGCTCCTATTTCAAGTTTAAGAGGTCCTAGTTGTGGGGGCATGGATTCAACAAATTGTTGGCAGATCGATGAAACACTCAGAATAGGAGGGTCTCCACTACTCAGTGTCTAGCATACAAGCTTTCCCAGCTCCATGTGGTTTTGAAGATTTTTATGATGCAATTTATAAGTCGGGTAGTCGACAGCCGGCGTAAAAAATAGTCAAATCTTTCAACATAGATTTGAGCAAGATTCCATGATGCAAATAAAATTGTGACTGAAAAAAATAATTTTTTGATGGTGGAAAATATTTGGTGGAGAATAAATTAGAGGGAGGAAGAAGAGAAGGTTCGCCAGTTGCGAGAGATTTGAGAAGAGAAGCATGAAGATAACATCGAGGGAGAAGGATAGAGAGAAGAGAGATAAAATCTCAATTTAATTTTCAACTTGAACTGTGGACTACCATCCCCTTTATATAGGAGGGTGGGATTACAAAAATAGAAAGAATTCAAATTCAAAACTCAAATTGACTCTAACCGACTAACTAATTGATTTGAATAAAATTCAATACCTAATTGACCCTAACCGCTAGCTAATTAATTTAGGATTACAAACGATCTCATTATTTGAAATAAAATTGCTACGACTCAATTAATCGTGAATATATTGGACTTTAACTAACGGACAAAAATTAAATAGGACCATAGTTATTCGTTCCATGTTATATCAACTCTTTGTAGCTTTGAAAATTTTGTCTCCAGACGAATTGCTTGATCTTCGAGTTGTCGGTGGAGAATATTAAACGGATTGATTGATCGGATCTCCCCAATTTCGCTTTTTTCCATGTCATGAGCTATGGACTACCATCCTCTTTATATAGGAGGGGTGGGATTACAAAAATAGAAAGAATTCAAATTCAAAACTCAAATTGACTCTAACCGACTAACTAATTGATTTGAATAAAATTCAATACCTAATTGACTCTAACCGACTAGCTAATTAATTTAGGATTACGAACGATCTCATTATTTGAAATAAAATTGCTACGACTCAATTAATCGTGAATATATTGGACTCTAACTAACAGACAAAAATTAAATAGGACCATAGTTATTTGTTCCATGTTATATCAACTCTTTGTAGCTTTGAAAATTGTCTCCAAACGAATTGCTTGATCTTCGAGCTGTCGGTGGAGAATTCTAAATGGATTGATTGATCGGATCTCTCCAATTTCGCTTTTTTCCATGTCATGTTTATAATTTTTCCCACCGAGGGGTATGGCTGCAAAGGTTATACCCCTTCATTTAAAATAACTCCCCCCTTTGGTTTCTTCTTTACCTTTACCTTTTTATAAAAGATTTTTGAGTGGGAGGCTTGAGCAAAATTTCCCTCGAAGATATTTGAGTTCCCTTTCTTGGGGAGAAAGCATTTGATCACATAGGAAACCTTTCTCTTCTTAGGGTTTGAACCTCTCAAATTTGATGGCGGCCCCATCCAAGGCGAAGTTGGAGGTGGTGATCTCTTCATATGAGCGCAAAGCAGTGGCCTTCGGAGGTGCGGCGACAACAGGTAGAGAGGGTCGTCGGCGTGTGCTTCGGAGAAGGGGATGGGGAAAAGTGATGGCGGCGGCACAAGAGTAAGGTGGGTGTTGCGGCGACATCAGGTAGGAAAGGGAGTGTAGTGGCACGGGCGATGTTGGCGGTGGGGAAGGAGTGGGGGAAAGAGATGACAGGGTTTTTCGAGATGTCATCAACACAGGTGGTGGTGACTGGAAACCCTCTTGAACATCAGCGTGGGCAAGGGGTGCTGATTGTGGACGGATATGGAGTTGTAGGGGAGGTGGTAGGGCAGCTTGGGGGCAGAAGGGGGCTGCAGCAGGGTTGGGAGGGTCATTGGAGGCACGAGGATGGCGAGGGGGATGTGGTTGGCCTGCAAGGGCTGTAGATGGACTAATCGGTGTCGTGGGAGCGGAATTCCAAGCAGTTGGGGCTTCCAGAACTGCCTGAACAGCAGCTGTGGGGACCAAGGTCGTAAAGTCAGTAGTCGGTACTCGGTCTGTTAGGTCACTGACTAAGGATTAATCGGCAGTCGGGTGGTTAATCAGATTTAGTCATACTTTAATCGGCTTTGATTTCTTAAATATATAAATCATTTTTATACATATATTATTATGTATTTATATAGAATTATATATATTTACTATTATAATGAATCAAAAGAAGTAATTGAATTTAAATAAAACATTAAGCGTATTAGAATAAGTTTTCTTTTAAAAAGGTAAAAAAATATGGTATCTCAAGCAAAAATCGGTTGACTAAGGACCTAGTCGGAATTAGTCGGTACTCAGTCGGCCACCCCACTAACTAGACCAGTCGAACCTACTAGTCAGGCTAGTCGGAAGGGACAGTTTTGGAGGCGGAAGCAAGGTTTGAAAAAACGAAAGGCGAAATGAGACGTTTTCCCTAGAGACGAGGCGAGGCGTAGCCTCAAGGCGGTCGAGGCGTAAGCCTCAGTTTGTATAGGAAAATACTAATAAAAACTATAATAAATATATTTACTGATGAAATTATCTTAACTGACATACATATAATATATAACATTGCAATATATGATGAAATTATGAATATAAAAACGTGAAAGAAAGGATTGTAAATTCTATAAACCTATCTACTAAATTTCTACCCAATCAAAAATAGACTCATTAGCTATAATTATCATTAAAATATCAAAGACTGTGTATTTTTCGTTAAAATATTGAGGTGCATAAAAATTATGATTAGATGTATTTGTTATATGACTAATATATAAATTATGATAATAGTGACATGCCTTGAATCTAATCTTGCTTTTTTCTAGTTGGTACATTGCGTTGCTCATTATGTCACCTCTCTTAACACTAGTTGTTCTTTAAGCTTTATGGATTGTGTATTTAAAAGTGCAATATTGAGATTTTGTTGAAAAAATTAGACAAGTTGAATGCTTAATATGAATACGAACAAACTTAAAACTCCAAGCATTCATCTTGTAAATATATATCCTAGACAACTATACATTTATAAGCATCCAAAACTACCAATAAGACAATTTAAAACCTTAAAAAATGCTGTAAATTCCAGAAAACGCCTCACAGACCGCCTCGCCTCGCCTCGACCGCCTCGACCTTCTGAGGCGTCCGCCTCACCAATTCCATCTGAGGCATACGCCTCGAGGCTAAAAGGCACCGCCTCGTTCCGCCTCGACCGCCTCGAGGCTAGCCTTTTAATACCATGGGCTGAAGGGGCATGCAAGGAGGTTGGGGGTTCACCGATGGTGGGGGTTGGCATAGGGTACTCGCAGAGGGCGACGGATGTCGGTGGAGTCGATTCCACCGGCGTACGTTGGTCGGAATCTTATTGGACAGCAAGCAAAACATCGTCAACGTCCTTTTTTTCTTGTTTTTCTCCCATGGAAAACAGAACAATCGCTTTGACGGTGGGAGATTTCGATCCAGCGGCTCTTAGGATCTCAAAATTAGCGACCAATTCTCGTAGATTTGATAGAAATTCGAGCAATACGATATTAACTCCTTCTTGTAGGCTTCATCGTCTCGCCGTTTAGGTTCTGACGAAAGATGGTCTTCCTTTGCACGCCTGCGCAAACATTTATACGGATCATCAGATCGTAAGGACGATCTGTGAGACATGCTCTGATACCAATGATGCAAATAGAATTTCGCGACTGTGAAAATTTATTTTTTTGATGGTGGAAAATATTTGGTGGAGAAGAAATTAGAGGGAGCGAGATGAGAATGATGGCTGGTTGCGAGAGATTTGGGAAGAGAAGCGTGGAGATTGCGTCAAGAGAGAACAGAGAATAAATCTCAATTTAATTTTCAACTTGAACTATCTTTTAAACAAAGGACTACTATCCCCTTTATATAGGAGGGGTGGGGATTACAAAAATATAAAGACATTCAAATTCAAAACTTAAATTGACTCTAACCGACTAACTAATTGATTTGAACAAAATTCAAATTCTAATTGACCCTAACAGACTAGTTAATTAATTTGAGATCACAAAAGATATTATTATTTGAAATAAAATTACTACGACACATTTAATTGTAAATAAATTGGACCCCTAATTAACGGACAAAAATTAAATAAGACCCGATTTATTTTCTCCACGCTGCATCAATCCATGAACCCTACTTATAGTGGGAGAAGGCTTTGATTTATGAGTCGGCATCATCAATCCCCAATTTGTCCAAGACGGGAACGACAAAATAAACTCTGGAGGATAACCAGCTTCTGATGCGAGAAGAAATTGAAATTAGGAGGAATCATTGGCTAGTGATTGAAGAGGAGAGGCGCAAGAGAGGAGTGGTGGCAGAGTTTTAGGGAAGAGTTAATCAAAGAAGAGATGCAAACACCAGCAGAAGAATATATAAACCACATTGAGGAGGTGCTGGTTGATGGCTCTTTCCTTCAGGGTGATAATCAGGTAAGTAGGGTGATGACAGATGATTTCAAGGACGTTAGCAGAGCAAGGATCTGACCTTCACTGGCAATGGTCAGGCAGAGTGGCTAGTAGAATTAACAAGTCACAAGTACAGGCTTTTACATGGGATTTCTCGGACCAAGAAGTTTGGAGTGCCATGGTTAATTTGAATGAGAATAGCTCTCCTAGATCGGATGGGTTTCTGCTGTTTTCCTTCAAGGAATTTTGAGAGATGGTTAGGCAAGATGGGATGCGTGTGGTCGTTGAATTCTAAAATGGTAACTCCAGTCTCCAATTTTTCTACCACACAAAAAGATGTAGCTATCAGCATTAATAACTACATGCCAAAATCATAAGTGAAAGCAACTTGATTGATTGTGGCAAGGCTCTTAGCTATTGGGCTCAAGGGGACGGCTAACACCAATCCTTTGCAGACTGTTTTTGTTCCTTGTATGTTTATAGTAGATTCTTTGGTTATCGCAGTGAAGATAGTGGCAGAATCGAAACGTAGGCTGCCTTGCATATTGTGGAAGGTTGCTTTTTTATGGCATATGGCGATTTGAACTGAAGGTTCTTGGCTTATAGGCTCAAGGGGGTGCTAATGGAAATTATCAATCATTTGCAAACAACTTTCATCCCCCGTAGCAGAATCTTTATTTATGGAGGCAAAGATTGTAGCAGACTCAACATTAGGCAATGTCTAACATATTGTGGAAGGTTGACTTTTTAAGAAATATGAACATTTGAATTGGGTGTTCTTGTGAAACTCAGGGCGTCAAAGGAAATTCTTTCAGCAACAGCTGGATTACGCAAGGCTGCCTGCTCCCCCTTTATTATTAGTCATTGCAGTTGATGAGCTTGCTGTCACTATGCATCTTGTGTGTTGGCTGTTTGCATACACAAATTTTAGGATTTCAAGTCCAATACTCTTGTACACAAATGACATCATGTTTTTATTGAAGCATATAGGAAGCCACGATACTTTTGGAACTAATTGATGCCTTTAGAAGTTTGTCATGCCTGCAGATCAACAAGTCCACTCTTAGTCCGTCCAGCTTGGCCGGAAGATGGAATGGTCAAAGGAGTTCCTCGAACCATCTCAGTCTCATCCACTTGTAACGTGTCTAGGGCTTGCACTGATGATAGGGAGGCAGCATGGAAAGAATTGGCTGCCTTTGCTGGAGAATCTAGAGAGAGTTACCAGGCTGAAAGATTAGATGGTTGATTCGGAATTGAGATGAGAAAGTTAATTTGCTCGGGCATTTGGTGTGCAGTATTCACAAGATCTACTCAAACTTGGCAGTGCGCAATATGAAGGTGAGGTTGTCTTTGGAAAGGCATCAGGATAGGGCTGCCCAAGTTCGCACCTTTTTTGCATCCTAGTGCTGAGAGATAGTGAGCCCTGGGCGCAGAAGAGGGGATGGGGAGGGAGTGTGGTAGTGTTGGGTTGTCAATTGGTCTCTCAGATAAGAGAACCCTGGACTTCAATCAGCTGTTGCGGAATTTGGAAATGATTGATAAGCCATCTAGATCACACGATTTATGAACTTTGAATGAGAACATTAGAATGGAAACTTTATTGTGGTCTTTCAATGTGGAGAATGCAGTGGACAAAGATATTAAAAATTATCATTTTGGGATTTTTACACCCATAATCCCGAGTAATTTCGCTAACCTCGCATAATCGTAAATTACACATAGAACGTTGAATAGTACTTAACTCTTACACCCATAATCCTGTGTTAACTTCCATGTAATTTTCTGTTAACGATGATAGTATCCGTCAAGTTTTTTTGTTTTTTACCCTTTATATTACAATTATTTACAAGTAATGCCATTCTCTCCTTCCTCGAGCTAGCTGACTCCCCTCTGCCGACCTCCTCCTCACCTTCATCCTCCAGCACCTCCTCTTTTCCTCCGACCTCCTCTCCTTCATCCTCCAAGGACTACCTCCTCATCCCCTTCCTCCCTCGTCAAAGCGACCCCTCTACCGCTCATGTTTCCCCGCGCAAGCCCCCCTCCCCTGCCAGCAAGCCCACGCCCCCCTCCCACCCCAGCCCCCCTCCCCAACCTGCGGGGCTCCCATTTTCCCGCCGCCACCCCCCCCCCCCCCCCGCGCAGAGGCCCCCGTCCCCTCTCTCACCATCCATGTTCCCCCACGCAGAGGCCCCCGTCCCCGTTGTTGTCGAAACCACCCCCGACGAGCAAACCCCCCCCCCCTCGCGATGAAGCCCCCTACGGCGAAGTCCTCTCCCCCCCCTTGTGCGGCCCTTGATGAAGACCCCCCACCCCCGTGAAAGACTCATGTAGCCCCCTCCCTCCTTGTTGTCGAAGCCCTCCTGTGCGACCCTGACGAAGCCTAGTATGCGAGCTCCCCCTTCTGTGCGGCCCCCGACCAAACCCCACCCCTCCTCCCCTTGTGCGGCCCCTTGTGGAAGGCATGGCCTACCCCCGTCCGTGCACTACCACACGATGTCGCCATGCAGCATTCATCCCTCCACCATTACACGCAGATGCCCTGTAGCACTTGTCCTCCAAACTCGTATGCAGGTGCTGCTGGACCGAGAGAATGGACGTGATATTTTTCTTTTTTTACTTCTGATTGATCCCAGCGGTTAGATCGTGACTTGGTTAGGAATAACTCATTCATCTAGAAACGAACTAAACTAACGGAGAGTTATGGTTGTAAAACGGAGGGATATTTGGGGTCTTGGTTGTAATTCACGATTATGCGGGGTTATCAATGTAATTATGAAATTAGTCAGGGTTATGGGTTTAAAAATCCCTATCATTTTTTAGCAGGTTAAAAGCTTGCCATTTAATTAGAATAACCACGAATACCGTTGAAGGTCAAGATTTTTATAGGGCTCCTTAGGAGAAGCAAGTTGATGAGATCATGTAGGGGGCTCCCAAAAACAAAAATGTTTGTCTAATTTGCGGGCTAGAGGACGAAGACATTGACCGCCTTTTTTTGATGCACAACCGTCATTGAGGTGTGGTGCATGATGAGGTGGGTGGGTTGATGTCTCTAACGTAATTCTGTAAGGAATTTAACTCTTCAGGCAACATGCCCAGCTTGTTTGTTGTTTTGGGGCTATTTGGTGAGCCAACAATGCCATCAAATTTTGGGGGAGGGACTATGTTGAGAATTTTTTTGTGCACGGGTGTTTCAAGTACAAGTCTTGGCTAAACGTGTGAAATCTGGATTTTGTTGTCAATAAATAGAGTAGCTGAGTGAGCACGTACCACCCTTTTTCACATCAAGAAAAAGATTGAGCACCCAATTGTAGCAAGCCAAAATTACGTAGCAGGTTAGTTGGTAGAGAAAAAGTATAACGAAATTAACTAGAAAAATTAAGCAATTATTGCCTTGATGAGAACTTCCCAGATGTTAAATTGGGAAATTTATAAGATATAGGATACAAAGATTCTCTTTTAAAAAAGTTAATGGATTAGAAATCCCATCTTTAAAATCTCAGTATATTTTAGACATCATCCCAACAAATCAGAGCAATACCACTACAAGGAGAAGGCATCATGAAAAATCTACAAGTACCATCCAAGAATTTTAAACGAAAAATGGCAAGAAAGAGACACTTTCATTAATACTATCCTACTCCCTTTAGACAACTACTTAAGAGACCAGTCCTCTAGATATTTCAAATCTTTCAATGACCAGTGAGTAGTCCACACCCAGATACTGAAGGGACCAGGATCCCGTCACCACAACAAAAATAAAGACCTAACATCCTTGCACATCTAAATCATCGAGAAATATTCTTAGATGCATCGACAATTCTAATCAAAAAGAGGCAACTGTAAATCTAAAGGCCTGCTAAAAATTAACCCTTTAACTCAATAAAGGAGTCTTCATTATGGTCAGGCCTATGAGATTCTTATTTCGAAGGTGCAGAAACGGAAGGAAGGTGATCATCTCCATGAATAGATATGGGAGCATGCTGCATAAGTAGCAAGACATTTGGGGGACTCGGGAATTCCAAGAACTTCTAGTCCGCATTTACAAAGACACAAGTCTAGGAAGACCAAATGTCAATGTCACAGGTCTGGTAATGAGGATACCAAAGGAATCATCAGGATGATGGGAGTTCTTTCCCTGCAGACGGTATGGGAAAGTAACAAAGGAACATGTTACTGTTAGGGATCCGGCGCTAACTTGCACATTTTACTGGATTTTTTTGATGTAATACTGTGTTCTATAGGCTGTTTATTCATTCAAATAAAAGCTGGATGATTGCCAACGGAGGATTTTTTATCCTTCAAAATAACTGCTATACATATTCAGTTACATATTTTCTTAACAAAGGCCACACTATAAGTGGTACAGATGGAATATATTCAGCAGCATGTATACTTAAGCATGACATACGAACCTTCAGCACGGGTGCATTGATTACCAAGTTTAACATTTTTCTATGAACAGATAATCGAAAAATCATCTTCTGACTTTAAAACATTCTGAAGATGTTCCCTTGGCATGATAAAGTAACATGAATAAAAAAGAGAAACATACCTTAACCTGCTGAGACTTTACCGCTGTTAGTGTGTCTATTGAGGAAAGGCCACTATTTTCTGCAAGGGCCATTGGAATTGCCTCCAATGCTTCCGCAAATGCCCGGATTGCATACTAGAGTCATTTAAGAAAGTGAAATCAGTTTTACGCATTATGTTTACTACTAAGGTATGAACTGCAGAGTCAACAAATACATGGCAAGTGGATAAAACCGACCTGTTCAACACCAGGATACTTATCCGCAGCAGAATCCACAGCAATTGAGCAAGAGATTTCAGCCGATCCACCACCATATACAATAGAATTGTTACGAATAAGATTTCTCGCCACACACAATGCATCGTGGAGACTGCGCTTTGTTTCCTCTATCATCATTTTGTTACCTGAAACACAGTTCCAGAAAAGGATAGCTAATACCAACTTCTTGTGAAAACTACTTCTCTTTTACAAGATCAGCAAGCAATAGCAGTGTCGAGTAATATATTCAATACTGTGGTATTAGTTAAGAATAATTTCTACACCTTACATAGAGGGATGAAAAACTGCATGCAAACAAGATTGTATTAAATTTACTAATCGTGTGTAGCACAAATTGAAAAGACCTACCTCCACGAATGAAAATCGTGACTGCCCTTGAGTTTGCACAGTGCTCAATGTAAGCATACGATCTTTCGTGGTTCCAAATGATTTTTCTCTTACCAATCCAGCCTAATCAGAGTGCATAAAAGCAGAGATATCAAAAGAGAATTTCAACAGCATACATCGCGTCATAAGGAAACATGAAATATAGGTCATGTAATTCAAAAAAATACAAAAATGAAGTATTATATATGGTTAATACCAAATTGCATTAAAACTAAACTAAGACAGCATGCAATCAAAGAGACTTCAATATCACAAAAAAACTTAGGCATGTCCTATGAAGAGCAAATAGAAAGAATTTTAAAACATATCATTCATCTGAAGAAAATAACACTTTTAGGTCTATGCTATGCGTGAAAATTAAGAACTATTTTTCTGGCTCCATTTTCCCAACCCTGCTTACCTGGGAAGAGTATGAAGGTTAGATACTATCAGATCCATGCCCTTCAAGTGCAGGGACCACAATCTTGAGCTCTCGGAGATATTAAAAGAACACATAAATATGTGCCTATTTATAGTTTAGTTGAGAATTTGAGATTTTAAACGATAACAGAACTGAACTTAAAACCTCACAAGAAGATATACTTGTTCTCCACTTGCAAAAGGCAACATAGACAATCTCATACTCCTCGTTCCTCTTCTTTTTTCCTCAGAACAAATAATGGTAAACATTTCCACCTTAACTCTGCCCCTTCATTGCCAATATATGTTAGAGGTCGAAAGGCCGTTAAAAGTCCTTGATTGCTGCACACTCTCAATGGGTCCCAGTGAAAAGAGAGCAACAATGACGTACTTACTCAAACTCCCGGTGACAAGAAAAGGAGCTTTCCTACTATGTCTACTATACGTCTCAGTATGGGTGAGAACATAGTGAAGAGCTCTGATATCCAGCTGGCCAGAGGATGAAAAAGGGACCATGTAATAGAATGTATACTAGTGTTTATACCTGCGCTTCGTTGCGGCCTATACTTTTTCTTCTATATTGTAACACAACAACTGCGTATAGTGAAATTGCATGAAGGTATATTAGAATAATGAATAATGATTGGTGGATTGGTTATCTAAAATGCTAGTTGAGTAAGAATTGGAAGCGAATAATCAATGTGAATTACTATAGTCATAATAGGATGTTACTGACATCATCCCAAAAAAGGGTTTAGACCTAATACTATATAGAAAGAGTATCTTTTCTTTGGTAGACAAAAAACAACTTTCCTCTTCTGGATTTTGTACCGAGCTTAGGTTGTCTCCACATATTCTTCCATCCTTTTCTGATTGTAGCCAATTGTCTGTTAAATTTTCTACTCGAAGAGCCACCATTAGATTTCTCTCACGAAATACAGGGCTTCAACAAAATATGGTATATGAAAATTAAAATTGTGTAGATTAAATTAGTGACAATTGTAATGTGAATACAAATAAATAAACATAAAATAGCATAGCTGATAATTCGATGCTAGATTTGTCCATAGCAGAAATGATTGGGAACAATGGCAAAATAGAATGGCTAATTAATATTAGTTTAGTATGATGTAGCCTTCTTTAACCTTTATGTTGCAACTTCTCTTAACCTTGAGTGTTAACCCATAACCAGAGAATAATTACTCCACAAAATTGCATGCAAACACAAAGTTTCGAGTATATAAAAGTGGTTAGAATTTCAAAATGAAAATAAAAAACGCAATTTTCAATGACACTCAAAGCCTAAGTACAATATATGGTGTGATCCATATGTAGAGATAATTCTATGTACTCTGAGTAGTACTAGTAGTAGTAGTCATTTATTTTATTTTTGTCACGTCAATCTTATGTAATTTACCCATATGTCTCTCCTCTATATACGAGAGCCTAGGGTTCTATGGAATAAACAAGTCTTCCATTTTTCCCAATATAGTATCAGAGCCACGGTCCTAGACCGGTGCTCCGTACCCTAACCCTAACCGACCCGCCGGCCCTCTTTCTTACTCTATCTCTCTTTCTACTTCCGCTGACACCGCCGGCCCCCTCTTCTTCTGTTGTCACCGTCACCCCCCTTCTTCCGCCGTCGCTACCATCGTAACAGCCCAGTGGCCCCACTGATGCCTCCTTAGCAACTCCGCGGCATCACAGCCGCCGCCGTCATGTTCTAGTTGGTTCACTGGTGCCCTAGCAGCCTCGGTAGAAGTATCTCATCCTCGATCGTCGATCTTTGTAGCCATCGGCTACTCTCCTATTGCTGCATCGCAGGAGTTTGAGTAGGATAACGAGTTTGAGTGCATAAGTCTACATATGCATTCAAATCCATACATGTATGTGTAGACACATATTCATTGGTCTACGTAACCGTGATATTCTTCCACCGGAAACACGTCAGAAAACAAAATTGATGTGCCTGCCACAAGTGCCTTTCGTGGTCCAGCGCCTATAGTCAAAATGGACGAAACAAACTATAAGCTCTGGGCTATGCAGTTCCATGAGCCTCATGAAGGTCGAATGGTAAGAAGCATATTCTTACTGAGGAGGAACCGGTGGAGAAGACTGGGGCGAACGCCTGGGAGGCATGGGAGGCAGGTGATGCATACTTCAAAGTATAGCTTTCAGGGACATTGATGATATAGATCACCAATGTTGTGTTACACCAGCCTACTGCTAAGGCTATGTGGGATATCCTCGCAGCTACTTACTCTCAGGCGATGAACGAGATCAAGATACTACAGCTTCAGCACGACATATTCACAATCAAGCACAATGGTCAACCTCTCCATTCGTTGTATACATCCTTGCGTGGAATGTTTGAGAAGCTTCACAGCTTCATGCCTCTTACTGCTACCCCGGAGTAGCAGAAGGCATACAGGAATGCTACCATGGTTGGTGTCTTTTTGGCAGCTCTGGATCCCGAATATGATACTGCTTGCTCCTAAATTCCTGCGGACGCCACCATCAAGGCCTTAAATGTCGTATTTCGGTTTCGTTTCGGTGACTGACCGAAACGAAATTTCGGTCGAATTTCGGTCGAAATTCGACCGAAATTTCGGTCATTTCGGTCGTTTTTTCAACTAAGGCCCCCAAATTTCGGTCGACACAAGGCATTTCGGCTGGATTTCGGTAACCCACCGAAACCGAAATTCGACCGAAATTCGGTCGAATTTCGGCGAAATTTGAGGCCATGGCCACCATTCCTCCTACGGAAGAAGTTTTCCGCAGGCTCAATAAGATCGGTGTTCCATCCTCTGCCCCTAGTCAGAACTCTTCAGCGATGGCAGCCTCTCGAGGCAGAGAAGGTGCTTCTTTCTTTCGTGGTCGTGGTCCTGACATTAAAGGATGTCGCATTCGTCAGCCCTACATGTTTTGCCATCGCCCAGGTCATACCGAGGAGACGTGCTACTCCAAGCATTGTTTCCCTGCATTAGTCCGTGTAACGAAACAGGTCGAGTCTCCTGCTGCTTCTACTCCAGATCAGAGGTTTGATGACCTCGTGACCAAGCTACGAGATATTATGCCTTCTTCTTCATCAGCTCTTGGAGGTCATTTAGATGTTGCAGCTTCTGCATCCGCCAGTACTTCTACTACCTCATGTAGTTATTCCTTTACATCATGTTATGGATCTAAGATTACAGAGTGGATTATGGACTCTGGGGCGATACACCATTTATGTGGGGACAAGGACCAGCTTACAGCCTACAGACAGGTTCCTCATGGAAGGACTGTGGTGATAACTGATGGGACTCATTCCCCAATCACATGACAGTGGGAGATTACCTTGACGCCCTCAATGCGTCTACAGAACATGTTACATGCCCGTGATTTTTCTATCAATATGTTATCCATTAGTCAGATTACAAAAGATTTGCACTGTCGAGCTATATTTAACCCATCGTCTCTTGTTTTTCAGAACATTCTTACAAGCAGGGTGATTGGTTGTGGCCGTGAGCAGGTGGTCTTTATCGACTAGTCCAAACTCCATATGCAAGTGCATCCTCTGTTTCCGCAGGGCCAGACTCTCCTTTTACCTAGCACCTCTGTTTCGATCATCTCCCTCTCCAGTAGTTGAGTCATATTTTGACACAGATCTCGCCCGGATCCACTTTCCAGTGTGAGGCTTGTCAGTTGGTGAAGCATCATCGGCCGTCTTTCCCTATTCGTCAGAGTCAGAGCAGTAGTTCCCCGTTTGAATTATTTCATGTTGACATTTGGCCCGAGTCGTGTTCCTGATCATCAGGGGCACAGGTTGTATCTAGTTGCAGTTGATGTTTTCTCTCGGTTGTCATGGGTTTTCTTACTGAAAAATAAATCTGAAGCAGCGGATATGATCAAAATATTTATTAATGAAGTTCATAATGGTTTCTCTTCCTCTGTGAAAATTGTGAGAACGAATAATGCCTTGGAATTTTGTACATGTTCTCTCTTCCATTTCTTCTCATCACGTGGCATTCTTCATCAAACAACATGTTCTTACACTTCTCAGCAGAATGGCATTGCGGAACGAAAGCATTACCATTTACTTGACATCACTCAGATGATTCTTATGTCAAAACTAGATCCAAAACTCCCCTACAGGCCAGGGGTATAAGTGCAAGAAAAATTAACTAAAAATACTGCAAATTGGTCCTCGGCAGGGACTGTTTTGTATAGAAAATATGAAAGTTTACATTTAAGTCCTTGCGCGAGGACCTAAATGTAATATCTGGAAACTTGGGGCTCGCTCTGAACTTCTGAAAGTCGATGGGGCTTAATATGCAAATTTCACACATCTTTGGCTTGAACGGCTGAGATTAGAAGGCGATGCGCGATCCTAGCCGTCCGCTCCCTCCACGTGTCAACAGACTATAGCGCAGACTGTTCTTGAGCTTGTTCTTGGTTCTTCACGAAGTCGACGAAGGTGGTTCGTTCTTCGATTTATCACGGTTGGTTGACGACGAGTTTGGAGCTCCGGAGGGGCCAGAGGGTTAGCTCCTCTCCCATTCATGTGTGTATTTCTAAATGGTGGTGCTAACACACGTAACACATACAACCAAGGTGTATTTTGTGTGGGGATGTTTCTTGTAGCATCCAAAGGGTTTGTCAACGACAACATTTTAGAAGACAAGAGAAGGGATGCTGAAATGGTTAAAAAGGATTAGGGTTTTACGTCCACGGAGATTCGTTGTTCTTTCATGCCACCCCCTCCCACATCTCCATCCTCTCTGCTACATGTGCATGTTGTCTCGCCTCCGCCACCACCGCCTCTTCCTCCACCAGTATCGTCCTTCACTGAGTCTCATATTGTTCCTCCACTACCAAGATTCTATTCCCATCGACCTATATCTGCTCATGGACATCGCTCGTCATCCAGCACACCTCAGGTTTGTTCTGATAACATGATTTCTAATGATGGGTCTGGAGATTTGTCTTTGCAGGGATCTTTACATGTTGATGGCCTAGAAGTGAATGATGCAAACCATGACCTGGATTTACCCATTGTCTTATGGAAGCAAAAGTGTACTTGTGCCTCTTATCATATTTACTCCCATGTATCCTTCCATTGTCTAACAGGGGACTTTCAGAGATTTGCAGTTGCTCTATCTGTCGTGGATATTCCACGGAGCTACCGGAAAGCTCTGAAGGATAGTCATTGGCGCCTAGTTATGGAGGAGAAGATGGTTGCCTTGCAATCACGTGGTACCCAAAATTTGGTGTCTACTCCCCCTGGAGCCTCAGTTGTTAGCTACGAATGGGTCTTACTGTTAAACACCATGCGGACGGGAGCATTGATCGTTACAAGGCAAGAATCGTAGCTTACGGATTTACTCAGATCTATGGCACGGATTATATGGACACATTCTCTTCCGTTGCACGCCACTCTACCTTACATATCCTTCTTTCAGTTGCAGTGTTATGCGATTGGCCTTTATTTTAACTTGATGTTAAAAATATCTTTTTGTATGGCGATCTACAAGAGGAGATCTATATGCAGCAGTCTCCAGGGTTTGATGCAGAGGGGGAGTGTCAGCAGGTGTGTAGACTCCATAAGGCAATATATGGCCTTAAGTAAAGCCCAAGGGCTCGGTTTCAAAAGCTATCAGAATTGGTGGAAAGTCAGGGGTTCAAGAGATCAAATGCATATCACTCACTCTTTGTGCAGAGGACACCTAGAAGCACTGTTGTGATCATGGTTTATGTTGATGATATACTTGTTACAGGAGATGATGAGCATGGAATAAAAATGGCAAAAGAATTTCTAGGTCGTCAGTTTGTTACGAAGGATCTAGGAACCCTAAGATATTTCTTAGGGTTAGAATTTGCTAGGATTGCGCAGGGCCTTGTGATGACCCAAAGAAAGTATGTTATGGATATGCTTGTTGAGACAGGTTGTCAACCCTCCACCACTCCTATGGATCCTAGCATAAAATTATATGAAGATGATACAAAAGAGATTGACAAAAGAAGATATAGAGAGATGGTGGGGATGCTCTTATATGTTACTATTACTAGACCGAACATCTCATTTGCAGTGAATCAGTTGAGTCAGTTCATGGAGCAGCCCCAACAGGTTCATATGGATGTTATATACATGATATTGTGACATTTGAAATCTTCTCCAAGTGCAGGACTGATATTCAAGAAACGAACAACTCTTTCTGTTTTCGCATGTACTGATGCAGACTATGCAAGGTGTCCTAAAGACATAAATCTACACCTGGCTATGTCGTATTTGTTAGCAATTCTCTTGTTTCTTGAAAAAGCAAGAAACAAACAGTGGTAACTAGATCGAGTGTTAAATCTGAGTATAGGGCTATGGCATAAGCGAGCATAGAGATGATGTGGTTTCGAGCAGTGCTGACAGATTTCTATATAAATATACCTTTGCCCATGAAGTTACAATGTGATAATTAGGCTGCCATGTTCATTGCAAACAATCATGCATTCCATGAAAGAACGAAGCACATTGAGGTAGATTGTCACTACACTAAGACATGATTCAGAAAGGCCTAATTTATACCTCACATGTCAGTACATGAGAGCAAACGACGAACATTTTTACCAAGGCACTACTCAGAGGACCATTTCAGAAGTGTTCTTTCAAGCTGGGCATGATTGACATCTATGCTCCATCTTGAGGGGGATTGTAGAAATAGTTCTATGTACTCTGAGTAGTAGTAGTAGTCGCTTATTTTATTTTTGTCATTTCTATCTTATGTCATTTACCCATAGGTCTCTCATATATATAAGAGAGCTTATGGTTCTATGGAATAAACAAGTCTTCTATTTTTCCCAACATAAAAAAGGAAAATCTTTTACCGATTAGTCTCCAAATCACTAATGCTCGGTGAAAGCAAGCATCCATTCCTACTAAGATAACTGATGTGAAATGCATGTGTCACTGAAAGATATTCCAGTAACTAAACTAAAAAATGAAGGATCTAAGTGCATTTCTTCCATTTTCATCTGTTTCCACGAGTTCTAGAGTTGATGGTGCCATTAGAATGCCCATTCTTCTGAGTACCTTAACTGACACAGTGCACAAGAATCAATGTACAAATAAATGGAATCAGGCTAATCAGCCTAACAGTGAAATAAAAAAAATCCGAGTATCATTTTCCTTATGTAAGTTTAAACCTGTATAGGCAATCTATGAAAATACTTCTATAGAACAAAATTTTGTGGAAATTATATGTACACTGTCATTCATCTACTGAGAAAACATAGAGAGCTCATCTTCATTTGAGCAAGGAAATATGATAGTAGTTTCTCAAAGACAACACATCAGGATCCAAACCTTGCAGGACATGGAAACTATTGCTACCGCGGATCAGAAGGTAAAGAAGAAAGCATACCCGCCCAAGCTTTTCTGGAGTTAATTCCTGAAATCTTGGAACAATTCTCCCACCTAAAAGAGATCATGTCAAATATCATGTGGTATACCGGAAAATGATAATAAACAATGTGAGGGCTGATGTTAAAACAAACCGGTAGCAATAGCAATCAGTTCCAGTTCCACACCACCAACCCATCTAACTGCAGGTAAATTCCGATGCATCAATAAATGATTTGCTTCATCATCGAAGCCCCATTGACATATAACTAGGGTTGCACCAGCTTCCTACAGGACACTGAACACGATTAACACGCTTCCGACGGTACATATTTACATGAATACAAATTAAATATAATTAATGTTATAGACGGATATAACTTGTTTGGTTTTTATTTAATCATTGCAGTTTTGCACTAATCAAAATCGTGGAGAACAAAAGTAGAACATACCTTGCATTGCTGAACCATGTCATCAAAGTACTTTTGCTCTTGTTGACGTAATGTTTGGAACTTTTCAACTGTGTCGATATCAACCTTATGCTTGGTCTTCGGCTTAGGTGGCTCAAACGGGCAAGTCAAGATGGCGATTTTTGCATCCATAATTTGCTTTGGCATTTGGGGGTGGCTCATGTCTTTGTCGACTACGATCCCATAAATCAATTCAGTATCTTCTAGCTTTCCTCCAACCTTTCCTTCCACCTTAATCAAATCCAAATTGACATCCTTTCTCTCCAAATCAGCAACAGCAAGAACTGCCTTTACAGCAATCTCTGCTAAAGCACGTTTGCAGCGATTAACTCTGTAAACAGCGATAAACATCAGCTCCTAGAATTAAAACTAAAGATGTTTACCACAAACCACATGTAAGATATTTATACTCAATGATTTACTTAATACAGCAAAAGACATTTGGAGCATATTTTGTTCCGACCGGTTAAATGTTCCATCTTTACAAACTAAAACAGCAAAGACAAAGCCAAGATAAGTTCATTAAAAACAAAAAAATGATGCCCAATTGCACTTGTCTCCCTTACATGCATCTGACTACAAATATAAGATTAAAATGGAAATCTTAAATCCAAATTCAAAGATGAAACAGTGAAATAACTCAGACTACAAGGAACAGACAAAGGCAACAATGAACATGAATACAAGAATGAGAAGCATTCTACAAATAGAGAGTATTCTACAAATACAGACAGAAGAAATCTTACATCTTTGAAGACAAAGTCGTCATGCATGTTTGTACTAAAGGTTCAATGTTTGAAGCACTGAAATCAAATTTCTGAGAAATGTGTTCCAAATGATCCACGGCTATTCTAGACGCCATTTCATATCCTTCGGCTATTCGTATTGGGTGAATGCCACGCTCTAACAGCTTCTCAGCCTGCTCCAAGAGAGCACCAGCCACAACAACAACGCCTGTTGTGCCATCACCTATTTCATAATCCTGACTTCGAGACAATTCAACCATCAATTTTGCAATCTGATTGTCAACATCCATCTGCTCCAAGATAGTTGCTCCATCATTTGCTGTTAATAAGAAATTCGGGCAAGCAAAGTCAGACCAACAATAAATTCCCAAAAAAAATAAAGGAACATCATTGACGAACTCTTCAAAAATGACGCAAGTCCTAGAAAGGATTTAACACATGCAAGTCAAACAATTTTTGAAGTTTTATAAAGCATGCATCCTTCACTGCCAGTGCTAGCAGCTAAATTTCAAACCCTAGATATATGAAACTTTCTTTTAAACACTTATATGTTAACAGATTGACAATGTTATCAATCAAGAGCATGGATAACAATTTACAACAATTCTAAAAATGATCCAGTAAGATTAAAAGGCTCAGTGACAAGAATTATGACTATCTCAGCCAGGAGAAACCTAAAAGCGGCAAAGCGATATAGACTGTGACATTATTGAAGGTTACATCCATTAATCTTTGTTTTGAGAAAATGATGGGACAGATACTTAGAGACTATCCATCCATATTATTTTATTGCAACAAGGCAGGGTCCATGCTTCAACTGGTAAATGCAATCAACCATTGAGAGTCCATCTCATTTTTCCTACCAAACATGATGCACATAGAAAATCGGTGTGAGGGAGAATTTAGAGATGATGAGAGGAAGAAGGTGAAGCGTGTATGAATGCCGAGCATCAATGGAGAAAGTAGGTAGATGCACGATAAAGATTAAATCGGGAAGATAAATAAAGTTGTAGAAAACTCTAACTAAAAATATAATCAAATGTCCCTATGCATACAAACCCCTTTAAATAGAAAGGGATGAACTTACAAAATAAATAAATGAAGTGTAAAAGTAAACATAACAAACCTTAATTGATCTTTAAATCGCTCAATCTAAATAATTAATTAAAGAACGCATGCAATCTCATTTATTTAAATAAAAATATGCGAAGGATGCGAATAAAGATGCCAACTTCTGATTTAATCAAAAATTCTAATTTTCCCTATTTCAAGCTGCATAAGTTCTCTACCGCTCTGATAAATGCATTTCCTGATAGGTTGGATTAATCATCAGACAGAACTCGTGATGGCTTAAGTCTTGTGCAAAAAAATCGTGGTTGAAAAATAAGAAAGGCGCATAAAGAGAAATGTTTCTCGCCATAGTATTTCTTCGATAATTATTGCTGATCTCTACTGGATTGCCGCTAAGGGGTTGATGTGATGCTTACAACATTGACATTGTGGAGTTCAAAGAAGCAATAGAGAGTGAAATCCAAAAGATCTTAGAAATGGAAGTGTGGAGAATAACATTGACATTAGACTCCTTTAACAAGATGATCCAAGATTCCAAATCCTAGAAGGAATAAAATTTTATCCACTTTTGTTTATCTCCACGCTGTTCTTGTAAAATTTTTGCACATACAGTAGAGAGACTGCAATTATTCCACCCCTTCAACAAAAATGTACCCCCTTTTTGCAATTCCTTCAAAATTAACCTTCTGATAAAAGAAATGTGAGGGGAGGTTTTATAATTTTTCGACGAAAACTTTCCATCCACCCGCTTCCTGGAGAATTGGTATTTTACGGGAGTCCTTCCCCCAACTCCCGCTAGAATTTGGTGTCTTCCCATGCATTTGCTGACATTGTACTGGGATTGTAGAAAGGCAGTTGTGGCTACGCCAACGACGGATTTGGAGCTTCCAACCACGTAGAAGGTGATGATGGGAAACCACACCGAGCAGCAACAACTCTTTGGGAGGTGGTGATCATCATCATCGATGCAACGATAGTTAAAGAGGCAAGCATTGAAGCTCGAGAGGTGTTGAAGTTTGCGGAGAATGTCATGGGAAATGATATTCGAAGGCCGGTGGATCTTGTATTCACGTCGAATCCTCCAACAGCCTTGGTGCGGGTTCTGAGCGGCAAAGCATGGGTTTTGGTTGCATGACGATAGCATATGCCGATTCCTACCATCCAATGTTGGTGGTTGCCATGAAGCAACAACCACAAGTAGTAATGACGGCATTAAAATGGGGAATGGGTTATTGTGCATGATGGAGGTGGTGGCAATGATGTTGGTGCGGGGAAAGGCAAATGTATCGGTGCTAAAATAAGCAAAGGTGGTTGCATCGACGTTGACATGGGGGAAAGTTGCAGTAGCGAGGGAGGTGGTGGTGGCGATGAGGAAGTAATGGCGGCTTCATGAGGGGGAGGCCCAAGCAAGCCATTTGTTGTAGTGGATGTGTCGACACTTATTTCAATGGAAGATGTACTGGCTTTCTAGGAAATAGTTATAGAAGATGGTCGTTCTTTTTTTCCTTTTTTTGTTCTCGCGGACTTCACGTTGGGTGGAGGTTATAGTGCCCAAGACTTCATTCCCGAGGTGTTCTCTTATGTGATCCATGAATCAAGCCATCATCGTACCTTCAAACTTGATTTGTAAAAAACTTCACCATTTTTCGATATGAAAGCTAATATACATTGCAAGTCAAATATCTTACTTCATACTTTGTTATCCAATGCTCGACATCATAGTCAAATCATTGGAATGACTCGAATGCCATGCTTGGATATCATTTGATGTGAATTGAAAATGTAAGAAGGAAAAATTAGAGGATGAGAGGAAGAATGGGATGCATGTAGGAACATGGGGTTTTTATGAAGAAGCGTGAAGATGATTGAGAGAAAGGAATGATGAAAGCATAAGGTAAAGGAAACTCCAACTTTTAATATAACCAAATTTGTCCCTAAGCAACACACCAACCATTTATATATAGAGGGGTAGACTAACAAAATAAATAAATGAAGAATATAGTAAACCTAATAAAATATAATTAATCCATAAATCACTCGATCTAATTAAAGACCACAAGTGATCTCTTTTATTTAAATAAAAATAATATTTGTGGAAGAATCAAACAAAAAATGATGAATCCTTCTCCCGCTATAAGTAGGGTCGGCTACATGAATTCTTGCTCAAATTCATGTTGAAAGATTCAACTATTTTTTACGATGGTTGTCAACTACCTAACACAACCCCCACAAGGGGGATTTGAACCATGATCTTTTGGGTGGTAGGCACAATGCACTACCACCGTATCATTTATGTGGGTACAAAATGGCAAAGCCTTCTTCCAGTTTAAGTAGGGTCGGTTACATGGATTCTTGCTCAAACCTATATTGAAGACTCAAACAAAGACGACAATATTAAGAACCTATAATTTTTTCATCATTTCATGTTTCACGTCCTAAGTTGAGATTATCCTTATTGGTTATCCAGTTAAATGCTTCGGTTGCCAAAAGATCACGGTCTTGTGAGCTCTTCCTCCTCGTGATTAGTGATTACTGATTAGTGTACTCAATCGAATTAGCAGTATGATGTTTTCCTAGACCAAAGACATCATAGTTGCCACCACCATGCAGGGGCGAGGAAAACATTGCCAATGATAAATTTGATCTGATTGACCAGTACAAGAGGTGATGGTGGAACTAATTAACTTTATAAAGGATCTCAATCCGCATGGCGGAAAAGCTACTAGAGGAAGATTGACATGTGCCATATGGTTGATCAATGATAGTGAGATCTATTGCAATGTAAGTCAAAGTTGCAATTTGGATTTGGGTATCACAGCATCACTTCTCCATTCTTGTAAAGCTCGTGCCAAATGCAGTATGCTCATGACATGTTTAAAGAAATTGCTGGAAAACTCACACCTACACCTACAAGAAAAGCCACTTCGAAACCATCAATACTTCCCGATTTGGTGGAAAACAAATGCTATTTCACGACAAATACCGAAGAGGTAGATTCAAAAAATAGTAGTTACATCTGAACTCCCATCACACAACCAGTTGCAAAACAGTAGATTTCTCCCAAAAGACACCATTTTAAAATAAGGCTTACGTCCTGAGACTTCTCGTACTCACGTCCCAACGAAAAATACTAATGAAAAACACGAAAGATTGAAACTTTCCAGCTAAAGACCAATCCAAAACGAAATGAGAAGATGGAGCACAATACTGATGGTAACATCGCCGTCAGGACTCTGGAGCATCTTGTCCATGCCCTTGGGGCCGAGAGAGGTTCTAAGGATCCTCGCCACCGCCCGTCCAGCATTGATGTTGGCCTTCTGGGCCTCGAGGCCTCTCAAACGGCTCTTCTGCTCCTGCTCCTTGATGATGATGAAGGGCCTCCCGTACTCGTCGAACGCGAGCGCCATTGGAAGGGTTGTGGAGATCGGAGCTAGGGTTTGGAGGACGGTTGGGGAGGAAGAACCCTAGTTTCCTTCCTTTCGAGTGAGACGGTCAGTGTCATGGATCGATACCTGACCCAGTGACATACGTCCCTACCCGATCCAATATAACCGATCACGGATCCGACCAACCATCCAATGGACCTGTTTGGTTACTCACTCGGTTGGATTGGAGTATCGTTTGGAGGATTGGAACGATAATTGTGATTTGTTGTGACATTGATTATATATTATACTAATTATTTTAATATTTATAATATAATTTTTTTGTTAATAAATTTTTTTAGTATGGTTAAAAAATATTATACTAAAGGAATTGTAGGGTCAATACAAGTAATTCCAACCCAGTAATACATTGTTGAAGCTAGGGATATGACATGATACCCCGTTGTACTCTGACAACAAAAAAGGCACAGTGGATAACCTCAGGGTCACTCCAATTGTATTTCCCTACAATAATTTACAAATTTTGGTAACATATTTTTATACTCTTGGTTTAGATTTGAATCTCTAATTGCGTATAAGAATAGGAATTATGGATGCCATTTTATGTTTGGGATACAAATGTAGGATACCATTTTTTGTTTGGGATACAAATATGGGATATCATTTTTTGGGGATACAAACCTAAATAATTGTATTTTTTTCTTGTGGATATAGATATAAATGTTTATCCGATGATTTAAATGGACATGGGTTCGATAGAAAATGCGTTCAAATACATATATATCTGTATTTTTCGTTATTTTATCCATTTTCAAACAAATTACGAACATGTGATGTTTTTCCTTCGGATAAGAATATGGATAAAGATATCATTTTCATTTTATTGCACGTATTAGATTTATTATTTGGATTTCTATGCCTAGTTTTCGTATACTAATTTATAATGTTGATAGCAATAAAGGCGTGCTTCGTCCATTTTTTCGGTGATAAACATGATTAGATGATGTAATAATGGTGTGTGCACTTATTCTGAGATAAAATCTTTTTACGAGATAAATGGTAATTGTCATGAATCCAAGTAGAGCCTAGTTTAAAGATTATTTAAGCTTGAAAAATATTTGTTAGTGTGAATACAATTTTGCTTGATTTCGTTGCACCATCGATCCTTTAGATGGAAGGTCACTATTAGATTACCATGCCACTTAAGTGGATTATATACTATATTTTGGAAACCATCTTAAGCAAGTAATTTTGAATTATGACTAATGTTCAATAAAACATATACATATATTTCGTAGAATCCTCTTTTTAATTGCCCACAAATTTTATGATGATGAAGAAAAACTTAACTAATTCCATAATTTTATTATCCATGAAAACAAGGATAAAAAATATAACACATAGAAAATGGTATGGTGAAAATATTCGCCCAATGGACAATGCTCGGAGCTCGGAAATATTAATATAAAGTCTCATGTATTATTATTTCCTAAAAAGTTGTTTTATAAACACTTTCAGTGCTTAAACTTTTTTACTTGACGTTTAGACTATAAATCTTATATTTAAATGCTGCCATTTAAACGTACGATCACAACAATCGATTTTTTTAGAGTTTTTTACCTCACGGATCCTGTAAACTTTGTAAATTATCTTCTCGACATTTGAAATATAGATATTCCTCCCTCGATCCCGTAAACTTTCTCCGTCTCCTCATCATAACTCCAAAAAAATGAAACCACTTTCATTATATAACTTATTAAAAGCTATATATAATTAAAGGTGATTTTGATATATATTTTGAGTTTTTATTTGAGAGATACGGATCTGGGAAGTTGGGATTTTGGAAACATATTCTGAGCACATCTTTTTTTGTAATTTTTTGTATGGAATAAATTTTGTATTTTTCTATATTTTATTATCTATAACTTTCATGAACAAAGTTTGTTTATTGAGGAATAAAAAAGTGGAATTAAAAATAGGTCCTGATAAGGAATAAAAATAAATTCAATGAAAGGGATTTTTATTGTATTTTGGCCCTTATCTCCCCATACTTTATTCCTTGTCGACCTAGTCATCGAGATGCCTATGTCTCGGGTTTTCATGTCATAAAATATCTTCATTTATTCTTTTTTCTTTTCTTTTCTTTTCTTTATTCTATAATTTTAGCTTTAAAAATCGTATTTTATACACTATTTACACAATGATGCATGAATGATAAAATGCATGAATTAAGGCTATTTATACGCATTTACTAGGGGTTTTAAGGCCAAGATGATAGAATAAAGATGATAAAACGGAGATTCATCATCTCCATATACTTGTCTTTGCTAGTCCCTAGCAAACTCTTTATGCAATAAGTGCAGAAAAGAAAAAAAAGAAAAAGAAGAAAGATGGATTAAATTTAATTATCAAACTTGTCTTCACGAAATCAAAATTTGAAACTAACTCAGACCTTTGGAATTTTAGTTCGGATGGGACCTTAATGGGAATCGGATTTGAAATCCAACAGCCTTCGAGAATCCCAAAACCCTGCTCAAGTCTCCTCAATAGACAAGTCAGAATACTTCAACTCATACGCAAACCCTTTATGACTATGAATCTTTCTTGTACAGTGTACATGATGGTAGCTCTCCCCAACTGAAATGACAAAGAGACTGACTTCTCCAGTATGGCAATCTAATGATTCCCCAATCTAGTAACTCCTTCCTCGAGGAGCAGGGTATTCCCTTCTAAGTTCAAGTGACAACCAATTCAAGAGGAGGGGGTGCAGAGAATAATGGACGGTAGCCAGTGTAGCTACCTATCCTAGGATGCAAGATCGGTATAGTCAAGTCATCTAGCCGGAGGCTCACATGATTTGACTTTGAAGCTCAAGCTTGCTTATTGACTATACAAATATATACACTCCGGCATGTATTTTATTTTCAATCAGGCATGTCCACATTTTTGGAGTTTTTTTCTTTCTTCTTTTTTTTTGAAATAATATTTACAATAGCGTTTACATAAGGAGATTTTCCTCTTTAGCCAGTAGACTATCCCTCTTTTGAAGCTTTATTGTAACCCACACTCCCCTGTCTTCAAAATTCATCATCACTATATGGGTTGGGGTGCACTTCCGTCCATAAAGGATGACAAATGTTTCCACTTGTGTGTATCTCATACCGACAAATCCAATCTCCTCACCACTCCAACTGAGTTGAGCCAAGTGAAAGGTGCAGGTGTCCAAGTTAGGCCATTATCAACAAGAGTCGTGCGTGTGCTCCGAAATACTCTACTTAGGAAGTCAAGAATCCATTAAACCAAGTCCTGTGATCCTCAAAGAATTAAGTCAACTAGACCTGAAGTACCTCAATTCCAGATCTTATAAGGTTCATGTTAATTAAGTGGATTTTAGGTCCAACCAAGCTCCAATCTTCAGATTTTACTTAGACTTGTTCAACTATCAAACTCAATCCAAAAAATGCGAATGCCATGCAAATGTTATGCAGAATGCAGAAAAATTTATGTGATGCATTTTTTCAAATATTTTGAACTTTTTTATGGATTTTTAAAAAGATGATGCATATGCATTTTTTTATATTTTTCAAAAAGATTTTGTGAATGTTTTTAATTTTTTTTGTTTTGCAAATGTTTTGGGGATTTTAGAAAACCAAAGATTTTTGGCTTAAAAACAATGTACATATATTTACATATGGATGCATGTTATATTTACAAGAGTTAAGTTTTAAGAATTTACAATGAGTAAGTGCTCAATTTTATAGGTATATATACAATTTAATAAAGAATTTTAGTGTGATGTATATATTCCTCAAACTTATTTGAAAATCATTTTTCAAACAATCTTGGAAACTATAGTCCAATATAATTTTTACAAAGAATGTAAACACATTTGAAAATCATTTTGCAAAGCTTTTCCAAATAGTATATATAGATTTTTCAATTTTTTTGCAACCATTTTCAAACAATTTGCAAATAGTTTTTCAAACATTTATTTCACACAGTGAAAATAGGTTTCTCAAAGCAAAGCCATTTTACAAAGGTTGAAAATATTTAACAAAATATTTTCAAAATAGTTTTCAAAAGGATTTTCCAACTATTTTTCAAACATTTTGTAAAAAACTTTTTCTCCTGATTTATTAATCAATAAATAAAAAAGAATTTGAGGAACAATAGACATCTTTTTATTATGCGTTTTAATGAATTTTAAAGAATGTTTAGCCATAATTATTAATAAAAATACGAAATTACGAGTTATGGCTAAAGTATATACGTAGTATATATGACCCCACTATACTTAGCTTGAGCTATGTCCTCATAGATCAGAGAGAAAAGGATAAGACATAACTCGTATTGAGTACAGAAAAGTCTAAAGAATAAATAAAGAAATGAATGAACGAATATGAAATTGACCGTATCCCCTATACTTAGGATTAAATAATCTTGAGTATAACAAACTGTACACAAAGCAGGGAGGGCAAGGGTAGGAATGAACAGATCGTACTCAGATGGTCTCCCTCTATACTTAGGGTAAGATATCCCCAAGTATAGACAAGGAGAGGAGACAGTGGAGAGGATCAAGGAATAGAAGAACTCGAGGTGCACACCCACCTATACTTAGGACAAAGTACTTCCTAAGTATAGAAGACTGACAAGAAGGGGCAACATCTTTTTGATAGAAAAAGATAATAGAAAAGGAAAAGAAGAAAAGAGATCTGAAGATGGAAAAAGATAGAAAAGGATGTACACATCACTCCCCCTATACTTAGAGTAAAAGAAGCCCTAAGTATAGGCAACAACAGGAGTGGTGAAATGGAATGACGAATAAACACTCGGCTCGTCCACCCCAGGCACACACGAGAATGGGGTGGATGAGCAGTTGATGAATCTGTGATTCATCACTCCAAAAGTTAAAAATAGAGCCTTGTTCCCGAGTAAATATAGGCATATTTCCCTTTATATTGCATAAATAGCATTCATGCATGCATACATAAAACATGCATTTTAGCACTCCATTTGCATTTAAATAAGAAGCCAAAATCCCTTGTAAAATATCCTCTTATCAAAATAACCTCTTCCTTATAATATGTACTCCTTTGTTAATAATTTAGGGAAGAAAGCCAGAAATCCCCCTTGTAAAATAGCCAATAAAGCCCTAGAACCCCTGGATCAGAAATTTCCCATAACTCCTTCATACAAACTCCGAAATAGGTCTACTCACTTTTAGAATAATACACATTAAAAGACCTATAAAATGGCGCCGTTGCCGGGGAGGCATGGCTTAGGTTAATTTGAAGTGAAATTCTGATTGTTTGATTTTCAATCTCCGGGTAGTCTGACCCCCGGTTTTTCTTGTGAATATTTCTCTGTCTTTTAAAATTTTTGCATTTTTGTGTCGTCTTTATCTGACCTCAACTTGTTTTTGTGCGAGGGACACCGGAGTCGAAGACGCTTCGAGGAACACGCATTCTAATTTGTTTGAGTGATTTGAGAGAACTTGTAAATTTCATTTATTTCCACATTTTTCGCCTCATTTCCAGTGGTTCCCGTTTGGGTTCTCGCGTGTGTAAAAATAGTGGAACTATGTCTCCGTGTGCTGTGTGGTTGAATTGTAACTTAGACTTGCACTAGCGGCTCCTTGAGCCACCCTAGGAATTGCTTGTGCTCGTAATTTTTAGGACCACACATACACTTAAAAGACGCACCTAGACCGCAGATCTAGTCAAATAAACTTGTTCTTCACTCGCTAATAGAACTGCCTGTCTAGGAGAGGATTTTGTCGTCTGCATTTGCATATAGTGTAAAATTTTAATACTGTATTGCATCCTGCATAAAAGCGAAGGGAACAATGTAAGTCTTCTTAACTCAGCATACTCATCATTGTTTTTCGTGCATCAGCTTTTCTCGATTTCTCCCTCAGTTTTTCAAACTTAAATTAAACGGAAATTGGGACTGGACGTTAGGCGTGCTGTGTGGTTAGACTAACAAGTGAGAACTTAACTTAAAACAGGGACTGCTAACAGTATTGACCAAAAAATTTTGATAAAATTGAAAAAAAATTGTTTGCGGGAGACTAATCCCCGACCTTGTTTTCAGGCTGAGTGAGGGTACTTGAGTGAGTGTGAACACCTTAAGGCAGAGCCCAAATCCCCGCCTTCCATATCACGGGCCAACTGATCCTAGCAAATATCACGAGTTGGATACTTTTAGCTCATTGACAAGTACCAAGTAGCCTCCGCCTGTTCGCGGGTAGATAGGGGCGAACCAGCGGTACTCTGCGACAAGGCCTAGCTTTGTCAGCCTCCGCCTGCTTGCAGGTAGATAGGGGCACGTCTTTGAGTCCCCAACTCCGGATAGGAGCGAAGAAAGGGAGGATCGGCGGTATCTTAAGCGACAGGATAAACAGGCAAGACGCATCCGGCTCTGAGCCGACTTCCCTATAGGCCGCGTAATCCTTGCTATCTTGCTTGAAAAATCAAACTTAAAATTTACAAGATAAATTGGACTCGATTTCAAGTCCTTCACTGTGTTGAGTGTGAACCCAGGGTCTTGGATTAACTTGTTTGCTTCAAGTAGGAGTAAAATCCTATCTTCTTCCCGCCACTTCAAGATGAATGACTGGGGGAATATCGACACATTATTTGCCAATCTTTCTCTGAGTCCCCCACGAAAATCATCTTCACAGGCCCAAGCGCACCTTGAGCCACCCAGGACTCATGGCCCTCTTGAGTTATGGATCCCTCACACTCAGGGTGGTTACTCTCAAACCAACCCTTCCCTCTCCTCCGAGCTTACCAAGGAAGACCATCGCCTCGGTAACCCCATCCTTGATTTGTCCTCTGACACCGATCTTTTCTCACACCCAGGAATAGAGGACGAAATACCGCTTGAGCAGCAACCACCGGAGGAGGAGCAACTACAACAGATCCTTAATCGCCTTGCTGAAGCAGAACAAAGAAATGCAGATCTCACAGCCAGGATGGGACAAATCATTGTAGCAGGAGGTATTGACCGACCAATGATTGATGTCTACAACCTGGCGGAAAACGAGATACAGAATTGGTTGGCACCAGCGGTTCCCGCCGAAGCATTTGAACTGAAGCCCCATTTCCTTAGCCTGCTACCGAAGTTCAATGGGAACATCAACGAAGAACCGTACACTTTCTTTCGAGACTTCGAGCTGGTTTGCAATAATCTTAGCCATCCCAATGTTGGCCAAGATTACATTAGATTGAAGGCCACCCCATTTGCCTTAGGAGATAAGGCAGCACATTGGCTGAAAAACCTAGGGGGTGATATGTACTACCTGGATGCAGTTCAAGGACCTCTTTTTGAAAAATTCTACCCCCTCAGTAGAACTAACCAAATGAGAACGAAGATCGCTAGCTTATCCCAAGGAACCAGTGAACCTTTCCATGATGTCTGGGATAGGTTCAATGACTTAGTACAGAAATGCCCCTGCCACGACATTTCTAAGGCGATCTTAGTCCAGACCTTGTTCTGTGGTCTAACCCCAGAGATGCAGGGGTTAGTAAGTGCCTCCTGTGGAGGAAGCTATCTGAACAAAAATGAGAATGATGTATGGAAGATCCTGGAGCAGATGACGGAAACCGGCAGGTCGCAGGCCACAAGGGCCTATGCGTTGTCTCCCTCAATCCTATCCAACGAGACAACCCGAAGGACTGTAGCAGATCTGACCGAGGACCTCATTCCCAACATGGGGATGATTGCTGACAAGCTAACCATGGTCGAGCAGATCTACAAGAGAGTCGCGGAACTTGAGTCTCTTTCGCGTCTACCGAAGCAAGTGGAGGAACTTTCTGAGAAGGTAGCTAAGATAAAGCTACCTGCCCCTTCTGCACCACTTGTACCTGTACATCGAGTCCATCTTGTACAGGAACAGGCACCGGGGCCTCAGAGTAGCTGGGATCAGACTTACACCCAGCAGGACCAGCATGCACCCCCACAAGTGGAGACCGGATACGAGGAGCCTCCGCAGGTGTACGAGATCAACGGGTTTTGGTATAGCCGTGACCCGATTGTCAGGCAGGCCGAAATGGGGAAGGGTCAGCCTCACCGCCCATCCCCAGCATACCAAGAAACCATGCCCGTTCCCGCACCGCGCTTTCAGTCCTGGCCAGAACAAGGGTACCAGCCTCTGCGGTACCAGCAGCAACAGCGCACCTATCAGCAGGGGCCAGCACCGTCCCATCAGTAGCAGCAATATCGGCATGGCCAGCAGGGCCAATAAAGAACCTCGTCTGCACATCAGCCAGCCCAGCCCACTGAATTGGAGTCCCTCACCTTGGCGATCCAGATCCTGTCTGATAGGGTCCAACAGATGCAGAATGATTATCTAGACATGAGAACCGATATTAATCGGGTCTCTCGTACCCAGGACCAACAGATGGCGCCAAAGACCCCAATTCCCGCACAGGTTCAGGCCAACCTGAACAGCTTACACCATAGCCAGAACCGACCTCGAGATCAGGTATATTATTCAGATAATTATTTATCTGAACATGAGATCCTTTCGTACGATAATGTAAATCATATGTCCCTCAGGAGCGGAAGGATCGTGACCATACCTGATCGGGCACGAGCACAGAAGGAAGGAACTTCCAAGTCTCTACCTGAGGAGAACTTGGAGGAAGAGGAGCATCACCACCACCACCACCATCACCGGCAGAAGAAGAGGACATCTGAGTCCTCGAAGCAGCATTCCCACACCATTAGTGAGTCAGGCGAAACTGATGAAGAGCCCGCACCTCCATCTGAGGAGGACCGTCTAGAAGAAGCGGAAGACGCATCACCAATTTCACCCCAGCATGTTTCTTTCAGTTCGAGTCAGAGTCCTAATCTGTTTCAGAGTCCGAGTCATGTACATAACTCAGTTCCAGCTTTCAATGAAAAGATTTCAGTTTCAGAACATGAGTTAGAGTCAATAATCCCTTTCCCCCGAGCTCTTACGGGTGGAAAGAAGAAAACCAAAAAAATCCAAAAAGATGACCCTGAGATGGCTGAATTCTGCAACAAATATATCAAGGTCACAATCCCCTTTGACAAGTACGTGGAAATGACCCCTGCATTCCAAAAATACCTTAAGGTGAGATGCACACCTACTAGGGTTAGCAGGAAGACCAAAAGCCGTGTTGAGAAACACGTTTTATCAGTATCCACGACTTGTGCAATAAAGAACTCGTTTCCAAGGAAACGAAGAGACATGGGTACACATTATGTAGTGAGTCATGTTGATGACATCGCGTTTGCACGCACTCTCCTGGACAATGGTTTCTCCATCAATCTGATGCCTACAACCCTCTATGAGCGGCTTAATCTCAGACCTCTTAAGAAATCTAGATCCCTCCTACAGTTTGTTGATAAATCAACCAAGAGGTCCCAAGGAGAATTGAGGAACATTGTGATCAAAGTCGAGGGGCAAGAATACATGGTGGACTTCACTGTCCTTGATATGGAAACCCCTCGTAATTGGAGAGACTCCCAGATCATTCTAGGTAGACCCTTCCTCAGAACAGCAGGGGCCTTATTTGATTATAAGATCGGGAAGATTCAGTTCCAAACTCCAGGCGGAGATGAGGAACTCGAAATGAAGCAGACAAGATGGCAGAGACCGGATTCAGAATCCAGCACCGAGTACTCTTCTACCGGAACAGACTGCGATCATGTAGCCACAGTTGGGCCATGGAGACAGAACCCAGCCAACGCCGATGAGTCCCTCCCCTCTGGAAATGATCCAGTACATGAGTCAGTTTGCAAGGTCCTCAGAGACGAGTACAGCTCAGAACCTGCATCGCCCTACATCTTCGATGACATAGAGGCCCAGTTGGGCCTGTCTGTCCTCCCCTCTTTAGGACAATCGGAAGATGAGGATGACGAGTCGGACGTGGCTTTTGCCGATTGCATGGAGACTTTTGACGATCCGACTCCTGAGCCGAACAACTTGGTTGCAGCTATCACAGAGAACGATCCAGCCGCTTCCAACACCAAGCCAGAGCAGATTGAGCCAGACTTCTTAGACGATCACACTATTCCTGAGCTCAAACCTTTACCCACAACTTTAAAATACGCCTTCCTTGTGGGACAAGACAAGAAATTTCCGGTCATCATCAGTTCGCGATTGACCGAGGAGCAGGAATCTCGCTTGCTAGAGATCCTAAAGAAAAACCGCAAGGCGATAGGCTGGAGCATTTCCGATCTCCACGGGATAAATCCCGCTCTGTGTTCGCACCATATTTACTTGGAGAACGAAGCCAAACCCTCTCGTGAATTCTGACGAGTCCGCTAAATACGTTGTTTAATTTGGTCACGTTGTAATACGTGTACTTAGCGATTCCGTCAGAACCGAGAGAAGATCTTCGTGAAGAGTGTCTCGGCTTTAATTTATATCCCGAGCAAGTCCGGGGTCGAACTCAGGGAGGCAAAGGAACAACTTAGGTTTTAATTCAAAAACTTAGGTCTAGATTTCAGTGCGGTATTTTTATAATTTTTTTATGCAACAAGAATGCAAATGCAAGTGAATCAAGACACTAAGAAAGCATACAACTTAGCCAAATTAATTTTAATGCCAAATCAGTTCAATTTAGCTAAATTATATTTTTCCTAGAATCCTAATCCAATGATGAACACCGAACACATTTTTTTGTATTTTTCGGGGTTAACATGCAACAATGAAAAATGCACACTTTTTATGGGTTTTTTCACAATTTATCACACAAACAATAAGCAAAAATCATGAAAAATTTAGTGGAACATAACCATGATACAAGGAAGCTACAGTAAAATTTTTGGATTTTTTTGACAAAATATGAATTTTTTATGTATTTTTTAGTGGAAACAAAGTAATAGTGAGTAAATAATTCCTAATAAATCCACGTTATCAAATTAATCAAAGTGCAAATTATCTCAAGTAGTATTTTCATGTGGCATACAGGAGACTTTAATTTTTGCAAAAAGGATGTCTGTGGATTTAATTAAAAATCAAATACTAATTTCACTCTACGATTTATTTCAGGCACAAGACAACTCCATTTTAGATGAAATTTGGGTAGTACGTTTATCACATTTCAAGGCATCATTCCTAATTTTTGTGGATTTTTTGGAGCAACCGTGTGTGAGGTATAATTTTAAGAGTCCAGATTGGGTAAAATATGCAATATTTCAGTTAACCATTTTTAATTAATTACCCAACTACCATAAAAATACAAATAAATACTCACATGACAGAGGATAAGTTGCTCAACATAAAAACATTTTTTATTGCATAAAATGATGCAAAAGAGAGGTCCAAATTAAAGCATGAACACAGGGGTGTTTTTTGCAAATTCAGAAAGCAAAATAAACAAACAACTATATACAGGGACCTATTTGTAATTACAAGAACATGAAATATATATAACGTAATTTTTACATTAAAAAAATGAAATAGAAGAGGAGACCTTCTTCTTCCTCACACGATGGGGATGAACCCAATGGTGGACGGCGGAGCAGGCGGCATAAGGCGGCTGTGGCTGGAGCGTGTGCGGTGGCGCACAGCAGCGGCGATCGTCGGCCGTGGTAGGGGGGCGGCGTAGAGGCGAGGTGCTGGTCGGCGGGCGGCGGACTTGGCTGGGGGCGGGGGCGGTGGAGATAGCCGCTGGCAGCGGCATGCCACGCAGAGGAGGCGGCGCGGTGCGGTGCCCGCGCTGGTGGGCGCGACGGTGGCGCGCCGGCGGAGCTGGCGCCGTTGGCGGCGCAGCTGGGGAGGAGAGGCGGAGGGCGGCGGTGGTGGGTGACTCCCCCCACCGCTGCTGTCGTGCTTCTTTTTTTTGTTTTTTTTGTTTTATTTTTTTTTCTTTGATTTTTTTACTGAATAAGGTTGCTAAAAAACTGCTGTAATAAGAGGATTTTTTTGTTTTAATATTTTTATATTTTTTTAAGTTTGTTAAAACAGGGAATTAAAAAGATGGAAAGAAAAACTGTGATGATGGTGATGAAGATAAGGATATAAACAAATGGGAGAAAACAAATGGTGTGAAGGTGGTGGTAATGAAAGAACCCTTTTTTGTTTTAATTTTTTTTATATTTTTTTAATTTTGTTAAAATCAGGAATGAACATGATGAGAAAAAATATGATGATGGTAATGTGACGGAGTAGAACAAATGGAAGATGATGAGGGGTGCTATGATGAACTAAAAAAATGCGAAAATGACAAGATGATAAAATGAAGGAAAAAAATTTACCTAAGATGAACGCGGTCGCCTATGGTATGCTCTCGTGAGCACGGTCTTCGCTCGAATCGCCGGCGTGCGATGAGCTCGAGCAGCGCGCGGTTGCGGCTGCGATGTTGGCCAAAAAGCCAACGGATCACACCGGAGAGAGGGCCGTCGTCGCTCGACCGCGGTTGCGTCGCTGTCACCGATTCAACTCAGGGAACTAGGCTCTCCTCACATAAAGATGGATCAAAAAAAATGAGGAGAATGTGATGTATATATAGATGATGAAATGAGAGGTTATTAAAGTGGTGGGAGGTTATATTATTAATGGAGTTGAATGGGAGGTTTAAAAAATGGTGGAGTTGAATGGAGGTTGGTGGTAAAGAGTTGAATGGTGGTTATTGTAGAGAATGGAAATTAAATAAATAAATGAAATAAAGTTGGCTACTTTAATTACAATAATTTAAAAAGAGAAGACAAAAAGTGGAGAATTTACAAAAGAGGACAAAACACCATGTACAATTTTTGTTTACTTTTCTAATTTGTATTTTTTTGTCTTTTTAATAAGAGATATTTACAACAGAAAAATACAATAAAATAGTACAATTAAAATACAACATAATCATGATATTTTTGTATTTTTAGTAATTATGAAAGATACAATAAAAATTAAAGAAAGAATGAATATATACAAGGTATACAATGTACATCTAGGTCCCAAAACCCAACTTTTGCAAATGAGCTCCGATTTTAATGAACCACTTCCGTTGGATAGATAATTTTCTAACTTGAACTTTAAAAGTGAGTTTGGTGAATTTGGAGTTCATACGGAGCGGGAATTTAGCTTGGAAGTTGGTCTTTACGGCTTTTTCCCTTTGGGATATAGGAGCATTTGTTTGAGGTAAATTTTGTTTTATATTTTTGTATTTTTATATACATTGATATGAACATGTTGGAGAAAGAATTAGCCAAAAAGGAGTTGAAATGAAATTATTAAAAATACATGAAGTTTTGGGCTATTTACATGTATAAAACTCCTTTATTTTCGCGGCTTTTTATATGTAATTTATTTTGTACAATCTAATATACAATAATTAGTGAGTTTTATTTACAAGAGTCATTTTGTTAATTTATTGATTTTATGGACATTTTTCTGGGATTTTACTCGGGGATTTTGCTAAGATCAATATATTGAGATGATGAATCGTGGATTCATCAAATTCCAACGCCGGTTGAATCCAAATTTACGAGAGGTCGTGAAGAAGGAAATAGAAAAATGGTGCAACGTGGGTTTCATTTACCCAATCTCCGACTCTAAGTGGGTGACCCCAATCCATGTTGTCTCGAAAAAGTCGGGAATTCAGACAACCACCAACGAGGACGAAGAGGAGATCGTGACGAGAGTGCCCACGTCGTGGCGCGTCTGTGTGGATTACAGACGCCTGAATGCCGCGACAAAGAAGGATCATTTCCCCTACCGTTCATTGATCAGATCTTACAGAGACTAGCGGGGAAAGAATTCTTCTGCTTCTTAGATGGGTTCTTAGGCTACAATCAAGTAGCCATAGCTCCAGAGGACCAGGAAAAGACCACATTCACATGCCCCTTTGGTACCTATGCTTTCAGGCGCATGCCTTTTGGGTTATGCAATGCTCCAGGTACTTTCCAAAGGTGCATGATTGTTGTATTCGTCGAAATGGTTGGCGAATTCCTGGAAGTCTTCATGGATGATTTCTCGGTCCACGGCGATTCCTTTGATTCCTGTCTTGAGAATCTGGACCGAGTCCTAAAAAGATGTTGTGAGGTCAATCTGGTGCTCTCCTGGGAGAAAAGTCGCTTCATGGTGACGGAGGGCATAGTGTTGGGGCATGTCATCTCCAAGAGAGGAATGGAGGTTGACCCAGCCAAGGTGGATGTGATCAGACGACTCCAGCCACCAACCAACGTTAAGCAGTTGCGGTCGTTCCTCGGGCATGTTGGATTTTATCGAAGGTTCATTAAGGATTTTTCTAAGATTGCCCGACCGCTAACTGAGCTTTTAGGCAAAGACATGGAGTTTATTGTTGATCACAAATGTCTTGAGGCCTTTAAGCTTTTGCAAGGAATGATTATGGACGCACCCATCCTACAAGCCCCAGATTGATCTCTACCTTTTGAGATCATGACGGACGCCTCAGACCATGCTGTTGGAGCTGTGTTGGGACAAAGAAGAGATGGCGTCCCGTTTACAATTCACTACGCAGGCAAAGTGCTTGACACCACTCAGCGTAACTATACAGTTACGGAAAAGGAAATGCTTGCGGTAGTGTTTGCCTTGGACAAATTCAGATCTCACCTCATTGGATCCAAGGTAACTGTGTTCACTGACCATACGGCACTACGGTACTTGATGGAGAAGAAGGACGCGAAGGCGCGTCTTCTTCGATGGATTTTACTTATCCAGGAGTTTGACTTGGACATCCGTGATAAACCTGGAAAGAAGAACGTAGTGGCCGATCATCTTTCTCGTCTCGAAGATCTTAATACTTCCGAAGATTCACCAATTCAAGACTCCTTCCCTGACGAGTCGATTTTTGTTATCGACTCACTCCCATGGTACGCCAATATCGTGAATTATCTTGTCTCCAAGAAAGTTCCCGAAGATTGGCCCAAGAGCCAAATCGACCGACTGAAGTCGGACGCTAGACACTACCATTGGGAGGATCTGATCCTTTTCTTCGAAGGACCGGATTGTGTCTGGAGACGGCGTATTCCTCAGGAGGAATACCAGAGTGTCCTTTCTTTATGCCATAGCTTGGAGGCAGGAGGACACCACTCCGGGAAGAGGACCGCATGGAAGGTACTTCAGCGTGGCTTCTACTGGCCGACTCTGTTTCGCGATGCCACCGCCTTCGCGAAGTCGTGCCCATCATGCTAGAGAATGGGAGGAACCGTCGGTTCCAAGGATGAGATGCCAATGCAGCCGGTGATCATTTGTGATGTCTTTGACGCCTGGGGCATCGATTTCATGGGCCCATTCCCTGTTATCCACGGGTTCGAATATATCCTTCTTGCGGTGGACTATTTATCCAGATGGGTGGAGGCTATCCCGACCCGAGCCGCAGACAGCAGGACTGTCTGTAAATTCATTAGAGAACACATAATCTCTAGGTTCAGGATCCCCAAAATGATGATATCTGACGGGGGTAGCCACTTTGTGAATCGGGAGGTGAAGAAACTCCTAAAGGACTATGGCATCGAACACCGTGTCGCGAGTCCTTACCACCCACAAACCAATGGTATGGCTGAGGTGTCGAATCGGGAGGTGAAAACCATATTGCAAAAGCTTGTCCGCCCGGACAGGAAGGACTGGTCTCAGATCTTGGATCAAGTCCTCTGGGCGTATAGGACGGCTTACAAGACACCGTTAGGCACCTCCCCATTTCGAATGGTATTCGGAAAGCCGTGCCATTTGCCCGCAGAGTTAGTGCACAAATCAGAATGGGCAATCAAGAAGGTCAACTGGAACACGCACCTGGGATAAAAGCAGAGAGAATTGGATTTGAATGAGCTTGTGGAAATCAGAAACCGTGCATATGACAACAGTTTGGTGTACAAGGACAAGGTGAAGCGTTGGCATGATAGATATATCAGACGAAAGACCTTTGTTCCTGGACAGAAGGTATGGTTGTTTAATGCTAGGCTGAAGATTTTCCAAGGCAAGTTGAAGTCTAAGTGGACGGGCCCATTTGTAGTACGTACGGTGCATGATAGTGGATGTGTCGAGATCTTAGATCCCGCAGATAATGCACCGACATTCCTAGTGAATGGACAGTTGTTGAAGCATTTCGTCGAATCCAATGAGCAGTTAGTCCATGTTGAGGAGATTGTATTCATGCGCGGGACAGATTCAACAGATACACCTCGAGCCGCGTATGAGACCTTGCAGCAGTGAGCTCCAGCCATCCGCAGCATCTCGAAAGATTCAGACCGACTCGTCTGTATATATCATTCTTCTTGTACATCCTATCCTCTCTCCCTCGCGACTCTAGTAAACCAGTCCCGCCTCATTAGATCACTATCTTGGACTATACTTAGGATAACCAGATCCTAAGTACAGGGGGAGGGGTTACCTGAGTCAGTTCACTGTACAGTCTCTAGATCACATTGGTCCTCATACTCACTTCCGTCCTATACTTAGGCTGACCTGAGCCTAAGTATAGGGGGGACCGATGCCCGCTTTGTATATTCATCCACTTCTCTTCTTGACCTCGTCCGCCCCACTTTTTGACTTTCTTCTACACTTAGGCTGCCAGAGCCTAAGTATAGGGGGGCTGGTCGATTTCTATACATTTTTCTTTCTCTTTAGCTCTCTTACGCTTAGCACGAGCTATGTCTTTTTCCTCGCTCTTCGTGCTCTGAGGACATAGCACACGCTAAGTATAGGGGCGTGTATATATTACATATATACTTTACCCATAGCTCGTATTTCGCGTACTTTTGTATATATTTTACAATAATTACGGGTGGGTAAAAATTGGAAAAAAATGAATGAAAAAAATGAAAATAGGCTTCTTTTTTACTCTTGCATATCATCTCTGCATCTAAAAAGAAAAGAAAAAGAGTCTTGCATTTTCATTCATCTTCATAGCATGACATCTCATCTCATCTGCATACTTTGCATATGCAAAGTGAAAAGTTAGTGAGTTCTGAACCAAGTCATGAGTAGATATTGAGGATGGACTTGATTTGACCTTAATCCACCTAATTTCAGAGGAACCTTATAGGAACTGGAGTTAAGATTTCTCAGGTCAAGTGACTTAATTCTTTGAGTCCGCAAGTCTATGTTCACATGTCATCTTGATTAGTCGAAGTAGAATATCTCGTGCACACGCATGATTCTTTTAGACAGTGACCTAACTTGGACAAGCACAATGCACGTAGCTCTTCATTGATGAGGTGGTGAGGAGGTAGAATCCTTTAGCTTGGAGTAGCACACGGGTGGAAACATCCGTCCTCCTCTAGGGAGGGTAGTGCATCTTAACCTAGTCTGGTGGTGTTGAAGTCTAAGGATGGGACGCTGTGGGTTGCAATAATGCTTCAAAAGAGGGATAGTCTACTGGCTCAAGAGGAAAAACTCCTGATGTACATGCTGCACCTTGTATATAGTTCCAAAAAAAAAGAAAAAAAAAGAAAAAAGAGAGAAAAAAATTGCCTGCTGGATTATGTATACTAGCAAGAAGTCTGCAGCTGGATGACTTGGCTACACTGGTCAGGCATCCCGGGATAGGTTAGCTACACTGGCTACCGTCCATTCTTTTCTCTACCCCCTCCTCCTGAGTTGGCCGCACTTGAACTTAGAAGGGAATACCCCGCTCCTCGAGGAAAGAGTTACTGGACCGGGTTATTGAGTTACCTTGTTAGAGGAGGCTGGTTCCGAATCATTTCTGATGTGGAGAGCTATTTATCACTTACACAGTACAAGTAAGAATCATAATCATCAGAAATTTGCGTTTGAGGATTTGTTCTGACCTGACTGTTAAGGCGTCTTGAATAGAAGACTTGTGGAACTTGAAGTCTGTTAGGTCTTAAGTTCACATCCAAATAAGGTTCCGCCACACAATTAATCCAAAGGTCGAGTCAAGCTCCATTTTCAACTTTTGTTCATGACCTTGGTATGGAACCCAAAATCATTTCACTCTTGCATTTCATTTAGTTGCTCAGGGACGAGCAAGGTTTAAGTATAGGGGGTTGATGAATATGTGATTCATCACTCCAAAAGTTAAAAATAGAGCCTTGTTCCCAAGAAAATAGAGGCATATTTCCCTTTATATTGCATAAATAGCATTCATGCATGCATACATAAAACATGCATTTTAGCACTCCATTTGCATTTAAATAAGAAGCCAAAATCCCTTGTAAAATATCCTCTTATCAAAATAACCTCTTCCTTATAATATGTACTCCTTAGTTAATAATTTAGGGAAGAAAGCCAGAAATCCCCCTTGTAAAATAGCCAATAAAGCCCTAGAACCCCTGGATCAGAAATTGCCCATAACTCCTTCATACAAACTCCAAAATAGGTCTACTCACTTTTGGAATAATACACATTAAAAGACCTGTAAAATGAGATTAATTTCATCCAATTTGGAGCTCGTATGAAAAAGTCGGGTTTTTGGGCCTCTTTGTATACTACATGTATGTATATTTGTATCTTTGTATTTATGTATCATATTTGACCTCATTTCCATCTTTGGTCAACATGAAACTTGTAGATCTCATCGAGATCTACAACTTTCATGTTTTGAGTTTTTCCAAATTCGGCCCCCTCCTCTCTCTACCCTTATTTCTTTGTCCAGCCAATCACAGCAGGCCACGTGGCGCCATCTGGTTGCGCCACGCGGCCCGCTCCCCTTGCCCAAGCCGCCTCTGCTCTCGGCCGTTGGATGACACTTTCAATCCAACGGCCACTGGATGACCACGTACGCCTTTCACCTTGACCGTCAGATCAAATCCCCCACCTCATCTCAATCGCCCGTTCGCGCCCCCTCCCCATTGTGCCAAGTGGCCGCTTCCTGACCCTCAGATCGTTTCGCCCGGATCTAATCTTAACCGCTCCATCCCGCTTCGATCACCACCGTTGGATCACAATATCCAACGGTGGAGACTACGTCTTCCACCTCCAAGCGCCCCTCTCTCCCACGTTCTCCGCCTTGCGGGAGGGGCAACCCCTTCCTATTCTCAGCCGCGATCCCTCCACCGTCGACGTCCACCATCACCTCCACGATGAACCCCACTCGTCCATCGTCCTCGCCAAGCACTCCACTACCCACGTCGACCTCCATAAACGCTCCACGACCTCCTCGAACCTCGCTCCATCGTCAGCTTGGCCGAGACCTTCGACCTATAAATAATCGAGCACCGACCATCGTCGCATCTATCCGCCACCCCTGAGAGACACCCCGAGCTCGGAGCGTTCCATTAGTGATAGTAATTGTGCGATTCCTTGAGCGAAGACGGTTGTCTTCTCCGGCGAGATCCTCGGCCACCGCCGTGTCGCAGCCCTCCTCCGCCGAGCCGCTGCTTGCGCTCAGGGACTCACCGCCCCTTCGAGCGATGATCTGGAACTCAAACTCGAGCTCCAAACCCCAGGTGAACACATCCATCCTCGATTGATCTTCATTCTAATTTTGCTTCATTTTTCTCGCATTTTATTCGACGTCTCCGCCCACCTTCTCGCCTCGATTCCACTCTGCCGAGCTCCGCGTCGGAGTTCTCATCCTCGCGGACACCTTCCCGCCCTCAGACGCTTCATCTCACCGTCCATCGAATCCAGCTCCGCCACTTGGCCGGAGCACCATCACCAGACCACCTCCCTCCGCCTTAGGCCTCGCCAACCATCCTCCCACCTCCACGATTGCACGCACGAGCTTCGGCTCCTCCTCTAACACTTGCAGGTACTACTTCTTCACTAATCGGAACTTTACCAGAGTTCTTTTGGAGCTTCATCGCCAACAACCTCCGACGGCCATCTCCAGCTCCTGAGACCGCCAACATCTTCGCCGCATCGCCACGCAGCTTCTGGGATATCTCCGACACCTCGGAGAGCTTCATCGATAAGAGGAGGGATGGGCGGAGCGAAGGCCTAGTCGCCGGAGCCCTGCCATCTCCTCCACAGGCGGCGGAGGACCATCTGAGGAGAAGCCCCAGCTGCCGTTCGATCATCTCGATCGAACGGTCGATTTCGTGCCACGTAGCCACTCAGCCGAGCCTCCCAGGTGCCGTTGGATCCTTCCAGATCTAACGGCGCTTAGCGAGCCACGTGTCCCACATCTGGAGCAGCCAGGAGCCGTAGGATCAACTTAGATCCGACGGCCTGAGATCTCGCCACGCTTCTTCATCGCCATCCGTTGGATCGAGCTTGATCCAAGGGTCTTCATTACGCACGCAGACGAGGTCCGAGCCTCTTCCCCGATCCTAGGCTCGGACCACCCGAGGCTAGCCGAGCCTCCAGCCGAACCTCCAGGAGCATCTGAGCCGAGCCCCGAGCCTCCGCAGCTATCCGAGCCTAGGCCGACCACGTGAGGAGCACGTGCGGTCTGGGAACTTTACACAGAGGCCCTTGGGACTTTTTGAAATTACAAAAAAGTCCCTGTGAAGCAGACCACACGTGAGGAGCACGTGCCTGTGGAGAATTTGCACATCTTTCCCCAGCATTATAGGTAATTGCATTTAAGTCCCTGTTATCATATTTCCTTTATGTAATTTTGTTTTCTTGTATTGCAAATACACCCCTGTCTTTGCACGCATCCCTAGGTCTCATTTTACATCATTTTTAAATTCCAAAAGTTGCATTTTGTTGAGTAACTTGTCCTCCATTTATTGTGCCACTTGTCACATTTTTGTAATTATAGTAGATTTTTAAATGAATTAATTGGTTGATTTGTGTGATATTTTGCCCAGTGAGACCTTTTAATTTATAATTAATTTTATGTGATTCCAAAAATCCTCAAAAATTCACAGTAGTTCTAGGATAGTGAACTTAACCTTGCATAAAAATTTCATGTCATTTTCACGCATATCGAGGCCTGAATAAATTCCTTAGTGATTCTCTTTTTTAATTTTAATAAATTCATTTCACATTGAAATTAAAGTTTGTAAATTTTCCTAGATTCCTTATCATTAAAACTCTCTAGGATAATTTTATTTCCTGAAAAAGATGTGATTTGTCATTTATTAAAAATAAATTAGTGAAAATCACCTTGTCTGCATGTTTAATTCACTGTAAATTCATTTAGTGTCTAAAAATTCCCAAAAAATTAGGGTAGCTTAGTTTCATCATAATCCATCATCTGGCCAAGTTTCATAATTTTTGGACGTCATTTGATATCTTAATTGAATTAACTTTGAATTGGCCTGATATTTGCATGTGTCTTGCATAGAAAATAGAAAAAGACCAAAAATATATTCTCCGAAAATTTCACATTTGGGTTTCGCTAAAATTTGACCTAAGGAGACAGATGACTCCCTGAGTTCGACCTTGGACTTCACCAAGTAAAAAAAATTGCTGCTTGAAATTAAGTCAAATCTAATTAAAGTAGTTTTTGATATTCCCTCTCGTATACGACTGCAACGAACGATTAAAATTAATTTGGACATTAATCTGCCCGAATTAACCAAGGGTGCGGGAGCGGTCATCAGCAATACAAAAGATAGACAGAGGGACACGAAAGCGAATGTATAACATGATGGATATACATAGTATCAAGAAGGCTGAAAGTGAACCTTCTTACGAGACCGTTGAGGAATATATCTAATATGGTGCAGGTCAACATCAGGGTCCTCAGATGACACAAACCGATCCAGATCGACATAGTGAAAATCCTCAATGGTCCTAGAGTGAAGAGGCACAGACGGGTGAGTGGAAATAGTGTGGCTAGGTCTGGCCTTGGGTATCTCGTTGATATCAAAGTGAAATGGGATGAACTCATCATCGAAAGAAGTAAGGTCAGTGTCATCCTGCAAGGTCACATCTAGGTCAAAGTCAAAAGGGACGAACTCATCAGTGGAAGTAGTCGAATCATCTTCATCCTCAAGAGTCTCAAACGGGTAATCATTCTCATCAAAAGGCCTAAATTTCTGAATAAAAGCAACAAGATCAAATTCGACCTTGGTCTCATCAATATCTGCCCTCCGCTCAATGGTATCAACCATGTAAATCTTGTAGATGTCATCAATGCATCGCCAATCGTAGGAAGAGGAAACTCCAAGGTCCATGCATTCCGAGTATTCCTCCTTGGATAGAAATTTTTGGGTCTCATCATCGGTCATGAATAAAGTCTCTCTGATATATGCATATAGATCATTGGCCTCAGGGTCGGCTAACACAGGCACACTCTCGTGGGATGTAGGTCTCTAGTTAATGGTAGGTGTGGTGATCAACACATCGCTGCCAACATCAGAATGGAAGAGAATCTCTCTAGATCCATAGTCAATAACGGCTCTCGCAGAGGCGAGAAAAGGTCATCCTAGGATGATTGGAGGACACTCCACAGGGGTGGAGATCTCCATGGGCAATACAACAAAATCTGTAGTGAAGCTCATGCCCTTAATCATAATGACGACGTTCTCAAGAATACCCTTCGGCCTCTTTATTGATCCATCAACGAATTGTATGATCATCCTAGTTTTCTTGAGAGGCCTAAGATGAACATATTGTACCAACGAGAAGGGTATTATATTGATCGAAGCACCACCGTTGAGGAGAGTGTTATCACATAAATGGTCAGAGATGGTGCATCTCACAAGAGATGCGACAACGCTCCTTTTCCTAAAAGATGGACGATGGGCGATGGTGTAGGCAGTGGCCATCGTCAAGATATGATGCTCAGATCTGCTCCTCCTCTTTATCTTATTATGATGAGGAGCAGATAATTGGGTCATGGCCTGACAAAGTGGGGCATCAATGATCTCATGAATAGTGGCCACCACTTCGGGTTCAATCAACATTTTTTGAATTTTTGGACCTCCTCCATGCAAGGGAGGAAGTCGGAATCATCATATATACAAGGGAATGCCAAGAGTAGTTTGTACAATGGCATTCTCAGGGTCATGGATGGGACAAAATGTGAGTGATTGTATGGTCAAAGGATCTATCAAGTGGGCCCTCTCCTCACAGTTTGACTCAACCAAAGGTTTCCTGAAATCTTTTTGGATTTTTAGATTTTTCTCATTTTTTATATTTTTGGCGATTGCATGCTCTCAGGGAAATCCTCAAATAAATCTATATCCTCAAATATTGGAGTGGTATTTTGGTTCTTATTTAAACTAGTGAGATCATGAATCCTCGAATGCTCCATAATTTGGTTCAAGGTCTCAATCGTGGGAATCATGAAAGGTGACTCCAACAGGTCAGTCTCGGGTGGGGATGAACGCGAAATTCGCCTCTTTAATAATGTGAAATTAGTCGTAGTATAGGAGGCAAATTCGGTTCAGTAAAAACCACGATCTTTGAATGTCGTGGAATATTTTTACTTGGCAAGTCTACCAAGGTCGAACACAGGGACACGGCTGCCTAATATGTTTATCGAATTTCGATTCATGAGGCACAATGTGAGTTAATTTCAATTCCAGGTCCTAATGATGCACTATGCTAATTACAAAGCAAAGCATTATGCATGCTAATTTTTTTATTTGATTTTTATGCAAGTTAAAGTGATGCATGGATAGATATGCAAGAGAATTTATACACAGATTAAAGACTACAATTATATCCAAAAAATGAGAGCAACTAAATATAAATTGAAGTCAGAGTCAATTTAATCCATTATTGAAAACAGTCATCCAATCATAGCAAGCATGAGTAGAACATGGTCTCAATTACCACATAAAAATTCACTTGAATTAAAATAGGAGCAAATGAGACAAATAAGCATGCTAAAATGTAGAGGACAAAACAAGGATCAAAACGACACTAAAATCATACAATTTGGACCTACGATGCCCAAGTTATGCTAAAAACAGTGCAAAGGCATAATTGTAATAAAAATGCAATAAAATAAATGGATAAATATTGCATTTAGGTCCATGGAGGGACCTAAATGCAAATAGCAAAAATTGCCTGGGCCCAGGTGCAATTTTTCCATACGCATAGGGACCTCTTTATAATTTCTGAAACCTTGGAGGGGCTCCCTGTAAAATACCCCAGGCGTGCACGTGACGCACGCGCCTGGAGGACTAAAATGAAAATTGCATTTCTTCCGAGGTTCTTCGTGCAAAATACCCAACACCTCACATGGAAGGCACGCAAGGGCTAGGCTCGGGTTAGCTCCTTAGGGTTTGGGCCACGTGGCTGCTGTTTATGGCTCGGCTTGAGGTTCGGCTAACCCGAGCCTGTAGGTTGGGCTGGAGGCTCGGGTCCACCACGTGGCATCATCAGGGCCGTCCGATCAGGAGGATCGGACGGTGCCTGTACCTTCTTTCTCCGCCGCGAGCCACCGGAGGAGGCAGGGCTCCGACAACCTGCTGGTAGCTCCATCGATTCCCTCCGCGCAAGGCAGAGGTCCGGTGAGCTCTTGGAAGCTCTGGCGGATATCTGGGAATCACGACGAAGCTCCAGGGATGATCGGAGCTCAAGGTCGGGGAAGCCTCGTCGGAGCAGAAGTGCGTGAAGGTGGTCCGATGCAGACTCCGGCCAATGAAGCTTTGGGGACCTGCAATTGTTAGATAGCCGAAGCGTGCGATGAATGGTGAGAGAAATGGGGTGCGGAGGCCGTAAAGGCGACGAGAATGGTGGCCTGAGGTCATCTTCTCCGGCGAAGCGGGAGGAGAGGGGAGTCGAAGCGGGGTAGGTTCTGGAGAAGAGGAAAGGGGTCGGCGAGGGTGCTGGTGAGGTGACGAAGGATGCGAGGTGATCAGATGAGGGTGGCAGCGAGGGTAGAGGGAGGTAAAAATCGAAGAAATAACATACAAAGCACCTCGCCGAAGCGAGGTGGGGGTGGAGGCTGTGATCTGGGCTCGAGGACCTCATCGGACCTCGGGAGGTTGTCGCACGACGGGGGCGATCATCCCCGATGCTCAGCGGTGGCGGAGCCACCCGCGACACGGCCAATGCGGCCGTGGGTCGACACCGGACCAGCACCATGATCGCCTCGACCTTCCGCCCCTCCGCTGTCACCGGAGGGGCTGAGGAAGCTAGGTGAAGACCCAATAATGGTGGACGATCCTGATCGGTGGCGGAGGAAGAGGATTTATAGGAGGCGGAGGCAGATGGTTATGGCGTGGCGAGGGGTTTTTGAAGAGGGTTTTAATGGCGTAGGAGTGATGAAGTGGAGACATGAAGGATGTGCAAGGAAGGTGGATCTACGGTTTACGTCGGGGAGGCGTTATGAATAGGAGGAGGTGGGTGGAACGCCGGCCAAAAAAGGAAGGGGGAGCGGGGGTCGCGAGATGTAACGGCTGGAGAAGGGGGGTATCTGGAGGTAGGGGACGATTGGTCAGCCGTTAACGGGTAGGATGATGGCACGGACGGTGGGTTAGGATCAGATCAAAAGATCTGATCCGACGGTGGGGATTAGGCACTGATGAGCGGTTTAGATGGCTAGGATGGGAAGATCGTATTGTGGAGATTGAAGGGGTGACGTGGAGAAGAGAGAGACGTAGGATGGGTGCTGAATCGGAGGGCTGAGATGGAGGGGCGATGTGGAGGGCTGGGGGGCATTGGATGGGGTCTGGATCCAATGGCAGTGGATGAGGCGCGAGGTAGCGGCTTGGATCAGATCTGGAAGATGATCGGACGGTGGGCGATGGAGCAGGGTTCAACGGATGAAATGGAGGCGGTCAGGGAGAGATCCGACGGCTCAGAAAGGCGCCGAGTGGCGAGAGGGGAGACGGGCCACGTGGGTGCTCCAGAGAGCACCACGTGGCCCAATCAGAAAAATTCAAAAAATAATTAAAAAGAAAATTATAAAAGAAATAGTTAGAGGCCGAATTAGGAAAAAGTCAAAACAGGAAAGTTGCTCGTTTCGACTAGATCTACACCTTTCATGTTGGGCAAAAAGCCAAAAGAGGTCATTTGTACAAAACGTATTTTTGGGGGTATTTTTAAGGGGAAAAAACACCGATTTTGTGGATTTGGGATGTTTTTGTATTTTTTAGTGTTTTTAATGGTTAGTGAATTATAAACAACTTATCTACCTAATTTTTAGGGGTTTTTGAGGATAAAATAATTACAAGAAAAATAAAGGGAATTAAATCCAATACTTTAATGGTAAATTATCCACAATATAATACAAGATAAAAACAAGGAATTAGAGGTGATTTTTATTGGATTGATTAAGCAGGGGTTTTAATCTGCGGCTTTTAGCATGATGAATTCGAGATTCATCACACCCCTATACTTAAACCATGCTCGTCCTCGAGCATCTAAAGAATGAAGGAGTCGGATTAATTCCTGACAGTGCCCGTGAAATTTTCAAGGCTCGATCTTTCGAAGACTCTTGACCTAAGTGATCCTAAAATTCCAGATTTATCCATGCCTTAGTCGGAAGGAATCCAACTTCTCTGATTATCAGACTCTCTTTTTTTACATATAATATAAGGATATGACATTTAGTGTACTGCATTTCATGAGAGCCGAGTCGATGCATCACTCAAAGTTCCAGTCCTAAAGACTCTTCTCTAGACCTGATCCTCAATACTAGGGAATAAGTCTATTCTTGCCTCAGACAACCGTCTCATTAGTTTGTCAGACTTGAAATGTCGATGGATGGACAGATGATGGAGGTAATGAGATTGTGTCTATTTTTCTCGCCCTCACATTGGAACAAGGGGCCTCTCGAGTGCCTTTTTACTCAACACATATAAATTTTTAGATTGTTGACCAATGTGTCCGTCAAGAAAGTTGGAGTCGTCTGCACTTGTTTTTCTGGGAATACACCAGGGTGTGTCTCTTTTGAGTATCTAAGATACCTTCGACACCCAGACTTGTAGCATTTACGATGCAGAGCCCTTTTTTGGTGTCAGCCCGACTCCTTGGTCCTAATTAACGCTTGGTCCAAGTGGACACTTTGAAAATGTTTGGGAGCGCTCGCCATTGGTGGAAGCTCATTTATAATTTGACTTGGATGATAGAGCTTTTTCTTTGACATTTCATTGCATTTGTTGGCTAGTTCCACTGCTTTTACCAAAAGTTGGTGCACACTGATTAACAATAATCATTAAGTTTCATTATACCCTGGCACTTTTAGGTAAATATCAAAGAGATAGCATATGAATCTTGTTCACATACTGGCTAGGGTTTTGCTGACACTCAGGTTTTCTGAAGCCTTCATTAACTTTATCCCATCCTCGAATATCATTAGATCGGATCTAAACTCAAATCTCTAGTCCTAGTTCGTCAAGTGATATCTCAACTCAACTCATCAATCATGCAGTTGTGGAAGTGACTGTGCTGATCATATTTTTCTTGAAGGTAGAGATTAAGAGTGCAATATAGTGCTCAAATCTTTCAAACCAGGGAAGTGTGGATATTTAAGTCTTAAAAACCCTAGTGACTAAGGCATGTTAACTCAAACTCTCAAGATCACAGAAATCCAGTGTCCTCAAATATCCTCAAGCTTTGAGTGAGTGTGAATGTGTCAGGAATACACCAACTCCTTGGTTAGTGGTTTTTGTGTGATTTTTAACTTTTGCAGATTTTTATGGATTTTTTTAATTTCTTCAGAGAGACAATGACTCTCCTAGGCTCAAATGAATAAAAGTATCTACTCTCAGCCAGTATGGGTGTAAGTACGAGCCGATAAACGGACCCGTGATCTTTAAGGACGGTGCCTTTCGCAGTGTCCTCTAAACCACCCACTCTGCTAAGGGAGACCGAAGTTCCCTCACTAAAGGTGTCTACTAAGCCTAGTTGTCAGAGTCAAATTCCAATAAGAGTTTTTTAATTTTTAATTTTTTTGAAAAGGGATATTTATAGAAATTAAACCCTCGATTTTTAATACACTTTTTTACACGATTTTTACTCAGTTCACTAGTTTACCAAAACCCAGCCTGAAAAATAAAATTTAAAAAGTTTTAAAAACACGAGCTAAGGCTAAAGTAAATATACAGTAATATACGTTATAAAGTAAATATACAGTAATATACGGTATACCCCCTATACTTAAATTTTGCTATGTTCTCATAGCACAAGTGTTACGAAGCCAAGGCTTGGTTCAAATATAGGGTGATATATCAGAACTGAGGAGGAGGGTCCCCCTATATTTAGGTCAAAATTTGACCTGAGTACAAGAAGACGGGACGAGAGAGGGATGAGCAGGCAGGTCCCCCATATACTTAGGCTACAAATAGCCTAAGTAAGGTCTGAATTAGGGGGGGAGTGTCCTATGATACAAGGGTGAGAAGGAGGAGGTTCGTGAAATATACAGATAGAGAGAGAGAGACAGAGAGAGAAAGAGAAATATACAGGGGGAAGGGAGATGGGGTGAGGCGAATGTGTATGTGCAAGTGCGCGTGTGTGTGTGTGTGTGGGGGGGGTTGATCATCAAGTGATCTACTTCTTTTTTTCTTTTTTCTTTCTTTTTTCTTTTTTTTGTGTACAACATGCAAAACTGGAACTAAATATGTAGCTGCAATATTTTTTTTACAATATGCAATGCAGGCTGTCTAATCTAAAACTCCTAAAATTTCTTCTCGAATTCTTTTGCAGCCTCTTCAGCTGAAGCTCCCGACTTCGTGCCTCCATGAAGACCGAGCATCCTCGATGATCATGGGCCCTGCCACAAAAGAGAAAAATCAGAAAAACATAGAAATTAGATCAACAGATATGATGCAAAAGATGATGCATGAAATGAGGACCTAAAAAAATTGAAATTATTCAACAAAAAAATCAAAATTCAATAATTAAGCTAAGCTGTGTCCCTGGCAACGGCGCCATTTGATGAACGTGAAATTCGCCTCTTTAATAATGTGAAATTAGTCGTAGTATAGGAGGCGAATTCGGTTCAGCAAAAACCACGATCTTTGAATGTCGTGGAGTATTTTTACTTGGCAAGTCTACCAAGGTCGAACACAGGGACACAGCTGCCTAATATGTTTATCGAATTTCGATTCATGATGCACAATGTGAGTTAATTTCAATTCCAGGTCCTAATGATGCACTATGCTAATTACAAAGCAAAGCATGATGCATGCGAATTTTTTATTTGATTTTTATGCAAGTTAAAGTGATGCATGGATAAATATGCAAAAGAATTTATACACAGATTAAAGACTACAATTATATCCAAAAAATGCGAGCAACTAAATATAAATTGAAGTCAGAGTCAACTTAATCCATTATTAAAAACGGTCAGCCAATCATAGCAAGCATGAGTAGAACAGGGTCTCAATTACCACATAAAAATTCACTTTAATTAAAACAGCAGCAAATGAGACAAATAAGCTTGCTAAAATGTAGAGGACAAAACAAGGATCAAAACGACACTAAAATCATGCAATTTAGACCTACGACGCTCAAGTTATGCTAAAAACAGTGCAAGGGCATAATTGTAATAAAAATGCAATAAAATAAAGGAATAATATTGCATTAGGTCCATGAAGGGACCTAAATGCAAATAGTAAAAACCGCTTGGGCCTAGGTGCAATTTTTCCATACGCACAGGGACCTCTTTGTAATTTCTGAAACCTTGGAGGGGCTCCCTGTAAAATACCCCAAGCGGGCACGTGACGCACGTGCCTGGAGGACCAAAATGAAAATTGCATTTCTTCCGGGGTTCTTCGTGCAAAATACCCAGCACCTCACGTGCAAGGCACGCGAGGGCTAGGCTCGGGTCAGCTCCTTAGGGTTTGGGCCACGTGGCTGTTGTCTGTGGCTCTGCTTGAGGTTCGGCTAACCCGAGCCTGTAGGTTGGGCTGGACGCTCGGGTCCACCACGTGGCATCATCAGGGTCGTCCGATCAGGAGGATCGGATGGTGCCTGTACCTTCTTTCTCCGCCACGAGCCACCGGAGGAGGTAGGGCTCCGGCAACCCGTTGGTAGCTCCATCGATTCCCTCCGCACAAGGCGGAGGTCCGGTGAGCTCTTGGAAGCTCTGGCGGATATCTGGGAGTCGTGGCGAAGCTCCAGGGATTATCGGAGGTCAAGGTTGGGGAAGCCTCGCCGGAGCAGAAGTAGTGCGTGAAGGTGGTCCGATGCAAACTCCGGTCAATGAAGCTTTGGGGACCTGCAATTGTTAGACAGCCGAAGCGTGCGGTGAATGGCGAGAGAAATGGGATGAACGGAGGCTATAAAGGCAACGGGAATGGTGGCCTGAGGTCATCTCCTCCGGCGAAGCGGGAGGAGAGGGGAGTCGGAGCGGGGTAGGTTCTCGAGAAGAGGAAGGGGGTTGGCGAGGGTGCTGGTGAGGTAACAAAGGTTGCGAGGTGATCAGATGAGGGTGGCAGCGAGGGTAGAGGGAGGTAAAAATCGAAGAAATAACATACAAAGCACCTCGCTGGAGCGAGGTGGGGGTGGAGGCTGTGATCTGGGCTTGAGGACCTTATCGGACCTCGGGAGGTCATCGCACGACGGGGGCGATCATCCCCGGTGCTCAGCGGTGGCGGAGCCACCCGCGACACGGCCAATGCGGCCGTCGGTCGACACCGGACCAGCACCATGATCGCCTCGACATTCCGCCCCTCTGCTGTCACCGGAGGGACGGAGGAAGCTAGGTGAAGACCCAATAATGGTGGACGATCCTGATCGGTGGCGGAGGAAGAGGATTTATAGGAGGCGGAGGCGGAAGGTTATGGCGTGGCGAGGGGTTTTCGAAGAGGGTTTTATTGGCGTAGGAGTGATGAAGTGGAGACATGAAGGCTGTGCGAGGAAGGTGGATCTACGGTTTACGTCGGGGAGGCATTATGAGTAGGAGGAGGTGGGTGGAACGCCGGCCAAAAAAGGAAGGGGGAGCGGGGGTCGCGAGATGTAACGGCTGGAGAAGGGGGGTGTCTGGAGGTAGGGGACGATAGGTCAGCCATTGGGTCTAGCGATCCAACGGGTAGGATGATGGCGCGGACGGAGGGTTAGGATCAGATCAAAAGATCTGATCCGACGGTGGGGATTAGGCGCCGATGAGCGGTTTAGATGGCTAGGATGGGAAAATCGTATGCTGGAGATTGAAGAGGTGACGTGGAGAAGAGAGAGACGTAGGATGGGTGCTGGATCGGAGGGCTGAGATGGAGGGGCGATGTGGAGGGCTGGGGGGCGTTGGATGGGGACTGGATCCAATGGTTGTGGATGAGGCACGAGGTAGCGGTTGGGATCAGATCTGGAAGATGATCGGACGGTGAGCGATGGAGCAGGGTTCAACGGATGAGATGGAGGCGGTCAGGGAGAGATCCGACGGCCCAGAAAGGCGTCGGGTGGCGAGAGGGGAGACAGCCACGTGGGCGCTCCAGAGAGCGCCACGTGGCCCAATCAGAAAAATTCAAAAAATAATTACAAAGAAAATTATAAAAGAAATAGTTAGAGGCCGAACTAGGAAAAAGTCAAAACATGAAAGTTGCTCGTTTCGACGAGATCTACAACTTTCATGTTGGGCAAAAAACCAAAAGAGGTCATTTGTACAAAACGTATTTTTAGGGGTATTTTTAAGGGGATAAAAACACTGATTTTGTGGTTTTGGGATGTTTTTGTATTTTTTTAGTGTTTTTAATGGTTAGTGAATTATAAACAACTTATCTACCTAATTTTTAGGGGTTTTTGAGGACAAAATAATTACAAGAAAAATAAAGCGAATTAAATACAATAATTTAATGGTAAATTATCCACAATATAATACGAGATAAAAACAAGGAATTAGAGGTGATTTTTATTGGATTGATTAAGCAGGGGTTTTAATCTGCGGCTTTTAGCATGATGAATTCAAGATTCATCACACCCCTATACTTAAACCATGCTCGTCCTCGAGCATCTAAAGAATGAAGGAGTCGGATTAATTCCTGACAGTGCGCGTGAAATTTTCAAGGCTCGATCTTTCGAAGACTCTTGACCTAAGTGATCCTAAAATTCTGGATTTATCCAAGCCTTAGTCGGAAGGAATCCAACTTCTCTGATTATCAGACTCTCTTTTTGTACATATAATATAAGGATATGACATTTAGTGTACTGCATTTCATGAGAGCCGAGTCGATGCATCACTCAAAGTTCCATTCCCAAAGACTCTCCTCTAGACCTGATCATCAATACTAGGGAATAAGTCTATTCTTGCCTCAGACAACCGTCTCATTAGTTTGTCAGACTTGAAATGTCGATGGACGTCCAGATGATGGAGGTAATGGGATTGTGTCTATTTTTCTCAGCCTCACATTGGAACAAGGGGCCTCTCGAGTGCCTTTTTACTCAACACATATAAATGTTTAGATTGTTGACCAATGTGTCCGTCAAGAGAGTTGGAGAAGTCTGCACTTGTTTTTGTGGGAATACACCGGGGCGTGTCTCTTTTGAGTATCTAAGATACCTTCGACACCCAGACTTATAGCATTTACAATGCAGAGCCCTTTTTTGGTGTCAGCCCGACTCCTTGGTCCTAATTAGCACTTGGTCCAAGTGGACACTTTGAAAATGTTTGGGAGTGCTCACCATTGGTGGAAGCTCATTTATAATTTGACTTGGATGATAGGGCTTTTTCTTTGACATTTCATTGCATTTGTTGGCTAGCTCCACTGCTTTTACCAAAAGTTGGCGCACACTGATCAACAATAATCATTAAGTTTCATCACACCCTGGCACTTTTAGGTAAATATCAAAGAGATAGCATATGAATCTTGTTCACATACTGGCTAGGGTTTTGCTGACACTCAGGTTTTCTGAAGCCTTCATTAACTTTATCCCATCCTCGAATATCATTAGATCGGATCTAAACTCAAATCTCTAGTTCTAGTTCCTCAAGTGATATCTCAACTCAACTCATCAATCATGCATTTGTGGAAGTGACTGTGTTGATCATATTTTTCTTGAAGGTAGAGATTAAGAGTGCAATATAACACTCAAATCTTTCAAACCAGGGAAGTGTGGATATTTAAGTCTTAAAAACCCTAGTGACTAAGGCATGTTAACTCAGACTCTCAAGATCACAGAAATCCAGTGTCCTAAAAAATCCTCAAGCCTTGAGTGAGTGTGAATATGTCAGGAATACACCAACTCCTTGGTTAGTGGTTTTTGTGTGATTTTTGACTTTTGCAGATTTTTATGGATTTTTTTAATTTCTTTGGAGAGACAACTGGCCTAGGCTTAAATGAATAAAAGTATCTACTCTCAGCTAGTATGGGTGTAAGTACGAGCCGATAAACAAACCCGTGATCCTTAAGAATGGTGCCTTTCACAGTGTCCTCTAAACCACCCACTCTGCTAAGGGAGACCGAAGTTCCCTCACTGAAAGTGTCTACTAAGCCTAGTAGTCAGAGTCAAATTCCAAGAAGAGTTTTTTTAATTTTTAATTTTTAATTTTTTTGAAAAGGGATATTTACAGAAATTAAACCCTCCATTTTTAATACACTTTTTTACACGGTTTTTACTCAGTTCACTAACCAAAACCTAGCCCAAAAATAAAATTTTAAAAAGTTTTAAAAACACGAGCTATGACTAAAGTAAATATACAATAATATACGATATAAAGTAAATATACAGTAATATACGGTATACCCCCCTATACTCAAATATAGGGTGATATAGCGGAACTGAGGAGGAGGGTCCCCCTATACTTAGGTCAAAAAATTGACCTGAGTACAAGAAGACGGGACGAGGGACGGATGAACAGGAAGGTCCCCCCTATACTTAGGCTACAAATAGCCTAAGTAAGGTCTGAATTAGGGGGGGGGGGAGTGTCCTATGATACAAGGGTGAGGGGGAGGAGGTTCATGAAATATACATATAGAGATAGAGACAGAGAGAGAGAGAGAGAAATATACAGGGGGAAGGGAGATGGGGTGAGGCGAATGTGTATGAGCAAGTGTGCGTGTGTGTGTATGTGGGGGGGGGGTAGATCATCAAGTGATCTACTTCTTTTTTTCTTTTTTCTTTCTTTTTTTCTTTTTTTTGTGTACAACATGCAAAACTGGAACTAAATATGCAGATGCAATATTTTTTTTACAATATGCAATGCAGGCTGTCTGATCTAAAACTCCTAAAATTTCTTCTCGAATTCTTTTGAGGCCTCTCCAACTGAAGCTCCCGACTTCGTACCTCCATGAAGACCGAGCGTCCTCGATGATCATGGGCCCTGCCACAAAAGAGAAAAATTAGAAAAAACATAGAAATTAGATCAGCAGATATGATGCAAAAGATGATGCATGAAATGAGGACTTAAAAGATTTGAAATTATTCAATAAAAAATCAAATTTCAATAATAAGCTAAGCTGCGTCCCCGGCAACGACGCCATTTGATGAACGCGAAATTCGCCTCTTTAATAATGTGAAATTATTCATAGTATAGGAGGTAAATTCGGTTCAGCAAAAACCATGATCTTCGAATGTCGTGGAATATTTTTACTTGGCAAGTCTACAAAGGTCGAACACAGGGACACGACTGCGTAATATGTTTATCGAATTTCGATTCATGAGGCACAATGTGAGTTAATTTCAATTCCAGGTCCTAATGATGCACTATGCTCATTACAAAGCAAAGCATGATGAATGCTAATTTTTTATTTGATTTTTATGCAAGTTAAAGTGATGCATAGATAAATATGCAAGAGAATTTATACACATATTAAAGACTACAATTATATCCAAAAAATGCGAGCAACTAAATATAAATTGAAGGCAGAGTCAATTTAATCCATTATTGAAAACGGTCAGCCAATCATAGCAAGCATGAGTAGAACATGGTCTCAATTACCACATAAAAATATACTTTAATTAAAACCGGAGCAAATGAGACAAATAAGCATTCTAAAATGTAGAGGACAAAACTAGGATCAAAACGACACTAAAATCATGCAATTTGGACCTACGATGCTCAAGTTAAGCTAAAAACAGTGCAAGGGCATAATTGTAATAAAAATGCAATAAAATAAAGGGATAAATATTGCATTTAGGTCCATGGAGGGACCTAAATGCAAATAGAAAAAACTGCCTGGGATCAGGTGTAATTTTTCCATACGCACAGAGACCTCTTTGTAATTTCTGAAACCTTGGAGGGGCTCCCTGTAAAATACCCCAGGTGCGCACGTGACGCACGCGCCGGAGGACCAAAATGAAAATTACATTTCTTCTGGGGTTCTTCGTGCAAAATACCCAGCACCTCACGTGCAAGGCATGCGTGGGCTAGGCTCGGGTCAGCTTCTTCGGGTTTGGGCCACGTGGCTGCTGTCTGTGGCTCGGCTTGAGATTCGGCTAACCCGAGCCTGTAGGTTGGGCTGGAGGCTTGGGTCCACCACGTGGCATCATCAAGGCCGTCCGATCAGGAGGATCGGACGGTGCCTGTACCTTCTTTCTTCGTCGCGATCCACCGGAGGAGGCAGGGCTCCGGCAACCCGCTGATAGCTCCACCGATACCCTCCGCGCAAGGCGGAGGTCCGGTGAGCTCTTGGAAGCTCTGGCGGATATCTGGGAGTCGCGGCGAAGCTCCATGGATGATCGGAGGTCAAGGTCGGGGAAGCCTCGTCGGAGCAGAAGTACGTGAAGGTGGTCCGATGCAGACTCCGGCCAATGAAGCTTTGGGGACCTACAATTTTTAGATAGCCGAGGCGTGCGGTAAATGGCGCGAGAAATGGGGTGAACAGAGGCCGTAAAGGTGACGGGAATGGTGGCCTGAGGTCATCTTCTCCGACGAAGCGGGAGGAGAGGGGAGTCGAAGTGGGGTAAGTTCTGGAGAAGAGGAAGGGGGTCGGCGAGGGTGCTGGTGAGGTGACAAAGGTTGCGAGGTGATCAGATGAGGGTGGCAGCGAGGGTAGAGGGAGGTAAAAATCGAAGAAATAACATACAAAGCACCTCACTAGAGCGAGGTGGGGGTGGAGGCTGTGATCTGGGCTCGAGGACCTCATCGGACCTCGGGAGGTCGTCGCACGACGGGGGCGATCATCCTCGGTGCTCAGCGGTGGCGAAGCCACCCGCGATATGGCCAATGCGGCCGTGGGTTGACATCGGACCAGCACCATAACCGCCTCAACATTTCGCCCCTCCGCTGTCACCGGAGGGGCGGAGGAAGCTAGGTGAAGATCCAATAATGGTGGACGATTCTGATCGGTGGCGGAGGAAGAGGATTTATAGGAGGCGGAGGTGGACGGTTATGGCGTGGCGAGGGGTTTTCGAAGAGGGTTTTAATGGAATAGGAGTGATGAAGTGGGACATGAAGGTTGTGCGAGGAAGGTGGATCTACGGTTTACGTCGGGGAGGCGTTATGAGTAGGAGGAGGTGGGTGGAACGCCGGCCAAAAAAGGAAGGGGGAGCGGGGGTCGCGAGATGTAACGGCTGGAGAAGGGGGGTGTCTGGAGGTAGGGGACGATTGGTCAGCCGTTGGATCTAGCGATCCAACGGGTAAGATGATGGCACAGACGGAGGGTTCGGATCAGATCAAAAGATCTGATCCGACGGTGGGGATTAGGCACCGATGAGCAGTTTAGATGGCTAGGATGGGAAGATCGTATGGTGGAGATTGAAGGGGTGACATGGAGAAGAGAGAGACGTAGGATGGGTGCTGGATCGGAGGGCTGAGATGGTGGGGCGATGTGGAGGGCTGGGGGGCGTTGGATGGGGACTGGATCCAATGGCTGTGGATGAGGCGCGAGGTAGCGGCTGGGATCAGATATGGAAGATGATCGGACGGTGGGCAATGGAGCAGGGTTCAACGGATGAGATGGAGGCAGTCAGAGAGAGATCCGACGGCCCAGAAAGGCGCCGAGTGGCGAGAGGGGAGACGGGCCACGTGGGCGCTCCAGAGAGCACCACGTGGCCCAATCAGAAAAATTCAAAAAATAATTACAAAGAAAATTATAAAAGAAATAGTTAGAGGCCGAATTAGGAAAAAGTCAAAACATGAAAGTTGCTCGTTTCGACGAGATCTACAACTTTAATGTTGGGCAAAAAACCAAAAGAGGTCATTCGTATAAAACGTATTTTTGGGGGTATTTTTTAGGGAAAAAACACCGATTTTGTGGATTTGGGATGTTTTTGTATTTTTTTAGTGTTTTTAATGGTTAGTGAATTATAAACAACTTATCTACCTAATTTTTAGGGGTTTTTGAGGATAAAATAATTACAAGAAAAATAAAGGGAATTAAATACAATAATTTAATGGTAAATTATCCACAATATAATACAAGATAAAAACAAGGAATTAGAGGTGATTTTTATTGGATTGATTAAGCAAGGGTTTTAATCTGCGGCTTTAAGAATGATGAATTCGAGATTCATCACACCCCTATTCTTAAACCATTCTCGTCCTCGAGCATCTAAAGAATGAAGGAGTCGGATTAATTCCTGACAGTGCGCGTTAAATTTTCAAGGCTCGATCTTTCGAAGACTCTTGACCTAAGTGATCCTAAAATTCCGGATTTATCCAAGCCTTAATCGGAAGGAATCCAACTTCTCTGATTATCAGACTCTCTTTTTATACATATAATATAAGTATATGACATTTAGTGTACTGCATTTCATGAGAGCCGAGTCGATGCATCACTCAAAGTTCCAGTCTCAAAGACTCTCCTCTAGACCTGATCCTCAATACTAGGGAATAAGTATATTCTTGCCTCAGACAACCGTCTCATTAGTTTGTCAGACTTGAAATGTCGATGGACGGTCAGATGATGGAGGTAATGGGATTGTGTCTATTTTTCTCACCCTCACATTGGAACAAGGGGCCTCTCGAGTGCCTTTTTACTTAACACATATAAATTTTTAGATTGTTGACCAATGTGTCCGTCAAGAGAGTTGGAGTCGTATGCACTTGTTTTTCTGGGAATACACGAGGGTGTGTCTCTTTTGAGTATCTAAGATACCTTCGACACCCAGACTTGTAGCATTTACGATGCAGAGCCCTTTTTTGGTGTCAGCCCGACTCCTTGGTCCTAATTAGCGCTTGGTCCAAGTAGACACTTTGAAAATGTTTGGGAGCGCTCGCCATTGGTGGAAGCTCATTTATAATTTGACTTGGATGATAGAGCTTTTTCTTTGACATTTCATTGCATTTGTTGGCTAGCTCCACTACTTTTACCAGAAGTTGGCGCACACTGATCAACAATAATCATTAAATTTCATCACACCCTGGCACTTTTAGGTAAATATCAAAGAGATAGCATATGAATCTTGTTCACATACTAGCTAGGGTTTTGCTGACACTCAGGTTTTTGAAGCCTTCATTAACTTTATCCCATCCTCGAATATCATTAGATCGGATCTAAACTCAAATCTCTAGTCCTAGTTCCTCAAGTGATATCTCAACTCAACTCATCAATCATGCATTTGTGGAAGTGACTGTGCTGATCATATTTTTCTTGAAGGTAGAGATTAAGAGTGCAATATAGCGCTCAAATCTTTCAAACCAGGGAAGTGTGGATATTTAAGTCTTAAAAACCCTAGTGACTAAGGCATGTTAATTCAGACTCTCAAGATCATAGAAATCCCGTGTCCTCAAAAATCCTCAAGCCTTGAGTGAGTGTAAATGTGTCAGGAATACACCAACTCCTTGGTTAGTGGTTTTTGTGTGATTTTTGACTTTTGCAGATTTTTATGGATTTTTTTTAAATTTCTTCGGAGAGACAATGACTGGCCTAGGCTCAAATGAATAAAAGTATCTACTCTCAGTCAGTATGGGTGTAAGTACGAGCCGATAAACGGACCCGTGATCCTTAAGGACGGTGCCTTTTGCAGTGTCGTCTAAACCACCCACTCTGCTTAGGGAGACGGAAGTTCCCTCACTGAAAGTGTCTACTAAGTCTAGTAGTCAGAGTCAAATTCCAAGAAGAGTTTTTTAAATTTTTATTTTTTTTGAAAAGGGATATTTACAATTTCATAGAGACAATCTAGAATATACACAAACAATCACAAGCAAACTCATACAAAACAAACCCCTCAATTCATCTACTCAACTCATAGAGACCATTAAAGACGGTCTTTTTATCTTCTTTGTTTTAGAGTCAGGTGAGAAGTCAAAAGGTTGCGCAAACACTTAGGATGCTGAATGGGATTTGGGCACTACTCCTTAGCGTGTACGCAAGCAAATAAAAGCGAAGACAATGAGGAGATTAGTCGCCCAAGACAAATATTTTCTTTTTGGTTGATTTTAGGGTCGAGTAATATTAACCGTCCCAATTTCATTGTTATCATTTTTTTATATTTTTACAAGGAATACACGAGCCTGTCGGGGAATCAATTCTTTTAAGCACCTAGGTTGGCAAAATCAGAGGTAGAGAGGCAGAAAAGTAATGCAAGCGACAAAACGATGATGAATGCTAAAGCGTAAATGCTCACCTTGCCTCCAGCACTCTACATGCAAGGATGCTCAACATAATTAAAACCTACACTATATGCAAATGCAAGCCGATGAAATCGCCCTAAGTTCAGAAATTGCTATTAGCGTGAAGAACTAATGCTAATGTTTTAGAATGGAACCGAAGTGTCTGGTCTTAGAATCTCCTCAGTGCTCGCAATAATATGTCCTGCAAGCGCTATACGGAGAACTCTCGTGACGCGGGGTTTCAAGACTAAGTGAGAAGCAATTCAGATTTGACTAGATCCAAACGTTGTTTATAAGCATATGCAAAGGGTATCAACTGTTTGGACCTATTCTAGCATCAAGCAACCCCTAAACTAAGGGCTCAATCACACAAAAATAAAGAAAACAAAATCATGAAACAAAGGAAAAAATGCGAAGAAAACATGACAAAACCGCGGTGAGCCCCCAAGTGAAAAAACACTTGGAAATTGGGCCCGAATGTCCAGAGTACATAGTACATGTATTATTACAAATAATAAGGGTCTCTGCCTACTTAAATTACACAAATGAACGCTACAAAAATAAGTGCTAAAAATTTGTCTTCAAACACTCCAAGTTCTTCTTTGATGCTAGGTCAAAGCCGCCTCATGCGGGTGCGCAGGCGCTCCTAGAAGAGCTCCTCCCTCAATCCGCGTTCCTCGCACAGATCCAAACAATGAAAGTGGTTAGAAAAATCAAACAGTTATATCAACCAAATGAGAAAATAAATAAAGTACAAGGATAGACAAATATCACAATCAAGCAAAAAGTCGATCTATGCGTTGTTGCTCCCCGACAACGGCACCATTTGATAACTCGGGTTTTACAAGGATCTAAAGTAGTCCACACAATGTGGGACCACGACATCGTTGAGGCGTCCGCTTACGAAACCTGGGTCAATCAACAATTAACCCACAATGATAATTATGCAATAAAAAGTAATGTAGAGTTAAAATTTATTATAACTCTACAACAAGGATGCATATAGGTGCAAGTATGTAGAGTGTCGAACATATGAAATAAGCAGGATTGATCATGGCAATGAATGCACAAAATTGAATGTGATGTATTTGTCTATATAAGCGCTCTTTTTTGTGAGTTTTAGATAATTTTTTACTTTATTTATATTTTATATTTTTATAATTTTATTTTTAATTTTATGATTTTATATTTTATTTTTATATTTTTATATAAAAATATAAAAATAAAATATTTTTGGGTTTTAATTAGTTTTTCTCTACTTTTATGATTTTTTAGATAATTTTGCTAATTTTTATATTTTTTAAAATAAAAAATACCCAAAATAGGGTTTAAAAAAATACCTGAAATTAAAATGGATATGAAAATAGTAAATAGTAGCAAAAATTCTCCAAATTAAATTTTATATATAGATAATAATATAAAAAATCAGAAATAGAAAATATATTTTAGGATTTTTTAAGAATTTTTTATATTTTTATAAAGGTTTTAGGGGTTTTTCTTTTTAGAGTTTTCTTTTATATTTTTTAGTGATTTTTGGTCTGAAGTTATAAAATAAGTAAATAAATTTATGTATTTTTTGGACTTTTTAAAAAAGGTTTATATATTTTTTATGGGTTTTATAGCACAAAATCAGATAAAAAGGTAAGTTTTTGATTTTTTTATAAATAATAAATAGCTTCAAAATGCAAAAAAATATGACATAAAATATGTGCAATCAGGAAGCTATGTCTATTTTTTGGGATTTTTTTCGAGTTAAATAGATGTATGAAATAAATACAAGAAACAAAGAGAAACTACAATAATAACAATGGTATAATTGTAAATAGCAGAAAGTCTAGGGGTCCGTATGCAACTTTCACAAAAATATTTAACTTAATTAAAAAGTTTGCGGGCTAAATAGAAATAAGAAAACATCCAGGGGCCCAGCAGTAGAAAGTCCCCTCACGTGAAGCGTCATGTGAGGTGATGTGGCTCGGAGGAGAATGTAAATGCTAGAAGTCGGGGGGCCTAAATGCAGATTATACAAAATAATTTAAACGTCATATGGAAGATTGAGTTTTAATATTTAAATACAAAATCTAAGCGGGTTTGGAATGCAAAATACCCAACTCAAGGGCGGATCGGACAACACATAAGGGTCCACTTAGACACGTGTCGAGCTCCGGACGCCCAATACCGCTTCATTTCAGACAGCTAGGATTAGATCCAACATCTGGATCAGACAGTTGAACCACGGACCAATCCAACGATAGCTGCTTCTCTGAAAGATCGGGGAAGATCCAACTGTGCTGGGTATATCTGGATGAACGCTCGAAGAACTCAAGCTTGGCGAGTTTGAATCCGCCAAAACTCGAGTCTCCATGCACCTGGAACTCCTCTGACGGTTCCTTTATGCTCCTGCAGCGATGGTGAAGCTCCCAGGTGGCTCTAAATGCTCTGAGGAAGGTGGATTAACCACCTTGGAGCTTGTGCTTCATCCGACCACCTGGAGCGGATCTTCTTGGCAATATTCGAGGCCAGATGCCTCCTTTAGGTTCTGCAAAGAAGTTAAGAGAGTCGCGGACAAATTACCTGCCCTCCAGTAGGCAAAGAAGGCAGAAAACGGTGTGGATGGTCGAGATGGAAGCTCGCCGAAGCAAGCTCTGGCGAGGAGTAGTCAAGTGTGATCAATACTCAAAATGCAAAAATAAAAAAGGTAATTATTCTTATGGCTACGGTGAAGAGAAAAATGCGAGAAAAAGTAGGAAATAGAGACCTCAATGGCCGGGAACCACGAAGTGGGCCTGGACGACCAAGGTTGGCCGGAGATGGAGGTGGAAGCCCCTTCGCCCTCGCCTTACCTTCTACAAGGTGTTGAAGATCCCCCTGTCACCGAGACCGATCCGGAGCATGCCTGAGAGGGGGCCAAGGCTAGGAAAAAGGGTTCAAAATCGAACGGAAGGTGACGGGAAAGTTATGTATATGGTGGATTGGACGCTCCAAAGAACAAGGCAACGATAGCGATTCAACGACCCTTTCCCCCAAGGAAACATCCTGGCATGTATGCTCGAGGATCGGGGGAGCAAAAGTCATCAAGGGAGCGAAGCGAAATGGTGAAAGGGCAAGCTGCAAAAAAATCGAGAAGACGAGGGAATCGGAGGATGAGCGGTCACAGACCCGGGGTCATGGAGTTGACCCCCGATCAACGGATGGTGTGACCTGATTGGGCCACGTCATCCGCAAAAAGACAAAAATTAAATAAAAGATTTGTAAATTCATTTAAAAATAATAACTGATTTTATTAATTTTAGGTTTTAAAATGGAAAATATTTATTATTTTCTGAATTATTTTATGACGATTTTTATTTATTTTTTCGGGGTTTGTAATTATACATTTTGAGGGATATATATTGATCTATGTATTTTAATCTTTTATGTTTATTTTGTATTTTTAATTTTATTAATTTAGTTTATTATTTTATATATTTATAATTTATTTTATAAACTTAAATTTATTTTTATTTTATTTTTTGATATAATATATACCATTAAATAAATAGATGTATTATTTATATATGTATAAGTATAGGTATTTTACCTATGTATTTTATACAAGTATTTTATTTTAATGGTTCTTTTATATTTTTATTCTAGTTTTAATATATACATACCTTATAAATAATATTTACAAAATTATAAAATATAAATTTATAAAAAATAATGAATAATAAATAAAATAAATAGTTTAATCGGTACAAGTATACAATAGGGGTCCAAAACCTAACTTTCACAATGTAATTCCAAAATGAAACCATTTTCATTAAATAGCTTATTAAAAGTTATATACAATTAAATATGATTTTAATATATTTTGAATTTTAATTTGAGAGATACGGGTCTGAGAAGTTGGGATTTTGGAAATTTATTATGTGTATATATTTTTATCTATAAATTATTTTTGTATGAAATAAATTTTGTATTTTTCTATATTTTATTGTCTATAACTTTCATGAACACAGTTTCTTTATTTGAGGCATAAAAAGTGGAACTAAAAATAGGTCCCAAAAATGAATAAAAATAAATTCCATAAAAGGGATTTTGTTATTGTATTTTGGCCCTTATCTCCCCATACTTTATTCCTTGTCGACCTAGTCATCGAGATGCCTAGGTCTCGGGGTTTCGGGTCATAAAATATCTTCAATATTTTATTCTTATTCTTTTTTCTTTATTCTATAATTTCAACTTTAAAAATTGTATTTTATACACTATTTACACAATGATGCATGAATGATAAAAATGCATGAATGATAAAATGCATGAATTAAGGCTATTTATATGCATTTACTAGGTTTTTTAAGGCCAAAATGATAGAATAAAGTTGATGAAACAGAGATTCATCATGCACGCAACCACCATCATGGCTTAGTGATGTTGTGATCCAATTACCAACATCAAGCTTTATCGTCGGAGCCCTAGATGCACCACCAACTACCTCTACAAACCCCAGAACGGTCCCTAACTCTTCCATGTGTTGCGTCCAAGTCGCCAGAGGACTAGCCATCACCCTTAACAACTATCACTGGCCCCAACAGCCAATGCACTCCCAATACTCTCTTCTCTCATGTTTCTTATGCTTCTAGCACCTCCAGAATACTACGAGACTATTTGTGAATGTCTCCCCTTTCATGATCCCCTTAACCCCTTGGTGTTGCCTTAGTGGGATATATATGTTGTCTCTCCTTTGCATGATGAATGATTTAATAATTTTAACACTTTGTCGATCTTTCTCTCTCTGACCATGATAATCGTGACTCCGATTGAGACCAAGCCCTTGTTTTCTACATCTTCTATGACGATACGTGGGACCTTCGTCAAATCAAAGGCATAGATAATTATGTACTTTGATCTTGTGCCTTAAAGGTATTCATCAACAGTTAAAGGAAAATATCTATCCAGACGGATGGACCTCTAAAGAAATAGACAGAAAGTAGAAGTCATTTCTTGGGGACAACCATCATATCATCACATGGATGTCCAACAACGTCGATTCCTGCATTATTGCCAATATTCTGCACAAGGAATCGTGAAGAACATATGGAATGAACTGGCCCAAACCTATTCTCAACATGCTTCCAAGTCGCGACCTGCAGGCATCTGCATGTATATTTTGGTTTGCTTATCAAGAAGAATATGTCCTAGTAGAGTACTATCAATAGCTCATCGACCTCTATAAGGAACTTTCCATCTCAACGAGTTTGTTGTACCAAACATGTGGTAGAGAGATCTGAGTGGCAAGTCTACACATTTCTCATCAGTCTTCATCTTTGTTATCAGATCGTGACTAACCCATTTCTCACGTCAGATAAACTTACTCCACCAAGGTCATCTCTGGCCATTGACAATAATTTGAAACCTCCATTGGTCAAACTCATCCTCTACAACCTAAGCAGAGCTCTACTTTTCTAGCATCACTTATGAGGCCACTACAACTCCGAGGAGTTTGAGGTTGTGATTCTGGTCATGACTGCACATCATGTATTCACTACCATAGATCCAAACCACTAATCTGAGAGGAGTTGATTAAAGTTGGCAAACCATTAAAAGCAAACATTGCGCCATCATCGATTATGATGTAGCTATGGCAACGATGGCCTCAGATCAAGACCCAATGAACATATGGTCCAACTTTCTATTGCAGATTATTCCAAACTCATGAACTGCTACAATATTCTCCTACCCATGAGAATATTCCTCATGCTAATAAGTATACAATCTCAAGTATTCGAGATAACCATGCTTTTACCTCGTTGACAACTTGAATTATAGACTCTGGCGCATCTACTTACTTGATTAGAGAAGGTAGTCTGTTGACATCGTCATAACCTTCTTCTACTGAGAGGTCGGTTCGTTTGGCTAATCGTGCTTATTCTCTTATTACTGTAGAATTATGGAGTTTCCTCCTGTTGAAGTATGTAATAGAGGAGGTAATTGGATCCCTTAATGATCGAATTACCTCCCCACTCATGTTTAGTCCCACATGGATGAGCAGTGGGGCTATGGTCTTTTTGTGAGGCTATATAAGGAGCCTCACATCCCCTTGTACTCATTGAGAATTCTAATAGAACATCTATCCCCTTTGAGGGCTTCTCCTGTGGTTTCATCCCTCTCTTTAGAGAGTAGGGTTCCATGTTAAATCCTTGTTCTTCATGTTTATCTTCTTATTCTATCGATTCTGCTTCCATATTTCATATTACTAACATGGTATTAGAGCAGTTTCGATTCTCGAGGAGTTTTATATTCTTTTTTTTCGAGATTCGATTGGTCATTTTTTTTAAAGATTATTTGTTCATTCGAATATCTAATTGTTCATGCTTCACGGCGGCAATACACTCAAGCTAGGGTTCTCATAGCACATAGCTTTCGAACCCTATCTGATGGGTTTCCAAGCGGACAATGCCTCTTCTTCTAGGTTGCAGCCCTAGATCTTGCTGCACAAGGTAGTTGCGGTCAAACCTCCTGGCGCCCTAGCTTCATATGGCTCTAGGCAAGCTCCTGTGCTCCTCCTTCCAGAAGCCCCGACGATCCTCAAGGGGTGGAGGTTCCCCTTGCGGCTCACTGAGACTTACAGGCCGATGCAACTTCATCTCCAAGCAGTGGATCTCACCACTGCTCGACCTCCAGGCGGGACTCCATGCGCATCTCTAGTCCCAAGTTGGGCCTCGACGATTACGCTATGCCTTCACGTGCACAAACTGTGTGCATCCCCTCGTTCACCAGCTGACGATACTCGCAGCTAGAGCATGGCAAGCTCTTTCTTCAGACACAGGTGGTGGCACCTCCCTCATGTCGAGCACCAGCCCTCGCGAACCCAGTCATCGTGAAATCTCGTGCACCTCAAGTTCTCCCAATCTTGCGCCCTCCCTCGTGTCCATGCGGTGGTGCATCCCCGAGCTCCTCTTGTAAGCAGAGCGGCGCACTACACCCCCATCGACATGAAGGAACCCTGAGGCTGCGACCCTCCCTCTTTGTTGCAACATCATGCTCGATAACGGTGCAGAGCAGGTGCCCCATCGGTGCGGCGGACGTCGAGAAAAAGGGGTTCCCAATTGAGAAACCTAGTGATGGTGGAACAAAAAAGGGGGGCTTTGCCCTCTTTATTGAAAGAAAAAAGGGATGTCCAATTTTAAAGCCCCAAATGAGCTTTGTTTCTAAGATCTATTTGGGTCGTGCCTCGAAAAAAAATCTTCTATTTTTTTGAGAAAAGGTATGTACAAAAAAATCGTATACGGCAAAAAAGAGTGAAAAGCCAAAAAAGAGAATTTTTTTGAACGACCTAAAAAAGGGAAAATAAAAGAAGAAAAGAATATCAAAAAAGGAATGGCTATGTAAAAAAAATAAATTTCATGAAAAAGACAAAAAAGTGCATATTTTTTTATTTCTCCCAACTTGATCCATGTTCTAATTCTATCAAGTGTGGGAGAAAGGGGGAATCAGATATAGATTCTTTAAGACTTTTGCACATCCACGGCTGACAGACCGTCACTCCAGCTTTCTACAAACCATCCATCTTCACCAAGCATCGACTTCTTTGTCAGAGCACATACTTCTTCTTTTATGACCCGACTACTACTCCACGCTAGACTTCTTCTATTGTGATCTTCTCCAGGCACGACTGAGATAAGTTCCGGCGATCTGGTATCGCATCAACTCTACATGCATGGCAAAGATACATTCCGATGGCCTAAAAGCCGCAGACCCATCCTCTAACGAGGTCTTTTTCCAGCAACATACATATTCTTCTTGTGATGTATTATGTGAAGATCTGATGTATACCGTTTCTTTTAGTTGCAAGCTGCAGCTTTCTTAGATCCAGCTTGAGGGGAGTGTTGAAATATGTAATAATGAGGTAATTGGATCTCGTCCCACTCATGTTTAGTACCACATGGATGAGCAGTAGGACTCTGGTCTATCTATGAGGATATATAAGGAGCCTCACACCCCATGTATTCATTGATAATTATAATAGTATATCTAGCCCCTTTGAGGGCTTCTCCATGATTTCATCCCGCTCCTTAGGGAGTAGGGTTCCACGTTAAATTCTTATTCTTCATGTTTATCTTTCTTGTTTTATCGATTTCGCTTCCGCATTTCATATTATTAACACCTCCAAATTCAGACTTTATAGAGTTTTCTATGATCCTAAATTTCCGTTGAGCTTACTATATGTTCATAGATTATGTGATTAACTAAACCACATAGTGATATTTGACCAGTGCTATTGTTACTTTCAAAACATCCAGATGATGGAGATCTTTAGGGGGCCATGAGAAGAATGTCGTGTACTAATTATATCCATGTCAACTCCATTTTTGCTAGTGTTGTCTCAGTTTTGTTGACCCGTTCCATTGGCATTTACATCTCGGTCATCCTTTTGCTAGTGCCCTCTCTCAGATCTTACATGAACTATCCCTGCTGAAGACTTTTGGGTGTGAAGCCTACTAGTTTGGCAAACTTCATCCGACTTTTCCTCTGAGGACCAAGCCTCATGGTTCCTCTCCTTTCTCTTAAGTCCATTGTGACAATTAGGGATCTTGTCCGATCAATACTATTGAAGGTCATAAGTATTTTGATGTATTTTGTTGATGGTTATAACATATTCTTTTTGTTGCATTTGGTAAAGAAATAGCTAGAAATAAATAAAATTGTCAAGTCCTTTCTGTTCATAAAAACTTCTTTCTCTGTTAATACTTTCAGATTGACAATTATCTGGAGTTTGTTTAATAGGTTCTCATCGACTTTTTTGTGACTCAAGGTACCCTTCAACATACTTCATGTACGTATACCTCACAATAAAATAGGATGGCAAAAAGGAGACTTCATTATTTTCTAGATATTGTTAGAACCCTCTTTTTTCGCATGAGATATCTAAAACTTATTGGGGGTGATGCTTTTCTTATTTCCACGTATATTATCAATTGGTTACCCTCTTCTATTCTCAATGGAGTCACTCCCTTCTCACATCTTTACAAAGATGAGGAACCATTCCCTTTGCCTTTGTAGATTTTTGGTTACGATGCCTTTGTATACAATTTCCACACCATTAACAAGCTGTATGCTCGTACCATCAAGTGTGTCTTCCTTGGGTACTTCGTAGCTTAGGAGTTTGCTTAACTTAAGCATTTAGATAATGATGATATATAGTGATTCGTTGAAGGGCAATGAGGAAATGCAATCCACTCACGGGGGGAGAAATTTTAGTAGCCGTTGTATATTTATCTTATGTTAATACTTGTAATTAAAATCTATATCATTTAATCATAATTTTACTTAACGTATATTTGATATCGATATTTAGAACTCTTTGCATAGAAACGAGATGCTACTCCTACAGAATATCATCCTTATTTTGATAAAGTTATTTAGAAGTATGTACGTTTTTGGTTAATAAATTTAATTATTTTATTCAATATTTATAAAGTATTTGATGACTATAAGTATCATATGATAGGGAGGTGGGATCTGTGTCGAGGAATCAGAGACTTGGTGGTATTCCTCCAAGCCAAGTGGCCCATCTTGGACGCATATTCTACATGCACCTCATTTTTGTAGCCTCCTCATTGTTGTGAGAACAATATTACTTCACTGACTACATGGATGATCGACATACGAGATGTCGTGAAGAAGATCTTGATCGATGCCAGAGATCTCAAGTAAGGCCCTATTTGGTTGGAGAATAGGCCCTGAAATAAGGGGCCGATTCTCCTCCCGATACGGTTCCCAGTGGTACGACTATTCCCCATTATTCCATCTTATTTCACTCTTATTCCTATCTTTATCCCACCTCATCTACCTTAGACCCTTAGTCTCCTTATTCCCCATCCTTATTCCTGCTTATTCCCGAACCGAACCCGTTCGGTAGGAGAATAAGCAGGAATAAGGATGGAGAATAAGGGGAATAAGGGTCTATTCTCCGTTCGGCTAGAGGATTGGAATAAGGAGAATAAGGTGAAATAAAAGTAGGTAAGGTGGGATAAAGATAGGAATAAGAGTAAAATAAGATGGAATAATGGGGAATAGTCATACCACTGGGAACCGTGTCGGAGGAGAATTGACCCCTTATTCCCGAGCCTATTCTCCAACCAAACATGGCTTAAGAGTTTAATGTAACTTTAAACTTCAAATCAGAGTTGGTACTGCCTTTGTTTAACTAAATATTTGTTTCTTAGAACATGTAGCTATAGATGTCGGTATAGACTGGAGATGACAAGGAAATAAAAGAGACCAATGAAGAGCATGAACATTTGTTAACACAACATTACAAAGAGCTTGGGAAGGAAACCAAGTCTTAATTACTAAGTTCTTTCGTCCCCAAAAATGTATTGAATGTAACTTTTAAATTCCCTATAAATGGGAACATCTTCTGTTATATATGTAGTATACATATGCCATGTATGTCTGTTCAATTATAACCTCGACAATTATTATATGTATGTTTTTGTTTTGTATGATTGCTTGTCTATTTCGGTATCTACAATTCATATTTTAGGTATGTCATGCCTTTTTTATTTTAGATTTACAATGGGCAAGTAGGTCGAGTGGGGTTTATGATTAATATTGTAGGTATTTCGTATCTATATCTTCTTTTACAAATAAAACATATTAGATCTTTCTATTCGATACATACAATGGCTTTACGACAAGTTGTATAGGTTTGGTGGCTTTCCAAGCATCGAAAAATCGATAAATTTTTTCATAGTCCACAAAATTAGTGAGGATGATGTGCTCGTTGGATCCTCACCAAGCCCAAGCCAAGATGGTCACATGGCAAGCTGTTATCAAAAGGGGGGTGAGCACATTCCCTCACTTAATTAAGCTGGCGAGGGCTTGGTGATGGAGTGTGTTCCGACTCAAGTTAGGTTGATTAATTAGGTGCCATTATGACTCAAGTTAGATTCTCACTCAACAACAAAATTCTTCAAATCACTAATACATCAGTAGTGAAAATGAGCGATTTTGCTACTTTTATTAACCAGTTATAGCTACTAGGGTTGAACTCAAAGAACACAATTAAAAACTAAGTAGGCGATTCGAAAATCAAAGGATTTTTATATATCTTTTTAGCGGTTTTTTATTTTGTATTTTTTTATTTTTTAATATGGTAAATAAGATAAAAATGCACAAATCTTCTTTTTGCATTTTTTAAATATGTCAAAAATGCTTAGAAAAATAAAGTAAAGATATTTTTTTTCAAATTATATATTTTTATACAGATTTTTGAGATATTTTCAAGTGTTTTTTGTAATTTTCTAAAAATCAGATAGTGAGAAAATAAACGAACAATGCACAACCAGAAGAGTTTTGCAACTTAAAATAGTCAAAGTACTAAAAACTTTTGGAAATGATTTTTGTTAAAAACTAGGAAGAAATATCTACAAGCAAGAACTGAAAATGCAACTTTTAGAATTTTTGTTGGAAATTATATGATTTTTATACGTTTTTGAGTATTTTGTAATTTTTTAGATTTTTATAAGGTATTTTCAAACAAAATTTATGCAGCTAAAAGATAATAAAAGACAACCACATACATTTTTATAGAATTTTGAAGTATTTTTCGATTTTTTGTGAATTTTCTTAGGTAACAAGATCTTTTTATACTGTTTTTTGGATTTTTATTAATCTAAAATAAAAGCAAATTAACAAACAAAAATCACCATATATAAAACATGTAAGCACGAGTTAAAGGTCATTTTTTTGGAAATTTGTGAAGTTAATTAGCAAATTATTGCAATTAATAAAAGACAATAGTTAAAAATGGTCAAGCATGGACCTATGTCTAATTATTATAAGTTTTAGGGCCAAATGATAACAAACAATAAAAAGGTCAAAGGGCATATCATGCAAAAAGCCCAGAAAACACGTGCACACTCACATGACCAGACACACAGAGGCATACATGTAATTAATCAAAACCTTTCATTCATTCAATAACTAGCTCAAAACACGATGTAGAATAGCAAACACAGTAAATAACACGTGAAGCTATATGTGATTGCAACTCGGTTGGACTAAAATGCAATTAAAGAAAACATAGGGTCCTTAATGCAAAATTTTTTTACCTAATTATTAAAATACTTCATTAAAAAATAAGATAAAGTGCGAGGGTCTGAGCAAAATGTACCCTTCACTGGGGGGTCGACACGTGGTGCTGTGGATCTGACAGCTTTGGCTTGTCGCGAACAGACGGCTAGGAATGATCCACTTATGATGAATGTTCATGATTTGCTGGTATTGCTTCGACGATGAGTAGATGGGAATCAATCCTTTAGATGATCGGACGATAAAGGGGGTCTCCAAAATGGACGCACGAGATTAGAAATGGGAGACCCCCTGATCCAATGGTTGGGGAGACATCAGGAAGAACTCGCCTTCGACGAGTTTTGGACGACGATTACATGAGCTTCTGATGACCTCTGAGGCTGCTCAGATGTGGAAAAAGTCATTGGTGGTTGTTCACAGTTGTTAGTGTTCTCAATAGGGTCCAAGATTTCAAGATGAGTCCTGGAGATGAATATGGTTCCTGGAGCTTCCTGGACTGATGTGCATGCACGAAATGACCTCCAGAGGAGGTTTTCTTCAATCCTGGTCCTGCACAAGGGGTTTTGCTCAGAGAGGGAACTCCGACGAGGGGTTAGAGTACCAAATGAATGGGGGGGGGGGGCGTATATGGATCAGGTCCTGCATAGAGTGAAGAATCATGCCTAAGATTCGACCCAATACGATGATTGGAACAATGAGTAGGGCGTGGAGCGAGATGAAGAAGCGAACAACGAAGCATGTGGGGTGTGTGTCAAGTCGAAGTGGATGGTTGATCGGGTGAATGGGATGAGTATAGATGTTTTATACAGAATGAGAGAATCAAGCTAAAACAAACAACCTTGATTTAGAAATGGTACATGTGGGTGAGTGAAATCGCCTGGGATAGAGAAGAAGTGTCTCCGTCAGAGCCTCGATGGAGCGACACATCTAGAGGTTGAGCTCCTTGTGGTGGAGCATTACGGATATTCCACTGGACCTTGGGATCACTCGCGTTGAAGCCCTCCATGTAGCTCTCTCGCACTACTGTCACTCTGGGAAAGGAGCTTTGCGCAACGGAGGTGGTGGAGCAGCCAAAGATCGCAAGAATGGATGAGGTGCAGTGGCTTTTATAGGTGCTCCAGGTTCGAGAAGGATCAATTGAAGGTGCACGAACCGAGGTGCGAATCATAGATATGGTACTCGGGCGTGGATTAGGGATCCGTAATGTTCAATCAAGGTGAAGGAGCGAGGGCAAAGTTGATGGGGTCCGATCGCCAGAATTGGGCAAAATCTATGCTGAATCCGATCTGAGGAAAAAGGAATAGGGGTGGACCAGTTGACTGGAGTCAAAAATCCTCGGTGGACCAATAGGAAGAGGCGCAAAATAGAGATAAATTAGGCTACACGATAAAATGAGGAAATAAATGAATTAAATTTTAAATAAAATTGTAAATGCTTTTAAAAAAATGATAAAAATGAAAAATATTTCTTATTTTTCAAGCTATTTTCCTGTGATTTTTAATTATTTTTATGAGATCATATATATATTATATACAATATAGGGTATTATATACATGTATAGTATACCTATATATTTTATTCTTTTATTTTTATTTTATTATTTTACACATATATCCTTTTTATATTTTATTTATTTATAAAATAATTTAAGGAGTATAAAAGAATTTTTATTTGGTTTTCAAATTAAATAAGGGTATTGAATAAATATTATGTACAATATATACAAGTGTGGCTGGTATACAATGAAAGTTTGATTTAATTTTTAATTTAATTTATTTTTATTTTATTGTCAGGAGTATACAAGTGTTTTAAAATACAACATATACAAATTATGTGTTAATATACACATACATACATACATACATACATACATATATATACAGGTATAGTACTATCTAGCTGTACAATACATTCAAAAAGCCAACTTTCATACCATAACTCCAAAAATTATGAAAACAATCCATTTGAAAAGTAATTTAATTTACAGTCCAATAAAGGTGATTTTAAAAGAATATGAGTTCATATGGACCCGAAATTGATCTTTTAAGTTCATGTTTTGTGGATTTTTATGAGTGGTATTATTTGTATTATGTACATCAACTCATGCTGCAGCTATTTTTGTTATTTAGGAAACATTTTTATTTAAAAGTTTTATTGAGAAAATAATTTAATTTGAATTGAATTCTTTGATGAATAAAATATAAGAATGTTATGTACATATAAATGCATAGTGGTGAATATACAAAGAACCTATCTCCCCCTACTTTATTCATTGTCGATCAAGTCAATAATTGGCCTTCTCTCGAGGTTTGAGTCAGTATGTACTTATTACATAATTACATCCTCTTTCTCTTTTCCTTTCCTTTTTATTCTTTTATTTTTGAAAAAAGGTGTTAATTGTACATTATTAACAATAGTATGTATAATGATAATTTATTGGATTTACACATATTCACAGGTGTTTTTGCTAAAAGATATGGCTAAAATAAAATAATAAAGAACGAGAATCATAGATTCATCACTTGACCAGCATGAGTACTCACTAGATCATGCTAGCGACTAGACAATTAATAAGGGTGAGTTGGGTAGTATATGTGACTAACGATGACTGGGCGAGGAAATGGCGATGATCCGGCAACGATTTCTGACTATGAATATTTACTGACATCAAAGTGATATTCATATCCGTATTTATTTTAAAATGAACATGTGTGTGTAAGTATACATATATGGATGTTAAAATACACATAAAGCAAATACAGCGATAGAACGAATATAGATATATCAATATTATTTGCATCTCTAGGTGATACATAAGAGAAACACCATGAATATGAGAAACACAGATAAATGCAGACGTGCAAAAGTATTAAGAGGAAACATAAATGTTGTTATATCACTACAATAACACAGGGCTACAATAGTTTTTTTAATTTATCACTAATTCGTCTGTTGTTAAATACCTAAGGACGATAGTATTCGTTGTGAAATGATTTCTTATACTATAAAGTAGCGACGAACACCTTACCCTTTTCTTTGTTTTTTCTTCCAAAGAGCTACCTGGAAGGCCTATCATGTACATGAGCTAACACCAGGGGGAGAATTGCAAATTGGTGGGGGTCCGCTCCCCAATGATCAATTGAACCTCATCCACAAATCCCTGACATATCAAACCATTTTTTATCCTTGTTTTTATTTATTCGATCTCCAAGAAAAAAACGCCAAATTGGGAGGTTCATTGATTTTTAAGCTTATGAGGTTTATAGACAAGCTGGCTCGCTTGAATCCAGAATTCAGAGTTTAAGCCCGTACTCTTGGGAAATCTATAGGGTTCAACTTCACTACTGACCATTCTCATTAGTTCCACATCTTCTATGGAAAAGTAAAGAAATGACATGTCCATTTCTTTGAGTCAGGCAAACTATAAGAGAAAGCAGAGTGAAATCAAGTATAGGCCTAAAGATTCCACATCTTACTTGGTTTAGAACAAAGCAAGCAAGCTAGAGAGGGAGAGAGAGAGAGAACACTATGCAACAATGAACGAGTGAAGCGTGAATGCGCGAAGCCGCTCTTACGCTTCATTCTCTCGTCTAAGCAACACAACCAGTCTAGCTATGCTCATTAGACCAATCAGCTAACCTCACACCCATTAAGACGACATCCTGCCTGATCATTGAAGGTCCTTCGATTGTTCTTTCAGTCGTAGTCACTGATTACCGCTAAATTCCGAACATAAAAATTAATGACGATTAGTTAAAATTTTGAAATGACATTGAATAAGCATAGTTATATGGACAATCATTGATGATATGACCATCACTATTACCTCATTTGGTTGAAGACTTATTTCTGACAATAGATTTTATCAATGGAAGATTGGGATCCATATTATTATCGCTTTATAAAGTAAATTTTTGGCATGTTATAAAATAAGGATTGAATGATACTTCGTTGACCATTACTTTCCCATATTGAACAAAACAATAGTTCAAAGTAGATTGCTTTCCATTTCATACTCAATTCCATTCTACACTCCATTTCATTCCATCGTGTTATATTCATTCGAAAAAAACGCAGCTGAATGTCTATGGCCATTCCCCCTCCCTCCACTGGATGAAGATCCCTTTTTATTTTGATTATTGTTGGTTCACATATTCTTTTTTGCGTGAATGAAAACTATGTATAAATGCTTTCATTTTTGCATGTATATGCATGGAAAATTTTTCGCTTTTTTTTACTTGTTTTCTCCCAATAACTTTATCTTGAATGTGTGTCTGAGAGTATGCACGTGAGTGATTATGTATATGATAGTATGTGTATACATAAACATGAATGTGAATATAAAGGACAACATGCATATATGTTTATGTGAGTGTGCATGAAAGTGCGTGTGTGAAATGTTTTTTCTATTTTTTTAATAAATACGTAAAGTAGCTTAGATTATACATCCACGCCACTAACAGAGTTTGCAAATGTCGTGGACGTGAAATATGAGCACGGATCCTCTGTAGTACTACATAAGTCGGTTGTAAAAAGGTGGGTGCTTCGAGCCGCTTGATAACGATCGAGCGGTTCATACGATCTTAGTATTTTTTAGCCCCTACCATGTGAATCGCTTTATCTTGATCGAACGGCTCGAGGCATCCAACTTTTTACAGCCGGCCTTTGCAATATTGTAGAGGATCTGTGCTCGTGAAATACAATGGATAATTAAATCATCAATGTTGATACATGTATATAACATTAATTTGTACAAAATAACAGTGATTTATTGATCTATAACCATTGTATAAAGCATTGTATTTAAATTCAAAATAAAGAATAAACAAAAGAAAAGAAAAGAAAAGGAGGGAAGTGTCAAAGACACTGAGTGACCTTGGATCACGAGACCTAGTCATCATGATGACTTGGTCGATAATGAATAAAGTAGAGGAAAATAAGGTCCAATAAATGAACTAAAACCCTAATTTTAATTCCTTAATAAATGCATTTTGGAAATCATTTTATTTTATTATTTTTATACTCAAATCAATAAACTTTGAACATGAAACCTGTACATAAAAATACAAAGAAAAATACAAATTTATTTCATTTAAAAATAGCTTGCTCGGGATACAGAATAAAAAGCCATAAAGAAAACTTTCCAGAGTTGTGTCTTCTCCATATGAACTCAAACTTCATTAAACTCACCTTTATTGTTAATAAAATTACTATTTATTTAATGAAAGTAGTTTCATTCAATTTGAAATTAAGATGCAAAAGTTGGTTTTTGGGCCCTCATTGTGCACTATACCTGAATAAAATAATCAATATATTTACTATTTATATGTTTCGCTTTATTTATTTTATTATAAATGTGTAATTATTATTTAAAATATATGTACATAATAAAATTAGAATAAAACAACTAAAGTTATAATTAAAAATTATATACTTTCATAATATAGGTAAACATACTTATAATATACTTATATACTATGTATACATAATTATTTAAATAAATTGTTAAACATAGAAAAATGTAATAAAAATATATAAATGTGTATTTAAATAAATTATACATATATAAATTATGTATATAAAATAATAAAATATGAAATACAATTACACATATAAAAATTAATGCCTAATAAATTAAATTGTAAAAATAAACAACAACAATAATAATGATAATAAAATACTATGTAAAATAAAAAATATTCCCCATGTTTTGCCAAAAATAATAAAATCATCTATTATTTTAGATTGATTTAATAAGGGAATTTCTCCATGTTTCATCGTCATGCAGTTGACGTGGCCCAATCAGGGGCCAACCTTAGTTGACCGGACGATCAACTGGCCCCCTACTTTTGTAGTCGTGTCAGATCCGCTGACCACCCTTTCTTCCTCGATTTTCCTTGCTCCCATATTGAATTTTCTGGGGATAATTCCTTTATCGATTTTGCTCCTCAATCAATGTTCTTTCACGCCATCATGACTCATCAATCGATGGATCAATGCATCGAGCAGGAGCTTTGGTCAAATCGACCCCTGTACAAATAACCTTCTCCGACCTCCATTCAAACTTGATCCCACTCTACCCTCGGAATTCCCAATCTTCCTCGTGCTTGAGCTTGTTGGTGACACCAGCAACCTCTCTAGAGCTTTTAGCATGGAGGAAGAGGTCCATAGGCAGTAATTCAAGCTTGTCGGAGCATCTCAGGCGGAGCTCCATCTTGGCTCCATGTTCTGTAGGTAAAGCCCTACTTTTCTTTTTCTTTCTATTCCTAGCATTAGGATTAGCATAGTTTAGGTTTTTATTTCGCTTAACTTCATCTTGTTTTTCGTAAAATCTGAGTTTGTAGTTTGCAGGAGCTCCTACTTCGCCCACTATTTCCCATCGCATTCTCACCCTCTGTTCCAACTCGCTGACCACCACATCTATTTCCCCATCGCATTCTCTACACCCCCTCCATCTCTGTTCACTTTAATCGAGCCCCCATTAGAGATCATGTCTCCAACTCCATCGGAGACCTCTGCCATGTATCACCTTCGCCCATCTCACCGCTTAAGGCCTCAGGAATCTTTACCTTTTCATTTTTGAGCTGACCATGCAGGTCTTGAAGTCTACATCCTCATTTAAGGTGTTTTTGGTCCCAAGAACATGTTCTTGGAGTCCTTCTTTTGCTCCGACCTCTAGGGCCCCATCACTAGGATCTAGACCCTTTTTAATGCTAAGAATAGCTGTAAAACCTTGCCAGGAAGCTCCCGAACCTATCAACACCGAGAGAGAGGGCTGAAAGACCATGCTTTGGTCGATCGAAGCAATGGGGAAGAGGAGTTCTTCCCTGTTTTTCTACCTAGCTTCATCACTGTCCGATCGCCTCCCCGCTCCATATCCTACAACCATCGTTGGATGAAGGAGCCTGCCTCTGTTCGATCCGACTGCTGGATCTAATATGAGCCATCCATTGTGAAGCGATATTGTCACATTTCAGTTGTCCATGTGGCAAGTGAAGCATACACATACGTCAATCAGTGCCTTAGACGGTAATTTTGTAAATCATACCCCTAATTTTTATATTTTATTTTTCATCCTAAAACTTTCATTTGCAGTTCATATATTTTTATAATATTTGCATAAAAACCCTTGCATTTATTTTATTTGCATTTAAGTCTAGTCCACGTCACCTCTCGTGCGCATACACGTGAGGGTACACGATATTTTGCAAGGATCCCCCTGTAGGTTTGTGTTATTCTTTAGTCCAAGGAATTCGTATTTCAGTGCTATAAATTTTAGAACAATTACAAATAGGCCCTGTAACTTTTTGGATATTGCAAATATAACCCTATCAACACGTTATTTATTGAATATTCTGGGATTCTTGCATATATGCCCTTAGAATTTTGTGAAGTAGCCTGGAATGAATTAAAGTTCATTTCAATTACATTTCGGTCCCTACAAGAATAATTAAATTTATTTCATGCATTTACATTATTAAAAATAGCATTATGCATATAAAAATCTTAGGAAAATTATTTTAAGTTCACGAGACTATATTAAATCACATATATTTTCATAAGGTAATTAAAAGTATTTTTCCTATTCTTAGAAATGCAAAAATAGTGCAATTTCTTTTATTTATATTTAGGATTCACAAAATTACCGAATGTTTTGAAAAAAAAATCCAAAAAAATATATTATCTTTATTATTGTATTATGAAACTCCAAACAAAAAATCATTAAAAATTACAAAAGAAAAACACTAAAATAAAAAAAACACCAAAAACTTATCAAAATCATTAAAACCCCCCAAAATATTAGTTTTTATTTTTGAATTTTGTTTATATTATATATTATATATTAAAAATACTTTTGGAAATCTTTGAGGTATTTATATATTTTTAAATTCCAAAATAACCTGACCTAGTATTTTAATTCCATGTTTTGATATTTTTATTCAATTAAAAGTAAAAATTTAGCAAAAATTACAAGAAAAAATCCAAAAATAGAGAAAATACTAAAAAGTAAAAAAAAATTCTAATTTTTGACTATATATAGTTGTATTTTTAAATAGGATACTACATATATAACATATATATTAGTACTATATATTTCTTATAATTAGTGTTGATATTTATAAATCCCTACAAATATATAAGATCCTTAAAAATAAAAGGGACGGTACTTATGGGCATTTATTCTGATTATATATATAATATATAATATATATCATATATAGTTATTATATTATACTTATTATCTATATATGTTATATATAAACTTGTCTCTTATATATTAGAAAGAACACTAAAAATTAGAAAATTATAAAAATAAAATAAAAATTATACAACTAAAAAATTATAAATTAAAAATCCAAAAGAAATATACAAAATATTAAAAACTCTCAAAAACTAGGAAAACCCATATAAAGCACACAAAAATATTTGTTGATTTTCTTTTTTATTATCAATTTTTATGGCTATTCACGTTGCTCCTTTATGGTTTGACTCCTACATTTGCATACTATACATACTATTTTGTAGAGTATAATAAATTTTAGCTCACCTTATATATTGCTTGATAATTATTGCGGGTTAATTGTTGATGTACTAGGTTTTTGATATCCACGAGCTGAGAGAGCGGTCAATACAACGATTGATGGATCCGACTTCTCAGGCATCACATATTCTCCAAGATCGGACGTTAGGATCCCTCATACTTTCTAGTGTCCATGAATAGGCGATGAAGAAGGCACTAGAGGTGGTGTTGGGCAATGAAGAAGGTACTAGAAGTGGCATTGGGCAATGGAGATGGGGTGCGACAGGGTGCCTGAAGATGGCTTTGGGCGATGGAGGCGTTGGGATTTTTGGTGACGGAATTTAGGTCACGGGACCCACAAGAGGGAGCTCATTAGATATTTTCTATAATGGTATAAAAATATTGTACATTCTCATTAGAATAGCTCTCCTTTATATAGGGGAGGCTAGGGTTATTGAAACATTCGCCTACACCCCAGAACCATGAACTAAAGTACGTACAACAAAATATAGTCCAATAAAATCCTTCTTCACCATATACTACATGTAAAAATCACTAAGAAAATCATCTTCATCTTCCACTATGAATAGTTAGTGTTGTTGAAGCATAGTTGTCGGATGGTAGTGTTGCCTTTGTTCCTTGATCCATAGCTAGACATAACATTCTGAGTGTTATGTCAAGGCACGATCCAAATTCTAATACCAAATGGTGTTTATTACAGAAGCATTATTAAGTAGATTGATTGATTTATGTCCCCGAGCCCGTAAATCTAAATACAAACAACCATAAGCATAATATTATCCAATCAACAAGGTAATCAAGAAATAACAAATGAACATGACTATTTTTACGAGGAAATTCAATTGGGTAAAAACCTCGGCTAAAGTCATTCCAATCGAAATTTCAACCGACTAAATCACTTGATCATTTCCACTATGTAAGGTTCTTTCAAGAAGGATAGCTTCTCCTTAATCCACCTTACAACACTATATTCCACTAGTATCGAAATTCTTTTCCAAATCAAAAGATAAGCACTCACAACCTAGCCCGTACAATAGTAGTATCACCACCTTACAATATATGCAATGCAGTATAAGGTATAAAATGATTTTACAGATCAATCTCTTAAGATTCAGATTTGAAGCACAATGTGTGAATCTTCTTCTTTCTCACAAAAAATGGAGTTGAATGCAAATGAGAAACTTTATCTTTAGCACTTAGAAAAATGTAGAGCATGTATAGAATGAGAGTTAAACGTAAAATAAATGCAGTAGCTAGCTTCCTTTTATAAGGCTTAAAGAGCATCATTCTCTTCACGAAAATAGACATATCTCTCAAAAATGGATAGCAATGTCTGCCAGAATAAGTCAGTTGAATTCAGAAATGAGTAGGCTAAAAATCAAATCAATCAACTGAAAACAATTCAAGAGCTAAACAAATCAAGATCAATAAATTAGTCAACTGCTATAAATTTTGAGTTAGTCGAACTCATACTTAGTCGGATGATCGAAAGGATCGAGTAGTTGGTCAGTTGTTCAAGTGACTGATGAATTGAATGTTGGATAAGACATTAGTAGACTGAACAATGCCATCAGTTGACTGAAGATAAGATCAATCGACTGAAGTCAGCCGATTGGTTTGATCTTAGAATTTAAATTAAGGTTTATATATTATACACATGCATACAGTTTACAATGGGTTCTCATAAAATAAAATAAAGATTTGTCGCATTTTTCATTTTTAACTTCTGTTATTCTATTCATCTTAGTTTATGTTTCATGTTGATGCAGCTTCTATTAGATCCATCAGCTTGATCGCTCTTTGTAATATCTTTAGCTTGAAGCTCATAATGTGATCTTTTGTCACCACGATCATTGCTAGTTAGAACACAAGATAATATACGAACAATGTTTTATTCATTATTAAAATATACATGTCTGAGTACATGTCGTTAACACATCCATAAGTCTGACAAGCCATTGTTGAATACTCAAGATTTGCTGCAAAATATCTTCGAGTATTACAACTTATAAGTACATGAGGCCCCATCCCACCATAGTTGCAACTCAAACCGGCATCATGCATCATTAGTCATGCGCCTGAGGCCGGCCTGGCACACGCATGTGCGTGTGTTTTCATTAGCATGTCTTCTATTGTCCAACATTAGCCAAACCACAACACATAATATAACGTCCTCGTGTTGTTACAGCAACATTTGTGGGACTAAATCACAGACGACTTTGTCATAATCTCGAATTTCATAGCTTTGGCTATCTGATTGATTCATATAAATTTAAATTGAAGACCAAATTTAAACAATTATATGATATACATAAGAATGTACAAACTCCAACGACCACTGCTGTTTATAGTTATGATTATATGCAATACAAGTACATTGTACATACATCTTGCCAATAAACTTTGATATTGGAATTGCTTATATAATTGTGACAGACCAGTACGTATCCTTCGTGTACAGGTCAAAGTTGCTCTTGATGTTATGACTGTTTCTTATTACGTATCAAGTACTGGGATTGTACTGGAGAGTTTTTCCGTGATGATTAGCCAAATGATAGTCACTAAGATTAAACAAACACCATCCCACAGATACCACCAACCAAGAGATAAAGATTGGAGGATATTTTTACTGCAAAAGAAAGGCGCAATCTGAAGATGACGTTATTGCTTTGTTATATTTTTGCATAAGGTGTTACTGACTAATTCAGAATTGGGAACTTGAATAAAAAGGATTTAAACGAATGTTAGGTCGGGATTTGTTAATTATTGATTTTTGCAGCACTACAAAAGCCATGAAATGTAATGGGATTTCCAACTCTATCTGAAGCCCTGATTTCTGCAGCTTTTTACCGTACAAGAAATAGCAACATCCTTTCTCAAATTTTGATATGTAACAAAATAAATACACCCTCAACCGAAGTGAAGACATCTATACAAAAAATTTAGTCTCCTTCAAAGCCTTAGTTCTCGACTACCAAAAAAAGAGGGGGGCCTGTAACAAAAAGGCTACATATGCTGATACGTTGCGAAAGTCCCCCTACATGGTGGGCAGGAGTTAAATATGGAAGGTGAGATACAAGAGGAATTCTTCTGTACATGTACTACACTACCTTCAGGAATCAAAGAATGGTGGTCAAGACATCAGGCGATTCTGATTCTTTCATCGCTTCTGCCAATCTGAGTGCCATGACAGATTTGTAAGTAAGCAGGTCGGCATTGGACATAAGCAATTGGGCGTTTCTGCGTAACTTGATTGCAATCTCCTCAGCTCTCAGCGCGGCAGCGGCAGCTTCCCGAAACTTACGCAGCTCCTCCTGCTTGGCACCAGCTGAATAGGAAATTGAAAACATAGACAAATAAGAACTTTAGAAGAATGAAATATCTTATTTTCGCTTCTACTTGTACAGTAGCATGCAGAATAAACCGGATCAGAAAACTGCATAATGAGGGAATGAAATATTCTGTCAGTTGGAGGAACAAACGGAGTTCTTATTCATGTACAGAATCCAGCTGGTCTTTACATCGACATATCTAAGTAAAGCTACTAAGTACTAAAAAATACATTACTACTATATCTGGAAAATTGTTTCTTTCTGTTAATAGAAAGAACCCCCGGCCACAAGGTTATGCCGTAAAATCTTCCTCTGTAAGATAAATTATAGAGGATGCATTTTTTGTATAAAGCTAATATGGAGATAAGTTCATGCTCACTGCAACATAAAATTAATCTGAACAAGTGACAGAAGAAAGTTTCAAAAACAGTCCTCCCTACATCTGAATAAAATCTTATGCCCTCATCTACAAACAACAAAAATGGCATCAGCAGGACAAGGAACAATATCTCATGTTCCTCAAGAAATAAGAGCTCCCATTTTAGAACCATGGCTAGGTTCCATCTAGAATCCTGCTTAACTTTAAGATAATATCTCGAAACATGGATGCCATGATTCAGCGCAGGTGTGGAGGCACTTCAGTATTCCTTGGCTGGTTACGGGGAGCCACTCCGAGTTCTGGAACCCTATTAGGCGGGCGGGCAGCGATAACCAGGAGGAGCTTTTGGCATCTTTCGCTGCGTTATGGGCCATCTGGGTGGGCCATAACGACAAAATTTTCAGCAATCAAAGTTTCTGTGGAAAATGTGGTGGCTCATTGTACCGTGTTGTGTAGATCGTGGGTGCCGCAATAATGTAAGCACTCATTTTGAGTATATAATTTTAATATAAATCAGGTGGGGACCCCCACGATAAGGGTTCGTCCAATCTTTTATCAAAAAAATATTGGTACTCATCAATGCAATGAGAAATGACACTGGTGACAACTTAGACCATCAACACTAGAATAGTGAGAAACAGATGGCGATTACAAGATCTTATTGCATGATACAATTTGAAGATCATCAATAGCATTCTCATTAAGGGCAAAGGAGCATCAGACACAATTTCTGGTAAAGGGTTGACCGCAGTCTGAGAAAGACCTTTGTTGTCAACATGCACACAATAGCAACTACATGCATGCCTGATGGTAAATCTGCAATAGAGGAATAGAGCTGTCTGGTTTCCCGAATACAGCAAGGCTTTTTCGGATACATGGATTTTTACCTTCATTCAGATCTAGATCTATTATGGGTCATTTTCAAGCTTAAATCGAAATAGTCTCATTCCAAAACTTCTTGGGCCTTCCTCACCCTCTCTTAACCAGTTAAGCATCCCAAATCTCGCATTTTCTAATTGGTGCATCAACCGTCCTCCTTTGAAAATGATCACACCATTTTAAGCAGTTTTCTCTCATCTTATCCTCTATCGAAGCCACGCTAACTTTCCTTCTGTTTGCATCATTCAGAAATCCGATCTTTTGTGTATGACCAGACATCTACCTTATCGTTTTCATTTATGTTAGTCATTCTCCGCACATGTCTATGGTTCACAGGCCAGCATTTTGATCCATAGAGCATAGCAAGTCTCGCAGCTACTTTATAATACTCGAATTTGACTTTCAAATGGATTTTCTTATCACAAAGAACAGTAAAGGCTCCTCTCCACTTTAGTCAACTTGCATTTATTCTATGAATAACTATCCATCAATTTCTACATCCCGTTGCAAAATAGATCTCAAGTATCTAAAAGAGTCTTTCTTCTGAATAATATTGTCTTCAATTTTCATCTCAACTCCTCCACTGTTGTTTCCATCAAATGTGCACTCTATATATTCATTCTTAGCCCTACTTATACGAAATCCTTTAGGCTCTAAGGTATGTCTCCAAACCTCCAGCTTCTCATTTACTCCATCTCTTATCTCATCAATCAACACAATATCATCGACAAACAACATACATCAAGTTATCCCATCAACAACATACATCAAGCTATCCCATCATGAATGTGACTAATCAACTCATCCATAAGTAAAGAAAGTTTCTCGAATGAAGTGAAAAAATTGTCATGCTCAAAGAAAGTGACATTCCAACTAATATTACTGCCTTCGAGATAGTGGTTCAATGTACCGGTATTCTTTTTGTGTTAAGAATGGCCAATAAAATACTTGCATGAGAGGATAGCCTATAAACACCGAAAAGGAGGAATACATCCAAAAATACACAAAGATGTAAAGAGGAAAGATGTAAAGAGGAAAGAATGAGATGCATTATGAGAAGTCCAAGGGTTCCCTTATATAGGAGAAGAACCCATTGGGCAAATTACAGAAAGAAGAAAAGAAAAATAGAAAATTACAAAAGATAATACTAAAAATAGTAAATATCTCAACACTCCCCCTCAAGCTGGAGCGTAGATATCAATAAGACTAAGCTTGGAACAACATCTCTCATAAGGTCCTCTCGCTAGAGCCTTTGTAAGTATATCTGTTGTCTGATCTCCAAAACTGACATGCGTAGTAGTGATAGTACCCTTCTGTATCATGTCACGAGTGTAGTGACAATCCACCTCTATGTGCTTCATCCTCTCATGAAAAGTCGGATTATTTGCAATGAAGAGAGCAACTTGATTATTACATTGGAAGTGCATGAGAAGAGGCACCTCTATAGTCAGGTCAGTACGAATGGATATGACCCACATCATCTCTGTACTAGCCTGTGCCATGGCCCTGTATTCCGATTCAACACTTGATCTAGCAACCACAGTCAGCTTCTTACTCTTCCATGAAACAAGAGAATTCCCTATGAACATAGCAAAGCCAGGTGTAGACTTTCTATCCTTGGGACACCCAACATAATTTGCATCTGCGCATGTTGTCATTGAGAGAGATGTGCCTCTATTGAAAAGAAGTCTAGTACCAGGTGAAGTCTTCAAGTATCTCATAATCATATGAACTGCATCCATATGTGCGTGTCTGTGCTGTTCCATAAACTGACTCACTTTGCTCAAGGCAAATGATATGTCAGGCATGGTAATAGTTACATATAATAGCTTGCCAACAAGCTCTCTGTACCTCCTCTTGTCGACCTCCTCATTATCACCATCATGGAACTTCATGCTTGGGTCAAGCGGAGTAGTGGCAGGTCTGTAATCTGCCATGCCTGTCTCTGAAAGAAGATCTATAACATACTGCCTCTGGGTCATCACAAGACCCCGTTGGTTCTTGGCAAACTCTATTCCAAGGAAGTAACGTAAATATCCAAGGTCCTTAACTTCATGCTTGGGTCAAGCGGAGTAGTGGCAGGTCTGTAATCTGCCATGCCTGTCTCTGAAAGAAGATCTATAACATACTGCCTCTGGGTCATCACAAGACCCCGTTGGTTCTTGGCAAACTCTATTCCAAGGAAGTAACGTAAATATCCAAGGTCCTTAGTCACAAATTGCTGACCTAGGAAGTCCTTGGTACCCTGAATACCTTGGTCGTCATCCCTGTAATAATAATGTCATCAACATAAACAAGAATGACTGTAGTACGTCTCTAGGTCTTCTGTATGAACAAGGAGTGATCAGTAGTTGATCTCATAAACCCCTGCTGCTCTATCAAGTCCGAGAGCTTTTGGAACCATGCTCTTGGACTCTGCTTGAGGCCATAGATAGTCTTGTGTAACTTGCAAACTTCTGACACCCCCCTCAGCAACAAACTCAGGTGGTTGTTGCATATAGACCTCCTCCTGTAGATCACCATAGAGGAATGCATTCTTGACATCAAGATGATAAAGGGGCCAATCTCGTGTCACAACAACAAGGAGAATATGTAGAGTAGAATGCCTGGCAACTGGAGAGAAAGTATCCTGATAATCTACGCCATATGTCTGAGTGAACCCTCGTGCCACAAGTCTCGCCTTATAGCGATCTACGCTTCCATTCGCACGGTGTTTCACAGTGAACACCCATTTACATCCCACAACAGATGTATCAATAGGAGCAGAGACAAGACTCCGGTGTAAGAGAGAAAAGATCCTTCTCAAGAATCGATCAAGAAAGGAATCTTTCTTCCTAACACGAACGAGGGCATACGGTTTACCAAATAAAAATCAGTAAGGACATCATCACCCCAATAAGCATAAGGAGCACAGCTCTATAACAACAAAGTTCTGCTCACATAAAGTAAGTGACGGTGTTTGCGCTCGGCAACACCGTTCTGTTGGGAAGTGTAAACACATGAGGTCTGGTGAACAATGCCATGGGATCTAAGGAACTAAAAAAGTTGTAAGGTGCAAAATTCCAAGGCATTATCAGAACGAAGATACTTGACATTGGTAGAAAAAATATTCTTTGCTTCATTAATAAAATACTTGATAATGAATCCAACCTCAGACTCATTCTTCAATAGGAAGACCCAGGAAAGTCTCGAAAATAATCGATATCTACAAGATAAAGCGATGCCCTTGGTCATCAGGAACTTGACTAGGACCCCAAATGTCTAAATAAAGGAGTTCAAATAACTGAGTATTGCTCCGACTCTGACGGGATGGAAAAGAGGAACGATGATGCTTCCTAAGTTGACATGCCTCACACTGAAAGGAAGATCTCGTAGAAATCTGAGGGAGAACATGATATAACTTCTGCAGAGGAAGATGTTCATACTTAAAGGTGCCGCAGATAAGGAGAGACAAGTCCAGTAGGTATAGTGGAAACGCTAACATGAGGAGGTTGGACCAATTTGTAGAGTCCTCGCTGCTCACGGCCACACCCAATCACCCTGCCTGTGAGTATGTCCTGAAACACAAGAGATGAAGGGTCAAAGATGTCACGACAATGCAGCTCCTTAGTGATCTGACTAGTAGAAAGTAAATTCATCTGAAAGGTAGAGGCATATAAAACATTCTTCAGGAGCATGGATGGTGTCATGCACCACTCCATATCCTGTAATGGGTAAATGGTCGCCATTAGCAATGACAACACATCTTCCAGGTGGTATAGCCAAGGTTCAGGAAAGCGGTATGTGTATGCGTTCGGACAGGTCACTGAATAATACTTAAGCGGTATGGGGGTCATATGCCAAGTATATATGGTTCTACACGGTTTTCTAATTTTTTATTTATAAATAAATAAATAAATATACAAAAGTGACTACAACAGAACAAAATTTATGTATAATTGTGATCCAACAGAAGATCTAAGAAAATAACTTTCATATAGAGTTCAAAACAATCTCTATCAATCAAATATCAATACTTAAATAAAACGGTTAGCACATAAAATAATTGACAACAATCAACAAAATAAAAAAGTTAGCGCACAAAATGCCTCTATTGTTGAATATAATGTCATTTATCTCTATCGTTATATTGATAACTGACCCTCCATCAAAAGTACCAAACTTTGCATATAATATATTGCATTCATAATAACTATTAGTTGACTAAATTAGTTTGCTAAATTATTAGTATATTATTCTTTTTCTTCTTTGCGTGTTTACTCCAATCTCGTAGTACAACTACTTTGATGATGGATTTAAAAGGTCATGGAATACTTGGTTGGCATATATACAAAATTAAGGAAAACATGGCACAATAAAACAACAAAACATGGTACAAATTAAAAAAATAAAAAATAAATAAAAAATGTGTATGCGGCCGCACAGACCGCATATGCGGCCCGCATAAGCGCACAGGGCGCATAATGAGGGCTTCAGGAAAGCGGTGCGCTGAGGGCATCGTATACGCATATGCGGCTGCACGAGCCGCTTTCGTGAACACTGGGTATAGCCCTGTAGGATTTCAACTGCGTTCTATCTCCACACAAGTGGTGAGAAGCACCACAATCCATAATCCACTCTGTCATGTCTGCATTCATACTACCAGTAAAGGCATAAGTGATACCTGAGGAGCTCGAAGAGGCTCTGGCTATTGTAGCGGTATCTGTAGTGGTGGTGTCAACAGTAGGAGTCATTATCTCTCGAATACGAGAGATAATATCATCCAGGCGAGGATCGACTTGGGGAGTTGAAGCCTTTGAAGACACAATCTATTCTGTTGCTCGACCAGAGATAGGATATCCATGCATTTGATAACATGTATCCTCTGCATGTCCAAGCTTGCGACAGTAGGTGTAGGGACCATGTTGGCGTCCACTGCCTCTTCCTCGAGGTGTGCGTCCTCTAGACTGGATCGCCCTAGCTCGACCACGAGAAGCAGTCATCGCTGAAGAGTGTGAAGACGTAGTCGTTGAAGGGACGATGATCCGTCTGAGACGGCTATAGGCCCCCTCTATAGGGGGGATGGTAGCTCTAGTAAGAAGATGTGTACGTGCAACATCATACTATGTATCAAGTCCAGCTATGAAAACTCCAACCATCATGGAGTTCATATACGTCTTCTGTTGCTCAATAGACGTCCGAATGAGCATGTAGCTGTGAAACTTTTCAAATATGCCACGCAGCGAGGAGTAGTAAACATGCAGGGGGTGATCATTCTGCTTGATATTGCAGATATCAAACTGCAGTTGAAGGATCTTAGCCTCATTCTTCGCCTGTGCATAGGTGGATGCCAAAATGGCCCATATTGCCTTGGCAGTGGACTAGGTTAGAAAATCATTGACTATTTCTGTAATGAGAGTCCCACAAAGCCAAACACGCGCGTATGCATCATCTTGCTTCCAAGAAGCATTCGCCCCAGTCTTATCCGTTGACTCTGGATCTGTCAGGATGTGCTCCTTGTTGTTGCATTGCATGAGGGTGAGAAATTACATGAACAATACCTCATAGTTGGTCCCATCCATCTTAACGATGGGAACCGGACCCTTGAAGGCTCCAGACAAGAAGATTCACCCTTGTTGTATGACATTCTGATAAAATACCCAAATAACGGAATTCAACTAGGGAGAGTAGACGGATATAAACGAGTCTACAGAATCATACGAAGAATTGGTTGTACGTGTAGACTCATACAACCATCCTTGTTAACCATGGTTGCTTGCTAGGGCTGGAGAACGTGACTTAAAAGGTCCGAAATCATGCTCTCCGGTAGAAAATCAAATCACAGGGAGGGATGAACTGAGTCGCAGAAGCCTGGCACGGAGGGGACCTGGGCACAGGAGGTTGCCTTTTCTCCAAATGTGCAGGTACGGAGGGGACCTGGGCACAGGTGGGGCATGGGCACACAGTGGGGGCGCTTGGGTGGGGGCATGGGTGTGCTGGAGGCGCAGGAGCGCAGAGGCACGCTCGGGAGAGGGGCACAAGGGCACGCGCGGGAGGAGTTGCACAATTTAAAAGGCAAGCAAACTGTAAACCTGGCACAAAACATGCATTGAAAGCTTCCGTCACCAACCTCTTCGAGTAGAACTGATGCATAAAGATCTTCACCTTTAATGGCACATGTACCCTTGAAATTAATCTGCAGACTTTGACTAAAACAACATTAGTTACCGTAGATCTATATAGAAATAGTTTATAAGCTTTTTCAAATGAGAACTCCATGAACCATATTAAACGATCAAGACCTTTCACCAGGGCCCCCCGCTGCTAAAAGCTCTCCAATCATTTGCCCCAACCTCTGAAGCTAGTTTGCCTGAAAGATTGGAAATAAAATTGTTAACCATGCACTGCCTTCATCTCTCAATGTGAACCAATAATATGCAACCAACGCCTTTCTATCAGCTGCCAATGCGAAGAACCTTGAAAATATCTTCTATGGGACTCCCATCTCAGTCTAGTCATCCAGCCAAAAACAACACTTGGCATCCTCTGGTAAAGGGTACATTACTACATTTGTTGCACATAATCCAGAAATGTTGCGCAGATGTCTCCGACGAATGGCCTCATTAATTCCTCCTTAACATCATAATCCAAAAAAAGCTCAAGGATCTCTATATGAACAAGAAGAGCTCTATCAACATCAAGAATGTGTCAATGTCTTATCTTGGTGACACCATTATACTGATATGTGTAGGCACAAGTCAGATTAAAAATCGTATTGGACGAATCATGTTGCATGAACTCGAAAGCATCATCTGTGTCGCTACCAGGATTTTGACAGTGTTAGGATGGAAGTTTTGTACTTCATAAAAGAAATGCTCAAAATTTCAGACCAATTCTTCATTAGGAGAAATCCAAGTTGAACGATTGTAATCATCAGCAAATGCAAAAAAAATGACAACTAGTAGACAAGGCCCTCATGCATCACAATCAACAAAAGTAAACATAGATGCACTTGGGGATCAAATCAAGGATAGGTAGCAAGATGAGCTTCCCAGGGTTGCACGCCTTACAAATGCGTTCATAATCGATATTCGATATGAACACCATAGAACATCCTATGGAGAGCAGTCACAAACAGGCAGCCCAATCAACAATGTCACAAGCCGATATTAATAGGAACAATATGGAATATCCTGTGGAGACCAAGGCTAATGAATGATGACACAAGACAAGATCAGTAGAGATGGAGGCAGCACCGGAAAATAATGAGGAAATATCCATCTAAAAGAGGCCATTAATTATATACCCCCTAGCAATCACATGTATCATCTGGATGTCCTAAAATAGCAATGAAAACCACCAAAAAAATCTTCCACTTCAGTTGTTTTAACAACTTACTAACAGAAAAGATTTGTAGGAAACTCAGGAGAGCAATCACAAACAGGTGGCCTAATCGACAATGCCACAAGACAAGATCAGTATAGATGGTGGCAGAAGCGGAAAATAAGCAAGAATCTCTAACTACTAAAGATCACTATTCACATGTGTCCTAGCAATCACATGCATTATCTGCATGTCCTAAAAATAGCAATGAAAAACATCAAAAAACAACCTTTCACTGTTTAACTTGCTTTTTTGAGAAAAAGGTTCAACTAAGGAGCACAATAAACATCTGTAAATCTCAGTCTAGAAAAAGATCGATAGGGTCAACATAAGTAATAGGAGATGGAATTTGGTGGGCATCTTCTCGACATCATACCCTCCTTCCCTTCAAAAAAATTAATAGGAGATTAACACCTATAAGCAAGATGTGCAGACTTGATAGTGCTCAAAGAGATAGTTTGTGAAGAGATGCACCATTCCCAGTAAAGTAATTCGAGGCTTCAGATTTAATCATCCACTTCTTAGAAGACAGGGATGTTAGAATTGTTAAACTGTCTGAGGTGTCAGCAAGGCCACCCATATGAGCAGCATTAGCAAGGGGAGTAGCAGAGTGTCACATAATCATCAAATGAGCATAGCCATGCAGGCATTTGTAAAAGCAGATACAAAAGGAGAGTGTGACATACTCATCAACAGCCTGAGAAAAAGGAAGTGTAAAAACAGTCTCAATGTTAAGGCTCATGAAGATGGTCATGCAAAGAAACTTGGCTAGCCCATTACCGAACTTTTCTCAATATTTTTCAAAAAATGTCGTATACGTGCTTACAAGTACACATGGTTAAGTACACAAGGTCCACTACCAACATCGCCGCCATGACCTCTAACAGGAAGATACCACGGCTAAGATCATCCAGAAACCTGTATATGTATCACTTAGCCCTCTGAGTAGCATGCACACACTTGAAAGATTTAAAGATAGCTAACTTTTTGTATATAGTTTCCACGGTAGTGCAGTGGTCAATGAGAGTCGTCTCATTATAGTTAGTAGAGCAGATGCCACATTATATGCCACTATGCCAGCCAATCTCATGTCATTGGGCTTTTAAGAGTACTTCCTCTCAAGATAAGCCCATACATAACATATATATGAGGTTGGGGAGGTTGCACCATGATGCATGTAACTTGACATGAATCTGGAAGCAATGGATCTATTGGAATCATTAATCGGGAAAGGTTGTCAACAGAAACTTGGAAAGGAAAAAAAAGTCCAACGGATCAGATACATGTGTATCCGTATCTGTTTGATATTTCCAGATGTTCAGTGAAGTAGGAGATTTTTTTTTAAGAATGTAGGAAGTGATAGATAGTGGCATACTCATGCAACATGTGATGGCTACACTTGCTCCTTTCTGTTAAGTACAAGAAAATCAGAAAAGGCATTTGAATACCATAGGTGTCATTGAGATGAGTAAGATACTAAGAGTCCATGGGCCAAGAAGGAACAATGAATAAGGCAAAAGTGGCAGTATTGGAGACAAGAGAAAAGAGGGGAACACATGAATAAATTATACACATCTCAATGCATCCCTTTAAATATTTTCGACTCCTTAATGCATGATTATTTAAACTTAGGGCCACAAGATCTAAATAGCATGATGTTAATTAGGCAGAAATTAATACAACTGAAAATAGACAATGAAACATTTGCATGTGTAGGGAGGGGGATAGTTGAAAACATGAAAAGAAAGATTCCTTTCCAACCCTTCTTTCATGTGCTCTGAAAGAGAAATTGTTATAATTACATAATATTTTAGATGTTAGATTGGGAAAATATTGACAACTACTGCAAAGAAATACAGAAGGGAATTTAGAAAATATTCTTGCAAATTAATTAAAATCCTTGACTTGTTTAAATGTACCCACTAAAGTACCCACTTAATGGTCTAGTGGCATGACAGTGTGTCTACCACACAAAAGATCAGGGTTCAAATCCCACTCTTGCAAGAGTTGCGTTAGGTAGTCGACGGCCAGCATAAAAAATAGTCGAATCTTTCAACATGGATTTGAGCAAAAATCCATGTAGCCGACCCTACTTATAATGGGAGAAGGCTTAGTACATTTTTTTAGTACCTTGACTTGTTTAAATCAGACAAATAGAAATGTTTTCTCTTCGTTCATGCCAACCCTACAAGTTATTGTTTTTGCTTCAAATGTTTGCGTTTATTCAAAATACCTTGCATGTAAAATGCTGGCTTGCCTCGTCCCAAACTACTCCCCTGCCTCTTAAAAGATCGCTTTTTGCGGAGAAACAGTCCTTGAGTTACATGCATCTTCTGCTTCGGATATTCCTGTGTGAGAAGTACATGATCAATAAATATACAAGATGCAAAAAATAAATAAATTTATCCATAGAGTGAAGGTACGTAAAAAATGTACTAAGCCTTCTCCCACTATTAGGGTCGGCTACATGGATTCTTGCTCAAATCCATGTTGAAAGATTCGATTATTTTTTTCGCTGGCTGTCGACTACCTAATGCAACCACTGCAAGAGTGGAATTTGAACCCTGGTCTTTTGTGTGGTAGACACATTGTACTAGACCATTAAGTGGGTACCATAGAGTGAAGGTACATAACAAAAAAATCATTTACCTGGAAAAACCTGACAAGCGGGCGCCTATGCTTCTTTTTCTTCAGCCAATAACCAAATACAGTAGCAACTGTATCTATATCAGCTAAATCCAAACAAAGACCGGCTGCTACATCCTGACTGAGGGCACCTTCTGGACTGTTATATGCAGATTTCTCAAAAGAATATATTATCTTTTCAAAGCTATCCTCAGAAAGCAGAGTTGCGCTATGGAATCTGCCGGAGTTAAAATGTGCAAGCCATTCCTCATCCCCAGTATCCATATCATAATAAGAAATCTGACTGATTAGCACTCTTTCAATTTCAGTACACTCTGTCTTTATGTAAGCATCAGGCCTTACAAACGTACCTTGATTCTCATAATCCGAGGCTGGGCGTACTCCAGGCACTGGTATGCATTTAGCAGAAACATCTGAAATATTCCGCTCGTAGCACTCCCTGTGCAACTGCTTAAAAATAATCCAATCTATCCTGTTGAAAAACTCAAGTTTCCAATTGCTTTCACCAGACCAGATCATGGCATGAGTATGGCGGTTTGGGACACTAGGTCTCGATTCCTGAGCTTTGTGCAAATATCTAGTTGAACCATTCACCTTCACTGATAGGTACCAATCAATGGAATCAAATGATTCCAACATTACCTCAGCCCCCTCCTCCCTCCAGCACCTATCAGTTTCAATGACCAAAATACTTGCTTTGCATGATATTGAATCGATTTTACATTTGATATCTGACACAACTGACTTCAACTCTTTCATCCTATCAGTAAAACTCTGACAAGGCTTCTTCAGTATCTCATTTGACGAAGTAAAAGAAATGGTGCAATCCTTCGCTTCAGTTGACTCATCAAGGTACACAGCATCTTGACCTAAGAATTCAAACTTGGCAGCTGGCTTATCTTTATCTCTCAAAATGTTGTCAGAGAAACTTTTATTTGAGTTTGCCATTGATGTCCGTTTTCTTACAGACCTTAATGATGTTCTTCTCTTCTGACTTCTGGTGATCCTCGACTTGCAATTAGCAAAGCTCCGAGATGCCAATCTCAAGTCTCTCGTAGCTCGTACATTTCCATTGACATCAATAGCAATTTTATTGTGCTGCTTTGAGCTACAGTTAGAAATCTCTGCAGCACTAGCAAAAGAGCTTCGAGAAACTATAGCTCCCTTAACTGGTCCAGAATCGGTAAGATGTAAAGAAAAACTCTCAGCAAGAGAACTACCCGAGGGCATGACTGTGTTTTTATTGACGTCAGTCACAGCACTGCCCAAAAGAACATCTTCTACAGCATTCCAAAGGACCCCACTACAAAATTCTAACAGAGGACCGGATACAGGATGAACGGGCATAAATCTGGAAAGTAGTAACATATCCATGTGCAACATCTTGAAGAAGAGAGGGAGAGCAGAGAAATTTACAGAAAGAAGTGGGATAAGTTCCAAGGAGCCACTGATACTGCATACCCCTGTGTGCAGTTTAGCGTTCCTGAAACCGTCATACTGCAAAGAAATGAAACTAATATTAGAAATGACAATTAACTACATCAAAAAATAACTGTGGGGAACAAAAATCATCACACCATAAAAAGAAACTTACATTATCCAAGTGAATTGGTAAGAAGTGAACCCCATGTTGGGAGAAGGCACTTTGCATTGCTTTGCATAGCAAAAAGCACATAAAGTTGAGCAAATTCACACTCTTTCTTCTCATCCAAAAAAGAACCACAATAATAAACTGACTGAAGTGATGAATACTGTATGGTACTGAGTCAACAAGAACGACCAAAGCCACTTGGTCAGGCAGTTGTCCACTCCAAATTTCTCCCCCAAATATCCCAAACTTCTCTGCAAAAATCCTTGTAGGTTCGGCAATCCCAAATCCCTCGTCTGCTCCTTCACATTCCTCTGCCGAACCCTCTTCTAAGGGCTTGCTCTTTAGAACATCTTCTTCCAATGATAATGTGTTCGCCATGTTCCTCCTGCGAACATATACGACTCCGTATCTAAAACTATCGTCATCCTCGTCTCTGAAACCGGAGCTCAACGTGGCAGCATCCTCCTCAGGCAACCGCCTGCGCTTCCGGTTGTACGAACGCCCATATCTCTTAACACACATTGTCCCCATTTCACCTTTCTCTGGACCTGATCTCCTCAGGACATCAACTCTTTTGGCGCTTCCGCCATTGCAAAACACCGCGGGTTTCCTCCCGCCGCTCCTTCCACTCATGCCATCCTCCCCGGCCCACCATCGTGGCCCTGCCTCCTCCACTGCTCTCCCGAACAGCCTAATCCACTCATCCTCACATCCACCAGCCTCCACCTTCTTCCCCGAGGGCTTTGATAGCACGAGGCGCTTCCCCGACCTCAGCACCACCGCCACGGGCTCATCCTCCGGGACCTGGGCAACAGCGGACGACTTCGGCACAAAGCCTTTCGTGGACTTCCTCGCCCCTGCCGCCGGCATCGACCCCGAGACCCTAAATCTCCCTCCTTTTTCAGATTTCGCATACTTCCTCATCACCAAAAGTCACCATACCGATCAAACCCAAGCACCCCCGATTACCCATCCGCAAAACACATCACACACCTCACTATCTCGGTTTCAAACACCGATATCGACGGGAACACCGACAACGATCCCTACTTTAGCACAAAAAGATCAAGGAATACACGTCAGAAGCGTGGAAACTGATCCAGTAACGGGAAATTGACGAACAAGAACCGATTTTTTTAGCACTAAGTGTCTCCTGGTGGTTGTAAGGATCGTGATCGAGCGCGAGAAGGATCTGCTAGGAAGGGTGGTTCACGAAAATGGAGGTTGAACAGTGAGCCGCAGCAGTTTCAGGGGTCTAGGGTTTTCGTTGATGGCGGGTTTGGAGGAGAGTGGGAGGGAAGGGGTGAGCGGATCTTTACACGTGTGAGTAGATCCGATAACGGGAGATTGGATCCGAAAGCTCCTGACAGTGACCGGCGCGGATATTTGGGGTGGACGTGAGTGCCACGTTCGCATCCGTAATTGGGCCGCCCGGTCTTCGCCAGAAAGGATATCTTTTTCCCTCCTATTTGGTTATATACAGATTTATGTAGGATTAAGATAGTAGTTTTCCTTGGAATTTGTACCTTAATCTTAAAGATCTGAGAGGGCGTCGACCCCATTTGAGCTCTTCTCTGGAAAACTATGAATTCGGCAGACGTGATCCCAATATCAATTAAACAAATGATTACAAATAAGATAAAGATAGAATAAGCATATCATAATACACGTTACTTTAATAAGATAAAGATAGAATAATGATGAATCCACATTTCATCATCTTTATTCTATCATTTTGGCACCAAAAACTCTAGCAAATGCCTGTAAATACCCTTTATTTCACCATCTTAGCATTCATGCATGAACCTGTAAATAGTGTATAAAACACTGTAATTAAAGCCAAAATTATAGAATAAAGAAAAGAAAAGAAAAAGAATAAAATATTGTAAATATTTTATGACCCGAAACCCCGAGACCTAGGCATCTTGATGAATAGGTCGACAAGGAATAAAGTAGGGGGAGATAAGGTCAAAAATACGGTATAAATACCTATATTTTTCTATTCATTCTTTATTCATTTTGGAACCTATTTTTGGTTCCACTTTTTATACATCAAATAAATAAACTTTGTACATGAAAGTTGTAGATAATTTTATATAGAAAAATATAAAATTGATTTCACAGAAAAATAATGTACATATAAAAAGTTATGATCTGAATAAAAATCCAGAATCCCAACTTCCCAGACCCGTATCTCACAACTGACAACTCCAAATGCAGCAAACTCACCTTTAATTGTATATAGAATAAAATAATCTATTTAATGGTGGTGGTTTCGCATTTGGCGGAGCTACGGTTTGAAAGTTGAGTTTTGGACCCTCATTGTACATTGTACAGATTAAAATATTCAATTTATTCTTTATTTATTATTTTTATATTTTTATAATGTTGTAAATATTACTAATAATAAGTATGTATATTAAAATCAGAATTAGAATGCAAAAGAAACACAAAATAAAATACTTGTATATAGAATACATAGATACAATACTTATATACATACCTATATAACATACTCTTCTACTTCATTAAATATACAAAATAAATCAGAAAAATAAAATAAAAATATATTTTTGTACATAAAAATATTTTATATTTTTATAAATTAATAACCAAATAATAATAATATTAAAAATACCTAAATAAAATAAAATACTTAAATATATAGATATTATACCTATAAGGGATGTAAATATAAAGTCATAAAAATATGCCTCATAAAAATAAATAAAAATCAAAATAAAATACTACATAAAATTTTAAACATTTTTTATTTAATAACAAAAAATTAATTTGACTATTTTCTATTTTTTGTCGAATTAACAAAACATTTCTGCAATCTTTTTCCTGGTTGGTCCACGTGGACCAACCAGGTGCCTCCGACTGTTGACCAGCGGGTCAACAGTCTGACCTACTCCCCCTGTAGCTCGGCGCACCTCGTTTTTCCCCCACCTTGGCAGATTTTTCGAGGGCACGCCGTTCACCCTCTGCTGCCGCTTCCTTCATGGAACTTGTTCCCTGTAGATCCATCTCCATCGCCGTCCTTCCATATCTCCCTAGATCGCGTTGGCGCGCCCGTGACTTCCCCTCGAAATTATGCATCCACCATTCTTCAAATACGAGACCTCCACTTCCATCCTCGGTTTGAGTCCCTTCGGTCCACCCCTCTTTGCCATTCTCGTGCTCTACGCATACCTGGAGGTGACAGCTCCAGCGCCGTGCCCTCAGCCAAGGCGATCGAGGTCGGAGGCGTCTCCGCCGCCTCCCCCAACTTCGGCGGTCGCAGGTATCTTTCCCTCTGGCTCCGGCCATCGAGGCAGCCCCATATCCCTCATTTTCGTTCGCATTTTGTTCACCATAGTCTAAGGTTCGAAAGCCCTCAAAAACCTCTCATTTCCATCAATCAAATCGACCACCTCGACCGCCTCGCCGGAGCGCAACTCCGGTCGAGCTCCACCCCTTCGTTCATTGCCACGTCTTCGCCACCGCGGGGTCCAGGCAACTTGCCCTGGACCCTCTCATCTTGTTTTGCAGGTCAACGCTCGTTGAATCGACTTGGGTGCAATTTTGAGCATCGCCGGACCTCGGCCGAGCTTCCCAGCTCCGCCGCCTTCGCCAGCGAGCCTCGGCTGTCGCCGAGGTATTTTGACGCCCCCAGGAGTTAGAAGAGGACCAGAGGATGCTCCAGCCGCATTTTGAAGCCAAGAAGCCCGCCGGAGACGGAGCGTGACCTCGGAGAACTTCGGCTCGCCGGAGTTCATCGTGGTTCTTGCTCCGACCTTCGCCACCGTTGGATCGAGACGGAGTCCCAGATCGCGCATCGACCGTCAGATCGTCCGAGTCCAGCCACCGTTGGATCTCATTCTGAGATCTAATCTCAGACGTCGAAGCGAAGCGTCATCGACCGTCGAGATTGCGCCACGTGTTAAGTGGCTTCTTCACCGCCGTTGGATCGCGCGTCGAGGGTATTTTGCACCTTAACCCTCGCGCATTTTGTATTTATTTTTAGTATTTAAACTTTCGTCTGTCGTATAAAAACTCTGGGTTATTTGCATGTAAACCTCTAGCGTCTATTTTATTTACATTCAGGTCCTGTGCCACGTCACCTCACGTGCCTGTGCGCGTGAGGGGGTGGGCTTTTTGCAAGGACCTCCCCGAGGTTTATTTATTTCAGTTTAGTCCCAAGATTTTGTAACGTAGTGTAAAACTTTGGGATATTTTGCATTGAACCCCTTGAGACTATTGAATATTTCACTTAGGTCCCTGCCAGGCGCGTGTTCCGCACGTGTTTGACTTGGAAAATTTGTACTCAGGCCCCTCCGGGTTTTGTCATTCGTTTTTAGTCCATTAAATGCAAGTTTCAGTTTAAAAAGTTGTGGAAATTTTATTTGTAGCCCCTGGGAAGGTTTGGAAATTGCATATATACCCCTGCCAGGCCTGTTTAATATTTGGATGCTTGTTTTAATTATTTCACTTATCATTTCGCCTCCAAAAATTCCACAAAAATAGGCTTCAGCTCTTGTTTGCTTGTACTTGCACGCCATATTTTTGCATTGCATTTTTATTGCATTTTCATATTTACTAAAAATCAAAAACATGCTTTTTAATCACTGTCTAGCTTAGAACATGCCAAAAAAATATTAAAACGTTTTGAAAAATTCCAAAAAAATTATATTTTGTGTGTTTTACCATCTTCTAGTGTCAATCCAAAAATCACTAAAAATCTCAAAAGAAAAACCTTAAAAATTCGAAAATACATAAAAACTTCAAAAAAATCTCAAAAATTGTAGAAAACTCCAAAAATAGTAAACTCAAGTCATGTAGTCTCCTGTTTTTATTGTCGTTATTTGAAAAATAGTTTAAAAATATTTTGTGGTCGGTTGCTATTTTTGATTCTCATTTTATCTCCATCCAGCACCTTTTGTATTGTTTTGATTTATTTTGCTATTTAAAAATACCAAAAACACTTTGAAAAATTCCCAAAAATCACAAAAACAGTAAAAAATCCTAAAAATAACAAAAAAAATTTATTTCTGAATTTTTGGTAATTTTTGCATATTTTTATAAATACTCTATCTTGTCTCTTATTACATTGTCTTAAATTCCAATATTGAAAAAGAAATAAAAAAATATGAAATATAAAATTATAAAAATCAGAAAATTAAAAATCAAAATACAAAAATATAAAATTAAAATAAAAGAAATTTAAAAATTAAAAACCCACAAAAATTTATTTGCTTGCTTGCTTAGTGTAGACACTTGTCACATTCACTCACTCACGCACAGTTGTTTGAATTACCCTGCTTGCTCCCTGTGTTCGAACTCTTTGCATACTTGCCCTTTACATCATTTATGCAGAGTTAAAAATAAATTTTAACTCCACATTTATTTCTATTTCTGTGATCTGTAGTGTGGGTTAATTGTTGATTAAATACAAGTTTCATTTGAGAGTCGCCACAGCGACGGTTGTCTCCGCCTTGTGTGAGAGACCATTTAGGCTCTCTTGAAATCTGCGTTTATCAAATAATCATGTCATAATACACGTTACTTTAAGGAGGATTCTCCCGTAGAAAAAGTGTATCATCTCAAGCTTAGGTGCATAAATTGTTATCGGGGAAAATTAACATTATCAACTTGTTGGATTTGTGCAATCACTTAAAATGTGTAAGGTCAAGTTGCCAATTAGTAATACCCCGCTCTTACAACGTACTCCAAGGTTTTAAAAATCGGACCGGACCTTGAACCGGTCAGTTTTCGATTTGGTCCAATCGGGTCGAACCGTCGGTCCAAATCGATCGGTCCGGTGAGGACGTCAGCACGACATCATCATTCTTATCGACTCGAAAAAATTGGACCGGGCTTAATCTACTGGTCAGATCGGTCGAACCGATTTTTTGAATCAATAAAACCGGATACATATATGTAAGTATGTATTTATATATCAATGAATAATCGTTAGAAATTTCAAATCTTTAAATAGAATAATATGATTGCCTGTTTTTGGTAAACTCTACAAAGTTAGTCGTATTTTCTACAATTATATATGAATATAATATTGTAGTCATTTATTTATAGTTGTTTCATGAACATTCTCAAAGAAAGTATTGACATAATGTATATTCCAAAAAAGAGAGGGGCATACCTTATATCACAGAAGTTAAGAAGAGCATACATGATAAAAAGTTCATTATTTCATTATTTAACCAAACCATCAAAACCAGGTCAATCCGGGTCACCCCGATCCGACCATCCAGGTCAACTCGATCTGACCACTGGTCGGACTCGGTTTTTTATTTTTTTTAATTTTTTTGAAATTAATTACAAAGAACCGGCCAAACCGACCGAGTCGAGGCCGGTTCCTGGTCCAACCGGTCCGACCAGCCGGTCCGGTTCGATTTTTTAAACCATGGCGTACTCTTAAATTTCGTAAGTTACTTCGTCGCAATGTCCTCATTGCGATATGGCTCATCATCACTTAGTCCCAATAATAATGGTGGATGCATGCTATATGTTTAGATCCCCTCAAATAATCGCTTCCACTATCAAAGGGAACCCGCTCTTGTACCATATGTATCATCTCGGTCTTAGGTCCACATACTATTATCGAAGAAAACCGATCTTGACAACATGTTGGATTCAAACCCAAGTACACATGTTAAAAAAATGTATAGGATTAAGATATATTAGGGGTCATTCAAGTACAATAGTGAGGTTAGTTTGAAGGTAAAACTATTGTTAGATCAGAAAATTTCCATTTTTATAATGGATTAATCCATGTAAGAAATAGGTTAGTCGTACGAAAAAGATTAGTTGATTGGTTAAGCCAATTAGTCGACTAATGCGGATTATTCTACCGAATTTATCGATTGGGTTTCCTATTATTCTATTAACTAAAGTTAATTGTGATCTTAGTCAACTACATTGTCATTAGCATGAACAGTCGTTAACCAAGAGAGGGAAATATAATGCAAGTTAATTAGTGCTTTGGATTGAAAAGTAATCTACTGGAATGACGTGTGCGACAAATGGTAAGCTTGAAGTTCAGCACATGATTTAGTCTAACTTGGGATTCACAGGTGAACTCATTAGTTATTGTAAAGTGATACTAGTCAACTGAAAATTTAGGCAGTCAATGGATTTGTCTTAACTTGTGAGTTAAGTACGTATCTTAGGACTTTTACATCACACAGTAATATCTAAGTAAAAGAAGATGAACTACTTAATTTCTTGCTTTGGCTTTTGAGTTTTTGCTTGAGATTCTTCTCACTTGATCACTTTCTTCATTGAGCTTTCAACTCTTACAAGGATGCAAGTGCATATATTAAGCTTCAAGCTAAGAGTTTTTTAATCTATCTTCTAGCTTATGTGACTTTAGTAATTTAAACTAATTAGCTCGCAGATTTATTCATGTTATTTGGTGAAGCAAGAAAATGCCCGGAAATGGAGGAAAAGCATTATGGTGCCTCTTTATAAGAATAGAGGAGACATTCAAAATTGTTCAAATTACGGACGTAACAAACTGATGAGTCATACTATGAAGATTTGGGAACGCGTGATCGAAATAAGGTTGAGGCAAATTTCCGAAGTAACTGAACGGATTCATGTCAGGTCGCTCAATATTGAAGCTATCCACTTGTTGAGGAGAACAATGGAGATTTATAGAGCTAAAAGGAAGAACCTCCATATGATTTTTATTGATTTGAGGAAGGCTTATGATTCGGTCCCAAGGGAGATATTATGAAGAGTTTTGGAGAAGAAACAAGTACATGTCTTATACATTATCCTTATAAAGGATATGCCTGACGGGGCTTCATCTTGTGTAAGAATGTAGTCTAGGAAGACTAACTATTCTAACATCAGCATCGGTCTACATCAAGGTTCAACTTTGAGTCTATTCCTTTTTACTTTGATTATGGATGAGTTGACTGGTCACATTCAGGATGAGATACCATGGTGTAGTTGCTCGTCGATGATATTGTGTTGCTTAATGAGACAAGAGATGGAGTAAATGAGAAGCTGTAGTTTTGAAGACATGCTTTAGAGACTAAAGGATTTTGTATAGGTAGGGCTAAGACTGAATATACGGAGTGCACATGTGATGAAAACAATAGTGAATGACTCAAGGTGAACTTCGGAGATGATAACATTTAGAAGAAAGATTCTTTTAGATACTTGGGATCTATTTTGCAACAGGATGATGAAATTGATGGAGATGTTACTCATAGAATAAATGCATGTTGGCTAAATTGGAAAGGAGCCTCTATTATCCTTTGTCATAAGAAAATCCCTTTGAAAATCAAAGGAAAGTATTACAAAGCTTCCGTGAGACCTACTATGCTATATGGATCAGAATGCTGGTTGTGGACCATAGACATGTGCAGAGATTGATAATAGTAGAATTCAAAATATTAGCCCAGATTCAAACTGATGCGATCAGAAAAAAAAATTGGTGTAGCTCTGATTGAAGATAAGATGAGACAAAACAACTTAAGATGGTTTGGTCATTTTGAATGGAGGTTGGTTAATGCATCAGTTAGAAGAATCAAGATTTGGGATGTTGGGCAAGTTAAGATAGGGTGATGAAGACCTAAGAAGTGTTGGAATGAGACTATCTGAATGGATCCTAGTTATTTGGATTTAAACTCGAGAATGATCTAAAATGGATCTGAATGGATGCAAAATCTATGTAGCCGACCCTACTTAATTGTGGGAAAAGCTTTGTTATTGTTATTGTTGTAGCCATCTCCCTTAAGCAATTAGATCATGTAATAAAGGACCATATAAAGGAAATTTAAGGTTCGGACTTCATATAAATACAACTAGAATGAGGAAATTTTGTTTCCTACTATCTAGAAAATGTATATGTCAAGATCCTTCATTGGTGAAAGGCATCAAAGAAAAAATACCAGCTACATAACAACTTTTAAATCTGACATGTTGGGGTCAGGATCTCATTCATAAAATTCCCATTGTATCCTCTCTAAAAATATGGAATGAGATAAAAAAAATCAAATTTACTTTTGGTTTAACAAAACTAGTTATAGAGGCCACTAATATGAATTGGCATACTGAAGTGTTCCTCCTATGTATGATCCACCTTTGAACCAACAACCATGTACATTACAATTTATGAGATTTACAAGCGGTCTTGTATTTGAGGAGGCACCAATGGGATTTAAAGATGTTGAAAATGGTTTATTGAAACAACGATTTTCCATGCGCTAAAAAATGATTTTTAGTGTCATTGTGTGCACACATAAAAATCGATGTTCATATAATTCTTATTCAACTACAAGTCAAAATATATCAAATAAAGTATGTGGAAAGTAGACGATCGATCTACATGGACTCGGATATTTTTACATGATTTTTTATTCTATTTACAAAGGTGTTTTCGACTTTATTGACTCAAATTGAATCCTATTTTTATTTTTATTCCTGTGAGTTAAAATGTGTTGAAACATTGTTACTAGGTCCTAGACATCATAACAATCACTAAAAAAAATTCTGAGAATTTTTCAAATATTTCTGCTATTTTTGGTGAAATTTTGAATTGATGGGGGTACAAGTGTAATTCCTAAGAAACTTTAGGGCATAAATGTAAATAGAATTAAAATGTAGGGCATGTTTGTAACTTAATAAAAGAGTTGGGACAAAAGTAAAATTTTTCTAAATCTTATTGTTTCATCGGTACAAATAGAGAAAATAAGAAACTTTAAGAAATTGCATAATGACCCCTGAAGGACTGAAATGTAATTAACAAAAACTTGAAGAAAAAATGCAAATATCGTAGAATAGAAAAATACAAAAAATGGAAAAATTGCATAATATAATCAAACATTTCCTAAAGTTACATTTACATGTAGAATAACTTTAAAAAATACTGAAAATAAATATTTTTGAGAGAATGCTCCTTGGTCTCCTTGACCAAGGGCTAGAGTCGTGCTCGGCCTTGCATGCACCAACACGCGGACAATAGCACGTTGCTTTCCAGATGCTTCCTCAAGAGCTCTTCTTCGTCATCTCTTCAATAAAAATCCCATCAACGCTTGTTTTTGGTTAAGACCTGACGGCTGGGCCCGAAAAGCAGCTTTTGGTAGGCATTACTGTACTCCCAAGAGTAGGAGTTGTAGAGTGTGAGCATTCTTTGGATAGGATTCTTACCTATGGGTGGCTTGTAGTGGGGGTTGGGCAAGCAAGAGACCGAGAGAGAGAGAGACAGAGTAATGAGTATGAAGATCTTGATCTTACTCAACCCATCCGAGCCGCAAGTGTTGTGTTGAACTATCGACTTTGGTGGATAATATAGCACGTGAATGGAAACCTTGGAAATCTCGTCGGACGATCCCATCAACGTGGGGCTCACATCTCTCCAAAAACCTCTTCTTCTAGGTTACGTCTTCCCTATTAGTCGAAGGGTGGATTTGTTCTGGATAATTATTTAGATTATCTCCATATTTAGTCAAACCAAGGCTGACCTAATTTCATGATTTTAAGGCAAACTAATAAAGAAATAGGCAATAGAATTAGGCTTGAACCATAAGAAACTAACGGTTCTATGAAGGAGTGGTAGAGGAGCAGTAAAATAAGGAGTAGAGATGGCGAGGAGGGGCGTCCACTGTGTCAACGAGGGGCGAAGGGCGGAACTGCGAGCTCCCCCTTGATGGGTGATGGGGTGATGGGTCTCGATGGAGATTGTCTCCTCCTTGGCCTCCTTCTCCCCCTCCCATTTGTAGCTGGAGTCAAGGGAGGGGATGGGGAGGTGGTTGACGATAATGAAGAGGAGGGACCACGATGGTTGCGCTCAAGGAGGATGAGAAGGGGCACGATGGTCGTTGGCGCGCGTGAAGGGGAGGGGGCGCGGTGGTGGCCGACGTGAGGAGGAATAAGATGGGGGCGGACATTAGTTCCCAATTTTATTATTTTCTATTTTTGAAATGTTGACGTCAGGCCAATGTTAGCTATTTTGTCATGTAACTTTTTTTTCAAATAAAGAGGGGAGAAGAAAAGAGAGTCCCCTTAGGCCTCTTCTAATGCAGACCAAAAAAATAAAAAAAGGATTTTTTTATCAGTTGTTCCCTTTAAGATATTTCAATATCAATATGCCCCTCCCTTTTTTGAAATATCAGTTATGCCTCCGAATTCTTAACCATTGTATCACTTATGCTCCTTTGTTACTTTAGTCGTCAATAAGTTGAACTTAACCATGATTTTTTCAAACCATGGTGCGGTTAAGAGGGGCATAACTGTCCAAACAGTCCCTCACCCCTCCTCCTCCTCCAGCTCATCCTCCTTTAGCATGTGCAGCCTCCGGCCTCCTCCTTCACAGGCTCCTAAGGAACTCCAGATCTGTCCAAGCACACGTAAGAGGTTAGTTTAACAAACCTCATAGCACTATTCTGTTTGATTCTTAAGCTCAAATCCGTCCAAGCTTAAGCAAGAGGCTGGCTTGACTAAGCCGTTGCAGAAGCTGAATGGCCACAAGAGTTGTAGACCTCATTAGAGAACTGACCACTGGAGATCGACATCATAGATCATCTAACAACAACAAAAGTTGAATGCCTGATAAGTCACTAATCAACAATAATAATATGTATTCATTGTAATACGACCAATCAACAGTTAGTCAAAATTGAATCAAATGATCTCTACGAAGAGGATTCAGCTTTAATTTATCTTGGGCAAGTTCAGGGTCGAACACAAAGATATGAGCAATTAATTAATTTAATCTAGGAGTTAAATATTTAATTATAGAAATTTAATAGTGATCTGGTCCAATCAACAACACAGAATGCAATGCATGATGTTTTTAAAAGGTTTTTAGGCAAAAATATAAATTGCATGAACAAAGTGTTAAACACAACACACAATCAAGTTCCTGAATTATTAATTAAATCACTTGTGTATTTAATAAACTCAATAAAAATCAGGATATTTTAATAATTTAATAAGCCATATAGAATTATTTTTCAATTTAATATTAAGGCTAAAAATACAAAATTACAATCTAAATTTTATGCAGGAATAATAGATCAAATCAGTAAAGAAAATGAACCAATTTAAAGAGCATAAAATAAGTTTTAAAAAGACACTGATTTAAGTAGGATAAATGTTCACAAGTTATTCACCAAACAATACATGGGCATATTCACAATAAAAACAACTTTATTTAATTACAAAAAAGTCATCATAGGGACTAGAATGTAAATAAGCAAAACATCATAGATAAAAGTATAAATATCCAATAATTGGGACTTATATATAATTTATTAAAAACAATAGGGTATTGCTGCAATTTGGCTAGACCTCACGCGTATAACACGCGCTCGGTCTTGGCTCAGAGTCAGGCTTATGGCTCAGGCCACGCGGCTGGTTCCTGTGGATCATCGCATGCTTAGATACTTTCGAGGTTGCTGCTTCGACGGCTGAGGCTTGGGTCAGTTCAGTGTCGTTTGATAAGCTTTGATTGAGGCTGATCCTACGGCTACTCCTCCTCCTCTAAAGATCTCCTTTGCATACAGTGGAGGGAGGGCGGTGCTCCGATGAGGCTGTATTTCCTCCTTTGTGCATCTCAACCAAAGATGATACCAAGAACATGCACACATGTATGGCGAAGAAGCTCGGTGATCGGAGAAAGATCGAGGGTGCCTAAATCTCTTGATCGGTACAAGGTCATCGAAGGTGAAAATCTTGAACGGAGATCCATTCAATGTTCGTCCATTGAAGTCCTGCAAGGGTTAGTAACCAAACCAAAATACTATCGAGTGAGAGATTAATTGGAAGCAGAATGATGGTCGAAAGGGCGGAGTGATATGAAACCCTCTATAGGCCCCTCCTCTTGCAGAGGAAGGGGATGAATCGAATTAGGTGGAAATTTCCTGATGGAGATGAAGAGAAGATATGATCCTACGAAGATCAACAACCTACAACAATGGTGGAGGTGATCTCAGATGAGGAGACCAATGGTTATGATGGTTGTGAAAATAAGCAAAAACGAACGAAAAAAATTAATATTGGATTTCTATTCGAAATAGAGATGAATGAATAAGGGTGGAAACATGTCTGGGGAGAAGCTCTAGAGCTTCAAGTCATCGCTTGACCAACTCAGTGGAGGTTGGAAGCTCGAGCAACACTCCAGATAAAGTTGCGACAAGGCTAATGTGCCTTGGATCTCGTCGAAGAAGACACCTCTGTCGTTGCTCACTTTCTCTCTCACTAACTATCACTAAGGAGAAGGAATGGCTCAGAGGTTTCTCATGTGAAAGCGGATGGCAGTTATTGGCTCCGACGAGGAGTATTTGAAGAGGAGAAGAGTTGGGTGGAAGTAAGTTCCAGGCAGTGGTTTCAACCATCTCCTATTGGAAAAACAGTTAAGGTTAGACGATGATAGATGGTTGGAGAACATCGGGGTAGATAAGACTCTCGATTAGTGATGTAGGTTGGTCAAAAGGTGATATGAGGAAGTTACAATTAATCAGGGAACTTAGGAGGTTAGCCATGTCGCATCTCCTCGAGGAGGTAGGGTTGGAGGTTGAAGGCGAAGATCCAACCATTGGATCAAAATCTTAGGGCGTAGATCAAGGCGAAAGCAAGTGGCTAATATGCAATCAGGGAAACAGATCCAAAGGTGCATATGCGAGCGAAAGTGAACGGCTTTAATGCGATCCATTAGGGGGATTGTATGACTGAGGAAGGAGGCAGGAAGAGACAAGGAAACAGGCTACGAGGCTAAGGTAGGTGGCATTACGTGGCTCAATTAGAATCCGAAGAATTGAATAAATCAAAGATAAATATAAATAAAATAGTTAGGAGAGAAATTAGAAAAAAAATTGTTCAACATGAAAGTTGTAGATCTCAATGAGATCTACAACTTTCATGAAGAACTCGAAGAGAGAATAAATCAAATATACAGAGAAATATTTTTGCAGGTTTTTTAATGTATTAAAACCATTTGTTTTATTTTCTTTTCTTATTTTTTGGATTTTTAATTTATATTTAATGTTAAATTAATTATGTAGTAGCACTCTAATTTTATTGGATTTTAATAAGAAACACAAAAATAATGGAATAATATAGGTATAAATATACATCATAGAGACAAACTATTAAGAAAATAGTAATTACTATTAATTATTTACATGGTAGAAAATATTAATTATAGCTAATAACTTATTAATTAGATGAAAGAGTTCAAACTAGAGAGATAATAATCAATAAATAAGTTGATAAATCATGGATTTATCTCCCCATATACTTAAGCTTTGGTCGTCCTCGAGCAAATAAATAAAGAATGAGTTAGTGAATTCACTAACATGTGCTTGTGTAGATACACGGCTTAATCAATCCAGAACACTTAGTTTTAGAGATCCTAAAACTCTAAGCTGAATCGGGCCTTAATCAAACGAGATTCAACTTCTCTAATCATCAGATTCTCTGATAACACACACACACACATACGATGTTTGACTTTATGTGTTGACTGCATTCACAAGAGTAGATTTGAGACGTCACACAAAGCTTCAGTCCAAGAGACTCTCGTAAGGACCTAATACTCAACACTATGGAATAAATCCAGTATTACTTCAATTCACCATCTCATTAGTTTGTCTGACTTAAAATGTAGATGAAAGGACAAATGATGGAGGGATTAGGATTTGTGTGATTTCTTCTCTCCCTCTCATTGGAACATTTCTCAAGTTCCACATTAACTCAACATTTCTCAAGTTCCACATTAACTCAACACATTTATTTTTGTTCCTAGTCACTGTGTCCATCAAAAGAGATGGAATTGTTTGTTCTTGTTTTCATGGGAATGCAAGGCGTGTGTCTCTTTTGAGTATATAAGATACATTCGACACCCAAATTTGTATCACTATACGATGTAGAGCCCTTTTTGAGAAACTAGCCCGATTCATTTAAAACATAAGATTTTGGTCCAAATGGACACTTAAAAGTTTGGGAGCGCTCTTCACTAGTGTAAGCTCTTTGATTTGACTTTGTAACTTGTGAGCTTTTCTTTTTATTTTACTTTTCTTGTTGGCTATCTCCAATGCTTTTACCAAGAGTTGGCATACATGGATCAATAATTTATTTTAATTTCATCATATCCTGACACTTAGGTAGATGCAATAAACTAGTATAAGAATCGAGTTCTCATATTGGTTAAGATTGCCGGCACTTAGGTTTCATGAAGCCTTCATTAATTTTTTTATCCCATCCTCGAGCATAATAAGATCATGTCCAAACTTAAATCTCAAATTCTAGTTCCTCAAGCAAAACCTCAACTCATTTCATCATGAATGCAGTCGTGCAAGTGACTGTAGGTCATATTCTTTTAAGGATAGATTAAGCTTGCAATATAGCACACAAATATTTTTAACTAGGGAAGTATGCAATATAGCACACAAATCTTTCTAACTAGGGAAGTACGGATTATTAAGTCCAAGATCCTATTGATTAAGACAAGTTAACTCTGAATTTATAGACCTCATAATCAAGTATTATGAATCTCAACAAGCCTTGAGTGAATGTGTAAGTGTCATAGAAACACCAATTTATTAGTTAGCATGCTAATTACTTAGAGATTTTTATTTGAATAATTTTATTAACAAGAACTATAGAATATGTATCGTTTAAAGAGAAGAAACATAAAACAAACAGAATACAACATAAAGGAACCAATATACATTACAAGAACAACACATAGGTACCAACATAACACTACCAGACTTTAGCTTCTCAACCTCAAGCATCATACTTGAATCTACATGGTTTAAAATCACATGTAGCCTTATGCTTTATTTGATTCCCCCCTCACAGAGTAAACCTCATAATCAGAATAGAAAAGATCTTCATTGACTTGAAAATAAAGCGCCTCGAATGATGTCATTCTTCCTCAAAAGTAATATCCATATCAACATGGGAAGACTTAAAATTTTCTAAAAGGGAAGGAAGACGTATCAAACCCTTATTTTTTGTAATAGACCTATGGGTTTGTCTTAAAAGAGAAAAGTTGGACTTACGAGGAAATCCTAACTTACAAGAGACATGATCTTCAGGATTTTGAATATCTTGAAGGAAAGGTGTAGGCTCCTCCATATCCAACTCTTCCAATAATAGATTATCTTCCTCAATAGGCATCACTCTTTTTAAAGAACTCTTTATCAACTTTATCTTTCAAAATATAGAGTTAACATCTGAACTCTTTGCTATGTTTTACTTCTAAGGTACTAAAACTAGGCAACCTCTTATAGCCTAAAGACTCCAACGGTTCAAAAAGTAACCGTTACACCAAAGGTACCCCTTCGGAAATTTAAAACTCTATTGAGAAACTAAATTAACGTATATATCTTTATTACTATTTTATTTTTAATTTTTTAAAGAATTTGTGGATATATATAGAAATATAATGCGTTATAGTGTCAAGACAATTTGTACCTTTTCCAAAATAATTTGTAAAATATTTTACAAACTGAAAACGTTCGATTCGATCTCTGAAAATAAACCTCCCTGCAAAACAGAAAAAGTTGTGGTTGTTGCACAACCGAGTCAGGCGTCTTAGAAAATGAATTTGTGTTTCTTATTTATACTCCTAAACAAATGTGTATAGTGGATTCGTACGGGAGTGTCGATCTTAGGGAGGCAAACTGTTGAAACTAGGGAAAACTAGGATTTTTATTTTCTTTTTCAGGGTTTTACTAATTTTTTTAGTTGATTTTAAGTTGAGTTTATGGAGTATACTAATTTTTATGTTGTTTTGATATACCTGGAATAAACATATGTATCTATATGCAAATTTTGTATTTTCTTTTGAATTTTATGATGTTTATTTTATTTTAGACATTTTGTGAATTTTTATTTATTTTAAAAGAATTTTTAAAATTTTTATTTTGATTTAAAATATGTGAGTTTTATCTAAAGGTAGAGTATACATAAGTGAATAGATTTTATTTAAGGTCAAATTAAGACTTAGAAAGGGATGAATTGATTTTTATTTAATTTTTATTTAATGATTTTATGCGATTATTTTTATTTGAATTTTTGGAATTTTTGTCTATTTATTAAAAATCTTGGAAAGTTGATATTAGTTGTTAAAGAATTAGTTACAAAAGTAGTTATGTATTTTTTATTAATTTTATTTTTCGAATTTTTATTTATTTTTACTTTATTTAGTTCAAGAAATAGTTAAGATTAGTTATAGGATTTGTTAAGATTTTTAAGAGGAATTTTATTATTTTTATTGTTGATTTTATAGGCGTATGCAAGTATTAGAAGTATATAAGATAAAACAATATATAAGATATTATTTTTTGATATATTTTTTTAAAGTTGTGGAAATCAAATTTAATTTTTAATAGGATTGTTTTTTTTATTTTTTTTATATTTTTATGTATTTTTATTTAGTTTTTAATCGAATTATTTTGATTTTATTATTTTTTTGTGCTTACAGGGACTGAATTACAATTTTGAAGAAGTTAACAAAGTTCCTGTAAATATCAAAAATCGGCAGTATTGAAATGCAAAACGTCCAAAACATTACGTTCTCCTACACGTGCACCTTCAGTGTAGAGGACCTGCTAGGGTATATATGCAAAATTCGTTGTCTCACGCACTTCGCACGCGCGAGCTGTTTCTGTTATGCGCTAACAGCTCTGAGATTGACGCGTGGCTCGCTGGAGCTCGTCCCATGACGCTTGATCAAACGTCTCGAATTTGGGCGCGAAACGATGGTCCAGATGCAAACTGGAGCTAAGATCTCTGATCGAACGTCTCTGGAGGTATCTCAAGGAACTAGGAAGAAGGCCTCCCCCGATGAACTTCGATCATCAAATCCGGAGGCGCTCGTCATTAGTTTTCTCTTCTGAAGGCTCTGGTAGCTTCGACTCGACCTTCCGCACAGAATGGGGATTAAACTCGAGGTCTGATGGACCTGATTGACGATCTTGACGCGAGTATTCTCCTGAGGTCATTACAGGTTGTGTGACTGATCGAATCGCGTTTATGCATGCGATCCAGTTCCTCGAACTCGCTTGGAAATGTCGCAGAGATGTGTGGTATTCGTGCAGGTGTTGAAAGAGGATCCTGGAGAGGCGATGATGCTCTAATGTGTTGCGGAACATGCAGGTCTGAGGAAGGCTACTCCTGAAATATAAATCTAACTGAATCGAGGCTTCAGAGCCTCGATTCTAGGTACTATAGTAGAGGATGGAGTGAATGAAAGAGGCTTATGGATGTGAAGGAAGAGCCTCGAGGCTCTAGCCGTCGGACACGATCGGAGATGTCCAGATGTGAAAAGGAGGTGGAGAAATGGAAGAAGACGATGAAGGTGGAAAATCGGATGGAATCGAACAATTTTGAATCAAATTTGGATTGAAAACATAATGGAATGGTTGAGAAGAGAATCAGAGGAATTGAGAAGAGAATTGGAATGACAGAGGCAGAAATCTATTGGTAGAGAACTAACCTGGAGATGTAGAAGGTGATTGGAGATGGGTGTTGTCGCCTGGGGAGGAGCTTGGAGGAGACTCCTGGGTTATCGCCTCTACGTACAGCGACACCGAGGCTTCGTGCGACAGAGCTGGGCTTCACACGCACGATAGATCACGCCAGAGAAGAGATCGAAGGCGGAGGCTGTCATCCTCTCTCTCAACGAAGCTCTCTCTCTCCCTCTCACTGTGAACTGCACTCGAAGGTGGCTCTTAGTAAAATCACATATCCTCACGGCCTGGGCCCTATGGGTCTATATATAGAAGTCAGAGGAGGGGGTTCATCGGAGAGAGGAGCTCAAGATTGGTGTTCGTTGACCGAACGAACTAGAGGTTAGAGTAGTTGGAGGAGCTCGCCAGGACCACTGGTCGTTAGGTCAACGATAAACGGTTGGGCGAAGGCTGCCGGAGGCGAGTGCAGGCGGCGCGCGATTCTGAAGAAGGAAGAGGAAGAACAGTGCCTGGGCGGGCACTGTTCATCCGTTAAATAGTCAATCGCCTAATTAGGTTTTAAATAAATAAATTAAATTTCTAATAAGTAAAATTAATTAAAATAAAAATAAATAGGTTATTAATAATTAAATATTTTTAAATAATTAATTAAATGTAATAAATATTTTTATGCATTAATTTTTATAAATAATTTTTATTTAAATTATTAAATAAATATAAGATATGTTTATATAGTTATGATATACCTGTATTTGAGGAATTTTAATTTATTATTATATTAAAGATTTAATTTATACTAAATTAGGAATAAATAAAAAAGATAAATAATTAAAAGAATAAAATTTAAAATTTTAAGGAATAAAAATTAAATTTGAAATAATGTAAAAGCAGTTGTACATGTATACCAATATGGTCCCAAAACCCAACTTCTGTGTCTTAACTCCGATTTTAACGAACCACTTTCATTTGATAGATATTTTTATAAAAAAATGAACTTTGAAAGTGAGTCGTTCACTTCGGAGCTCGTATGGCTGAGTTATGCAGTTCGAAAGTTGGCTTTGCGGCTTTTAGGGTTTGAGTTTTATTGGTATTTATTAAAGTTTTTTAATAAGTTATATTTTTGTATTTTTCTCCTTATTTTTATACAAATTATGGAAAAAGAATTAGTTAAAAAAGTTATAAATAATAAAAAAAATCAAAGAAGATTTCAAATCATATAGTACATATATACAGTTGGGTCCAAACACCAAAACTCACACGTTTTATCTCAGTATTTTTCTAGTATTTTTAATATTTAGTACTAAGTATAAAACGAAGTTTAAAAGTGAGTTTTGTCAATTCAGAGTTTTCTATAAATAGTTATGAACATGTGAAGTTATGTTTTACGGCTTTTAGGGTTCAACTTTATTGTCAAACTGTACAATATTTAATCTTTCTGATATTTCTATAAATTACTTTGTATTTTTGTGAAGATTTTATATGAAGAAAGTATTTACATTTGGAATGATCTTGATGGTTAATAAATTGGGGTTAGCTTTGTACATGGTGCTTAGTTGAGTTATTTATAATATGATCTAGGTTTTCTTGATTCTTTAATTAGTTCTGATCTTTATCTTATTTTGTCAACCCGGTCAATATTACCCTGATCTCGGGATTAGGATCAGTTTGTGTGTGTGTGTATAGAGGAAAATGGGGCTGCCCCCTAGGGGGAGCTAACTTAGCTCCCCCCGCCCTATTTTCTTCAAAAATTTTTATTTTTTTTGAATTTTTTCCGTGAATATTCATCACTATCCCTATATTATGTCATAAAAATTTCGTGTGAAACAGAGACTCCTACGGCCTCCATCCAGACAGTCATTTTTTTAACGGTAACATGATTTTTTAAATCGACCCCGTTTGGATGGAGGTCGTACGAGTCTCTGTTTCGCATGAAATTTGAATGACATAATATAGGGATTTAATAATGAATTTACACGGCTTTAGATTTCAAAAAAAAATAAAAAAAAATTTGTGAAAAAAGGGCGGGGGGAGCTAAGTTAGCCCCCCCTAGGGGGCATACACATTTTACCCATATATATATATATGGGTAAAATGGGGCTGCCCCCTGGGAGTAGCCAACTTGGCTACTCCCACCCCTATTTTCCCCTCATTTTTTATTTCTTTGGAAAATAAAATTTTATATATTCATTACTATATCCCTCTAACATTCTATTAAAATTTCGTCAGAAATAGAGACTCCTAGGCCCTCCATCCAGACGTCATTTTTTTAACGGTCGCAGGATTTTTTAAATCGACCCTGTTTGGATGGAGGCCGTAGGAGTCTCTGTTTTTGACGAAATTTTAATAGAATGTTAGAGGGATATAATGATGAATTTACAAATTTTAGTTTTTCAAAGAAATAAAAAAATGAGGGAAAAATAGGGGTGGGAGTAGCCAAGTTGGGTACTCCCAGGGGCAGCCCCATTTAACCATATATATATATAGGGATAAATGGGGCTGCCCCCTAGGGGGAGCTAACTTGGCTCCCCCGCCTCATTTTCACCATTTTTTTATTTTTTTTGAAAATTTCTACCATGAATATTCATCATTATATCCCTATATTATGCTATTAAAATTTCGTGCGAAACAGAGACTCCTACGACCTCCATCCAAACAGTCATTTTTTAACGGTAACAGGATTTTTTAAATCGACCCCGTTTGGATGGAGGTCGTAGGAGTCTCTGTTTCGCATGAAATTTGAATGACATAATATAGAGATTTAATAATGAATTTATACGATTTAGATTTCAAAAAAAAAATAAAAATTTATGTCAAAAAGGGGCAGGGGGAGTTAAGTTAGCTCCCCCTAGGGGGCATACACATTTTCCCCATATATATATATATATTTCCTTTTATCTTTATTCTTTTATTTTGGTAAAAATAAGTGTTAATTATATAATATTAATAATTGTGGTTAGAATGTTAATTAGATGGAATTAGTGGGTATTACGTGTATTTTACCAAGGATTTTAGCCAAAATGAAAGAATAAAGGCGATGAGTCACTGATTCATCACAAACCATGTCAAATAAATATAAAAAGTTTTCAAATATTTTATAAACTATTTTTACAAATATTTTCAAATCCCCATACCCATAGCTCATAATAAATATATAAAACATGTGAAAGTACGATCTATGAATAAAAGTATATACACATACACATACACACACACCTGTCCATAATTTATCTTGTGCCATGTACTCATGGTACAAAGTGAAATGAAATACATATCTCGTATAAGTATAAAGAGGACGAACACGATAGGGACATGAAAATCGGTAAAACCCTTATACTTAGGCTTCAAATAACGTAAGTGCTGGGATAAAGGACACAGAAATTGTGGACAAAAGATTAGAAATAAATGAACTAAGAAGAAGAGGGAGACGATCCTCCATATACTTAGGCTGAAAACAACCTAAGTTAAAAGAATTGAATGGAATATAGGACCGAGAAGATGTCGAATAAAATAACCTAGAAGAATATACAGAAGTAGGGTTGGGTTACCCCTATACTTAGGCTCTAAATAGCCTAAGTTAGGAGTAAAAAGCTAAAAAGATAGGAAACCAAATCCTAAAAGAATAGATCAAATGTTAGTAAAAAGAATAGATAAATCAACAAAATGTTGAATATGTTAGATGTGAATCTTCAAGCTGTGGCTTCACGTTGTATTTGAGGTATTTGCAAGAGATTCAATCAGCGTAAAGTCAATTACCTTAACTAGAACCAATCGTTCTTTAGATTCTACAAAGTATTTCAACAATTAGTCATTGACAAGGAAAGAACGTGCACCATCTATGAGATCAACAATCTCTACACTTCCATTATTGTGCACTACCATCACTATATAGGGACCCATCCATTTCGACTTTAATTTCATGTAGAAAATCTTTAACTTAGCGTTGAACAATAATACCTTTTGTCCCATGATAAAATTCTTGGATCTAATATGCATATCATGCCACTTCTTCGCTTTATCCTTATAGATCAAGCAGTTGTCATACGTCATGTTTCTGATTTCCACTAGCTCATTGCGGTTCATGTCTGAGTATAGTTTCCATAGGTGACAACTCCAATTTATTTTCTTTATTGCCAACTCGAACTTGTGAATCAATTCAATGGGAAAATGGCATAAATCATTCTGAGGGTTCGTTTGGTTGCAGGGTTGGGCAGGGTTGGGGTACCCCTGTGAATAGTAAACTGTGAGGAGGATTGGGATGTTTGGAAGGAGGGGTACCCTGGGTTGGGCCAATCCAACCCTGCCCAACCCTGCAACCAAATGAACCCTAAAAGATGTCCAATAGATGGGACCAATTATTCTTATCATGACGGATTAACTTCTGTAGAATATTCTTCACCTCCCTATTTAAACATCTGCCATGTCGTTCGACTGTGGGTGGTAAGGACTAGTAACTCTGTTCAAACTTGTAATCCTTAGATAAAGAGTTCATCTCTCTATTAACAAAATAGCTACCTCCATCGGAAAACAAAACTTTAGGAACCCCAAATCTTGAAATAATATGATTGTTTGACAACCCTACTGTCTGCAGCTTGGGTTGGAATATCCGCCACCCACCTTGACAAATAATCCACCGCTAACAAGATGTACTCAAATCCATTGTTGTTAGGAAAGGGACCCATGAAATCTATGCCCATGCATCAAAGATATCACAAAAAATACTGATTGTGTAGGCATCTCATCTCGATAACGAACTGTTACTCCATCCTTTGAGAAATATGACGCAACCGTACAAAATCCAGAGCATCTCTAAACAAGGTCGACCAATACGATCCACAGTGAAGTACCTTGTGAGCGCTTCTCTTTTCCGAATGATGTCCTCTAGCTTCTAATGAATGACAATGTGTGAGGATACTCTGGTATTCTTCTTAAGGAATACACCTTCTCCAAACACAATCTGATCATTCAAAGAAAAGTAACGGATCCTCCCAGTGGTATCTCCTTGAATCCGACTTTAGTCGGTCAATATTGCTCATAGTCCAACTATGGGCAACTTGCTTGGAGACAAGATAGTTCACCATGTTGGCATACCACGAAAGTGAATGGACAACACAAATCGACTCATCTGAAATGGTTTCTCTGATCGACTTTGATCAGGGGAATCCTTCAACTCTAAAGAGGAAAAATGATCAGCCACTATGTTCTTAACTCCAAATTTATCCTTAATCTCCAAATCAAACTCCTAGAGTAACAACATCCACTTAAGAAGACGTGCCTTCGTGTCCTTATTTTCCATGAAATATCTAATGGTTGTATGATCTATGTAGATTGTCACCTTAGAACCCAAACTATGTGACCTAAACTTCTCAAGGGCCCAAAATATCGTGAGCATTTCCTTTTCAATAACTCTATAATTTTTCTGTGCCTGATCCAAAAATTTTCTCATGCAGTAAATAGCAAATGGTATCCCTTATCATCATTAACCTAATATAACTCCTATAGTAAACTCTAAAGCATCTGTCATTATCTTAAAGGGAAGAGATCAATTAGGATCCTGGAAAATCGATGAGTCACAAATTTTTATTTTCAAGAGCTGAAAGGCCTCAAGACACCTGTGATCTACAATGAACTCTGAGTCTTTTCCTAAGAGCTTAGACAGTGGACGGGCAATCTTAGAGAAATCATGAATAAATCTTCTATAAAATCCAACATGCCCCAAATATGACCTCACTGACTTGACATTGATTGATGGATCACGTTTCTTGATCACATCCACCTTGGTAGGCTCAACCTCCATTCCCTTCTTGGAGATTATGTGCCCCAACATGATACACTCCTTAACCATAAAATGATTCTTTCCCCTTGAGAGTACCAGATTCACCTGCCCACATTTGTAAAGCATTCGGTCCAAATGCACTAAACATGAATCAAATGGAATCACCATGGACTGAGAAAACATCCATGAAGACCTCCAGAAAATTTCCCACCATTTCGACAAATACAACGATCATGCACCATTGAAAAGTGCATGTGGCATTGCAAAACTCAAATGACATGCGCCTAAATGCGTAAGTGCCGAAAGGACATGTAAACGTGGTTTTTTCTTGATCTTCAGGGGAAATGGATACCTGATTGTAGCCCGAGTACCCATCAAGAAAATAGAAGAACTCTTTTCTCATTAGTCTTTCCAAAATCTGATCGATAAAAGGTAAGATAAAGTGATCTTTCTTGAGCGTGGCAATCAAGCGCCTATAATCGACACAGACAATGTCATGATGTAGGTACTCGTTTCACGATCTCAACTCTCTCCTCATTGGTGACCATATGAATTACCTATTTCTTCAGGACAATATGAAGGGGGGCCGCCCACTTGGAGTTTGAGATATAGTAAATAAAACCTGCTCTACATCATTTCTCTATCTCTTTCTTAAGTACTTCCACTAGATTAGGATTTAATGTTCTTTGAAACTCATGGGAAGGCCTGTCATTATCCTCAACATAAATGTGGTGTGAACAGAGTGCGGGGTTTATACGCACGAGATCTGATACAATCCAGTCTATAGCATTGCGATTCTTCTCTAAAACCTCTAACAACCTTCACTCATGTTCTATAGTCAGTCAGAACTAATGATAATAGGAAATTTATCTTTGGGTCCTGCAAGAAAGGTATAATTTAGTGTAGGAGGTAAAAACTTTAGCTCTGGTAAAGTAGTATCATCAATCAGATCTGGCTGAACCATCTCTGAATCTGGTTCCGTGCTACATGAAGGTGGAACTAACTCAGTTGTGCTTGCCACCAACTCCGTTGTGTAAGGAGTCAGATCGCCAAAAAATGTGGTAATTCGACCAAAGCCACTTCCGACTCATAATCTACATCTCTTGACTACTCTGATGAAGAAGGAACTGACAGATTCGAAGGGACCTCTAAGTCATCGAGGGAGTAGGATGATGATGCACAATTCAAGAACTTTGGCAACAACTCACAAACTGCATCGTTCATACTTTCCTCTCTAGATGAGAGGGTCTCGCTCAGTTCTGTCAGAATTCATTTCCATACCCCGACGGTGTTCATGACTCTACAATCTATTTCTGATGATGAAGAGAATTCAATGCTAGATTCTGATTCTGATCACTGCCATTCTGCCAACTTCATCTGATGTTCCACTTCTCCATCTGGAGAAGGGAACTTCATCATCCATTTCTTATAATCAAATGAAGCTCCATTCGTCCTAAGGAAAGGCCACTCAAGGATGATCTGTGAATCTTTCCAATGATTGGGGATATCCATATCAAGGACAATGAAGTCACCTATGTAATCATGTCCCTCAATCTTGATGATAACGTTCTTAACTTCACCCTTAGCTTTCTTCGTAGACTTGTTCGTAAACTTGAGTAATGCTCTTGATTTGCATAAGGGTCCCAACTCTAGTTTTTCCTAAAAAGCTAAGGGTAGTGGATTAATTGATTAACTATTATCCAAGAGATTGCGTGCAAACACTATATCATCAATATGACTCACCACATAATGCGAACCCATGTCTCTCTTCTTTCGTGGTAGCTGTTGGTTCTTGAGACAATATCTTGTGGCAATTGATAAGACATTTGTTTTTACGTAGACAATATATTGTGGTAACTGATAATTAAATTGATTTATTAAATTGTTAATTATAAATATTTAATTAGCAACATTAACTAATTAATATCTAATTAGTTGAACTAATTAACCATGCATGTGATTTACGATTATCCTATTTTGTATCTTAATTACAAGTAATAGTAACAAAATTATGTAATTAAATTATGTATGGTATTAATTACAATTTAATTGTTAATTATAAAAATATTTAATTAGCCAAATTAATAAATTAATACCTTACTAGTTGTGCATGTAGTTTATAATTATCCTAATTTATATCTTAATTACAATTAATAATTTCAATACTTATGTTATTAAATTACTTACGGTATTAATTATAATTCCTAATTATACAAATATAATCAACAACATTATAATTAATACCTAACTAGTTGAACTAACTAATTCTACGTGTAATTTATAATAATCTTAATTTATAATTTAATTATAATTAATAAAAACAATACCTATGTAATTAAATCGAATAATTTAATTACTTTAAATTATTTGTCTTATATAAACATATGTTTTATATTTCTGTAATAAACACAAAATTGCAAATTATCCCTAATTAGTGGATGCAATTAATCATGCATCTAACAGTGGAATTTCTTAATTTTAAAAATAATTATAATCCAATTACAATACTAAGACCAATTACAATCTAAGGCCAATTACACTACTAAGAAATCCAAACATATTTGATCTCGACTAATTTATAATTGCATTTAAATTTTACCATTGCTTACAAATGACTTAATTACAATCTTCATCACACAAATGAAATCCCAAACATTATCATTGTATTTCGAAATTATAATGTAATACAAGTGACTTAATTGCATTAATCATCACACAATTCAATCCAAGAACTATATGGTTATGGTTGTATTTTGATAAATTAAGTTCATGAAATGTAATGAGTAAAGAATAAAAAAATTATAATCCATACCTTAGAGGGGGATAATCTCCTTGGATAGAAGAATTTTTTAGAGGAGAAGAGAGTGAATGGGTGTGTGTTAAGAGCTGAGAATGAGGGGGGTATTTATAGGGGGAGAGGGGACACAGGTGGGTGGGAACGATAACAGACCCATCAACAAACCATAAACAATTGGTCACTGACAGGGGCTGACATGGGTGAATAGTTTGACATGCAAGGTCTCATCCTGTCAACTATTTCAGCACCCGATTCTCATCACACCAACTTTTCCGTGCTTCTCGACGACTGCACCTGATGAATGCAAAAATCAAGGTGTCAAATGAGCCTCATAAGGCAAGGACTCAGTCGTTGTGATGACTCCTCAACAATTGCATCCAATCAACAATCAACCCACACAATGGATAAATCAAGCAAAATAGCATGAATCACATTTATTATACCCTATTAAAGATGTATAGTGACAAGCAAGTAGGGGTCAAACACATGAAGCATTGGTGTAGAGCAATGCGAGATAAATAAAATCAAGCACAATATGCCTCTCAAATACTTAACCAAAGTATGGTTTTGTGGGTTTTTTATTTTATTTTTTTGTTTTATATTTTTAATTTTATATTCTTATATTTCTTTTTATATTTTTAGGTTTTTTATTTCCTTTTCTTTTAACTATATAATATAGGATATATAAGACTGTATATACAATAATAGATAATACTATTATAAAAACTAATAAAAATATTTAAAACACAGGAAATGAAATATTTTTTAGGTTTTAAATATTTTTCTACTATCTTTCGTGATTTTTTAATGAATTTTGCTAATTTTTATATTTTAAAGTTGAAAATACCTCAAAATAGGGATTTAATAAATACCCGAAATTAAAATGAAGATCAAAAATATCGAAATAGTTCAAAATTCTTCAAATCAATTTTAATACATAAATAATGATATAAATAAAATCATAAAATAGAGAACAAAATTTTTGAAATTTTTGAAATTTTTAGATTTTTATAAAGAATTTTGGGTTTTTTGTTTTTTAAAACTTTTCTTTTTTTATGTTTTATGATTTTTGGTTTGGAGTCTAAAAATAATAAAATAAACATAACATATTTTTTAGGAAATTTCAAATCAATTTTTATATTTTTTGGTATTTTTTGAGTCAAACATGTTCTTTTTGTGCTCTTTTTGATTTTTAATAAATAGAAATATAAGATAAAACACCTTAATGAAAATATATGTGATAGATAATATTATAAGATATTTATCCTAATTTTCTATGAATGTTTAGAGCAAAGGAATTATTTTTAATAAAAGAAAGTCAACAAAAGGAAAATGCATCCTAGCAGGGGCCTATTTGTAATTAGTTGAAAGTTTTGGCGCTAAATAATAACCCTACGGTAAAATATAGGGGTTAAATCACAAATTTTCAAGATAAATAAACTATTTCGTGCCTGACAAGGGTATAAGTGTTACTACCAGAAAATGTAAGGGCCAAATTGCAATTTACCCACAAAATATAACACTAAATAAGCAATTTTAAGGACTGGACGTAAATATACAAACTCGTGAGGGCTCCTTCGTAAAATGCCCACACCTCATGTGGACAAGCATGTGAGGTGATGTGGCGAGGGATCTAGTTGCAAATACAGAAAAATTTGGGGGGTTCTATACAAATATTACAAAAATATCTAAAGACAGATAAATGTTTATAGAATATATATTAAATACAAAAAGGAGTTGGGCCAAGTTTGCAAAATACCAACTAAGCGCGAGAGTGGACGGTTAATCTCACCTCACTTGCCATATGTCCTCCTCCAGCGACGATTATGCTTCGCGATGGTTTGCTAGGATTAGATAACAACTTTGGATCTGATGAAGGTGAAGGATGTGAGGAGAATCCTCAAGCGCATCACGGGAGCTTAATGATCGCATCGAATGCGATTGGGAGCGACTAGTCGCACTAGTTGCTCGATGCGGCGGAAATTAAAATTTTCTATGTGATGAAACCACATGATCCAAGAACACTTCTCAGATCGTTTCATCTAAATCACAAACAAGTAGTAGGATTACCTCTTGAAGCGTGGTTGCAATCAAGTCTCTAAACCAAGAGACCTCCTGTCTCAAGTCCAATCCGACCGAGGAGATGCTTGCGAGCGCGGGGATGAATCGCGTGCTCCTCAAAATCCATGTTGATGATCCAAGCGACGGATCTCCTGATCCCGTCACACGAGATCCAACATCTTCTTCACGAGCGAGACACACTGAAGGAGATGGATATCCACGAGTAGATGATCCGGCAACATAACGACGATGCTGCGTCGATGACGACTCTCACAATGGCTCCATGGTGGACGGCCATTATAAGAGAGAGACTTTGGCGTGTGGAGAAAAGAGAGAGAGAGAGAGAGCATTCATTATTCATATTATCTGAAGAGCAATGGATGCCTCTTCTTATATAGGGTTTTGGGAGTCCATGGATCCCAATCCATGGACAACACACAATCAATGGTTGATATTGATTTGTGTTTCTTTCAGTGGCTATGATCTTGTTGCAAAATCACAACAACAATTAATTTAATTTAATTTAATATATATTGATAAATCAATATATTTAAATTCAAATCAAATCAATCAATTATCCTAGGAGATAATGAGGAAATAAACCATATCCCCTATAAAGGGGGATGGCTACCAACATCTCATGAGATCTCATTATCTCATGAGATCTCATTATCGCATGAGATACATTATCTTATGATATCTCCAGGATTTACAACAACAATTGTTGTAAATTATTTCACAAAAATAGTTCATAATTATCTTGTGAAATATTACAATCATGTCATTGGAAAAATGTGAATCACATTCACATCCCAAAACAAAATGTAAATTATATTTTAATTAATCATCCAATGTGAATCCAATTCACATCAATAATTAATTAACAAATATAAATCACAAATACTCTCTCTTATATATTATAAATCACATTTATAATATATATGATTAATATGGATAGTACTATCCATATTATTCATATCCATGATAATTAAATCGTATTTAATCATCTTGGATCTCTATTCTCATGTGCCAAAATAATATGAATCACATTCACATTATTCACTTCTTTGATATTTAAATCACATTTAATTATCTCAGATAACTCTCCTTATAATATGAATCAAATTCATATTATCCGTGGTAATTAAATCTTATTTAATTATCAATTTTCTCGATGTTCGGATACATATATCAACATTGAAATTATCCATGAACTCTTTCAAGGATAATGCGCTTTCTCCGCGGATACTTGGAGATAAGGACATGACGATTGTATTGTTCCACGTATAGTGACTTGGATGTTGAGATCACATCTCACATCCAGATCTCCGGCCTCCCATAGATGTTTGATTAAATCAAGACCGCAAATCTAATCTTCTCATTGCATCTGAATCACATTCAGATCAATGTCCAACATTTGGACTAAGATCATATTACTTCTCTACTGAGAGGAGTCACTAAAATCCAGACCTGTTTAATCACTCCCTAGGAATGGAAGCGTCATGGTTATACAATCATTTATAATCACATCACCCTCAGGTATTCCCATCACTTGTACATCCTGCATACTGGAAGACCCAAAATAAACCCGAAGTATTAGATCAACTTTATACTGTCTACTTCAGGGTTTTATCAATAAGTTTATCATTTGATCATTGGGATTTGGTATCGATCATATACTTTCCAAAAGTATATATCATACCTAGTTCTTGATCATATACTTTCCAAAAGTATATATCAAACCTACAAATTCAGTCAAGCTTCCAAAGTGAGATGACCGTGCACGGAATTTGATTCTTCCCAATATCTCATGAGTGAGCTCATGTCTTCTGATTCAGTAGTGAACCTGTATGATCGCTTTGAGAGGTCGTATTACTCATATGCCCTTATATGCACACCATCGCGCCGGTGTATAGACCTTGGTTAGGTCATCAACCTATTGGTCTACCAAATGTACATACTCAGACATATAGTAACACATCTGTCTCCAGTCAGAGGATGCGTGCCTATATCGTGATAGCATACGATATATATCTTTGGTTATCTCGATCTCGTTAAGTCAACTCTTTGGCCTAATTAATCTGACACCTCAGAATCTCTATTCTTATGCAGAGGGCCTACATCAAGAGGTCGGTCAGATATCAGCCTATGTGAGAAAGGATTGCCATCTTCTACTCAGGCTGGAGATCATCTCTTAACAATCATTTGACAGTGCTTGATGAGTCCTCAATCTAACTCTTTAGATATTCATCCAAGCACCAGCCTCTATGATTCAATAGTTGAACTAACAACTGTATGATTATTAAGATGGCCATGGTACGTAACCCTAATTGTACTAAGGGACCTATTATGCAAATTAGTTATTCTTCATTTCAGATCAGGGAATGATATTCGCAATAACATTTATTGCATAATGCTCGTCGTGGGCTCGCATGTCCAACAATCTCCCACTAGCCCAAAGAGCCATTAATGGACTAATCATTTAAAACCACACTCATGTGACAATCATAGGCTATTTAGAAAATAGCTAGGTAAGCTGATCAGTCACTCTGCTCCCAAAAGTCTATGCCAAGTCCTTTTACGGCACTTGCACATCCCTAGATAACAGTGCTCACATCCAATGCGAATGTTGCATCTTATGCAACCAATACTCAATCTTGATAAAGCAATTATAGTGTCCTTGACACTATTGCTCAGTAATTATTATAATAAGTATTTCCGTAATCCTTATTAGAATACCCTTATTCCTGGAGATCACTATCTCTTAAGGTATCCACAATTAAGACCTTTTAGATCTCTATATATAAAGTCTTAAGATTTTGAAGATAAGACTTTGAGATCACTATCTCAAAAAATCTTGTCATCTATGAAGATTTTGTTATTACTGCAATCAAGTGTTTTCTCTCCATAGTAGGATTAGAAACACTTTACTATTCCCACTGCATGGAAGATATCTGGCTTTTGTACACATCTAGCCTACACTCAGCTTCTCGTAACTGATGCACAAGTGCAAGCAGTTCTAGCATTCACTTCCTCAACTCTTTGAGGTGCTATCCCTTTAGATAGGTCAGTACCATATCTTAAGGGATGGAAGCCTTTCTTGGAATTTCGAAGAATAGAATATGTCCAAGATGTACTACAAATGTGACAGTCCCAATATCATCTTCTTTTTGCTTCTGAACAACTTCAGAACTAAGATCTATGAGGTATCCTTGAAATCATATTTCAAGATATGGAATAACCAGTCTATAAAACACTTATTATCATCCTTATATCATTCCAAATGATTAGGATATTATATACATTTAGCACGATGAACACAATGGCACTCCCACTAAGCTTCACATGGTTCATCAAGATTCTATCTGAAATCATAACATTTATAATTTCATCAAATCTTATGTTCCAGCTATAAGAAGCTTATTTGAGTCCATAGATGGAGTTATTCAACTTGCACACCTTGCTTTCCTCAACCATGAAGCCATGTGGCTACGACTTATGAATATCCTTGGAGAGGTATTCATAGAGGAATGCAATCTTGACTTCCATCTCGAAGATGTCAAAGTCAAGTTGTGCAGCTATAGTTAGCAATGATCCGATGGGTTTAAGCATGGTTACTGAAGAGCAAGTCTCATCGCAAGCAATGTCTTCTCTTCCAGTGTGTAGCTCATGGCTACGAATCGAGCTTTGAAGGTCTCTACCTTATCATCAGATTCCCTTTCTCTTGAAGATCCATTTACACCTTTATGAGTCTTACCCATATAGGTGGATCCTCGAGGATCCATATACAACACTTGTATATGAAGTCTACTTTAGACATTATTGTTAATATCCATCTTTCCATGTCATGATCCTTAGGAGCTTCATCACATGAAGTCCAATCATTGTCAGACTTAACTGACACATGGAATACATCCTCAAACTCATTTGAAGAGGTATTAGTGTTTCATCTTTAATTATCCTTTTAGTTCCCGATTTCAGGAGCCTCATTATCTTCTCAAGATTCAATGAGTTCCTTCACTTCATTTTCATCTTGATTCTCAAGAGAGTCATCCTCTAAGAATCACATTCTCAGAAATGAGATCTTTTATGAATCTTAAGGTCATAAAGTAGGTATCCTATACCATCCTTTATTTTCCCAATGAAGTAGCACTCTCTAGTGCTTAATTCCAGCTTACTTGCATGGAATCTTATTAAGGATATATAATGTAGTCTCTACTACATATATACAAGGAAACTAAGAGGAAATTATGCTAAAATTCATCATTGATCAAATCATGTCACAAATGATCCAATTGTATCTCCCTACAACTCTATTGAGTTTAGGTGTGTTAGGAGGATTGAGATAGAATTGATATTCATATCTGCATAAGGTATTCTTTGAATTTATCTAACAGGTAAAAGTTACCTAGGTTAGATCAAATTCATTTCATCATTCTTCAAAATTTGGTTCTAAACCAAAATTATGAAATCTTCGAACATTTCGAAGTTTTCTTAGGTGAAGAGAAGAAATCTTATATCATACATAATCATCAATAGACATCACATATCCATAATGTTTACTATGATATAGATGATTCCCATACATCAATATGTATGAGATCCTGAATACCTTGACATCTTACACCTTTCCCAAGAGAATGGTGTATTGGACATTCTTCGAATACAATATTCACAAGTATGTAAGATTTGAAATTTTAGACATTCTAAAGTTTCATATCTTACCAGTCTATTGATCTCATCAACAAACATATGTCCAAAACTTGATGACAGATCATTGTCAAATGATCTTCATCCTCCTATTGATCTTTTAAGGTTTGATTTTCAGTATTAGAAATCTTACATTAAATTTCTAATTTTGTGGAGTCCACTAGATGTTAGATTACTATCTAAAATATATCCATCATAACTCTTTATGATAGTTCTATCTCAGAATTCATGTTTATTTCCAACATTTAGAAACAAACAATGAGTGTATTCTAATATCTAGGTCATAGAGACATTCTCTAAGATTAAGGGCTCTCCCACTGAGAATATAAAGTCAATCTATCCAACAGAGATTGCTGCAACAATTACATCAACATCCATGTAGATGACTATTAAACCTTAAGATCAAATTTCTAATCTTCTAATATATATATGCAACCAATTGCAAGTTTCATTAGAAGATTGGGATACAATTATCATATATCTTATGAAATAAGTAAGTCAAAGTCAATGATTATATATAGATTATTCTGATGCTATATATGAGTCCTTCACTAAGGATTTTAGACAGACTTGATAGTCATACTATCAACACATCAACTTATTGCAGTATTGACATTCATCCAACTCTTTGGATGTCATATGAAAGTCATAGAAGTACAATAAACTCTTTGACTATCCTTCTCATCTTGGGTCCGACCCACGCTTCCACTGTGCTCTCTTCTATAAACAACCATTGCTTAAGACTAAGGATCTCTTATGTTAAATTCAAAAGAATTCAATGTAAGAGCATTTCAACATTTATACATGCTTCATTAAATTCATACAATATGAATATTATGAAGCTTCACGAATGACTAGAGTATATACAGTAGAATGATGAGACTCATCGTGTCTACATCCATCTATACTCTTAAAACATTGGTTCAGGTAGGTGATGAACCTCCATTTCATCACCTTTATTCTATCATTTTGGCCTCAAAAACCCCAGCAAATGCATGTAGATAGCATCAAATTATACATAATAACATTCATCATTCATTGTATTAATTACACATTAAATAAGGTTTTTAATGCCAAAATTATAGAATAAAGAGAAGAAAAGAAAAAGGAATAAATTATTGCAAATATTTTATGACCCAAACCCCGAGACCAAGGCCAGTATGGTATTGGTCGACAAGGAATAAAGTAGGGGGAGATAAGGGCCAGTGTAAAATAAATACCTCATTTATTCATGCATTTATTTATGCATCTTTGACACCTATTTTGTACATAATTATTTATTCATCAAATAAAGAAACTTTGTTCATGAAAGATGTAGATAATAATGTAAATGAAAATACAAAATTGAGTTTGTGTAAAAATAATACTCAGTGTACATTTTATACACAGAATAAAAAGCAAAAATCTCAACTTCACAGACCCATATCTTGCAAATAAAAACTCCAAATCACCCAAACTCACCTTTAATTGTATATAGCATTCCAAGAACTATTTTATAAATTTGGTTTCATAATTTTTGGAGTCCATCTGTGGAAGTTAGGTTTTTGGCCCACCTTGTACATAGGACTGATTAAAGTATTCATTTTATTCAATATCATTATTTTTATAAATTTATATTTTTAGAATCTTGTTAATAATTTTTATAATACATGTACATATTAAAAGCTCAAGAAAACCAAAAAAAAAGAATTTATAAAATAAAATAAGTCTATGAGCCACATAGACAAAATACTTATGCTACCTATATGTATATAAATAAAAAGGATTTTATTCTTTTATTCTTTATCCATCTATATTTTTATCATAATGAATATAGTATGTATAACTTATTAAAAATACAAATTCAAAATAAAAACAAGTAAAATTCATTAAATAAATAAAATGTATATAATATATAGGTAAAATACCTATAAGTATACTTACATATGCATATACCTATTTATTTAAAAATATAAATAAACTCCAAAAAATTAAATAAAAATACCTTTATACTCACAAAATAAATTATAAATTTATAAAATAAGACAATAAAATAATAAAAGAAAATAAATAAATTAAAAATAAAATACACAAAAATACATGTAAATACATACATATACACATTATCAAATTAAAACCATAATAAAACACTTCGAAAAATTCAATAAAAATCACAAATAAATACTACATGAAAAAATACACATTTTTTATGTTTTAAGAAATTTCTAATAAAATCATTTACTATGGTAAATAAATCAATTTAGACTCAAATTTCCTGTTTTGTCTTTTAGCGGCTGACGTGGACCAATGGGGCGCCGGCCTTCGTTGACCCCCTGGTCAACTACTCCCCCAGCCGCCCGATGTGACGTAGCTTGTCGTCTCGCCCGTCTTCTCCCATTTTTCCCGGGAACACCATCCATCAATCGAAGATGCTTCCTTCACAAGAGATGAACTCTAATCATCACTGATGCCCGCCGATTCTTTGGATCAATCTGATACTCATTGGATCATGTAATAATCGCCGGTCAATAAGGCTCCATGCCAATGTCTATAAATAAGTAGCTCCGCCTCCTTCCTCGAATTTGGCCAATTTCATTCCAATCAAACGCCTTGATCTTGTTCCTGGATCGTTCCTCGTGAAAGGGGGAGTGCTCCAGGTACTTGCATCGGCTGGAGGAAGGAGAATTTTGACGCGGCGGAGCTCCGGCGTCCGCCCTGCTCCCTGGTGGCCCCCATATATAAGAGTTGTCCTTCTCATGCTTTTTAGTTAGGTTTTAATGTTAGTTTTTAATTCCCGTTGTTAGATTAGTCTTTAGTTAATCCCTGTAGCTTAAAATCCCAAATTCGAAGTTCTCCGACCGCCACGTACACCCCATTTCAATCCTCATCGCATTCTCCATCTATTCATCGCCTTTGACCAACCGATGACCTCTGGTCTTCGCGAATTGGGGCTCCACCTCCGCCGTCCGTCGGAGCCCCTCCACCCCACTCCATTTTGCTGCGAAGCTTCAAAACCCCGGGTCGAGGAGGTAGCCCTCTCGCCCCCGGTTCTTCCTCTGCAGGTTAAACGAAGAATAGAGCCCATCTAGGCTCGAATCGAACCAGGAAGAGGTTCCTGGAGGTCCCCTACTTCTCCGACCTCGTCCGAGCGACTCGGACCTCCAGGAGCCATGATGGGACCTTCAGGAGATGCAGAAGGTCGTCAGCTACGAGCAGGGCGTGTCAGAGGCGAGGGAGACTCCTGGAGGAGCCGACGCTTCACGATCGAAGATCTCCGGAGGCGAGCTTATTCCCTGTTCCTCCAAGCACCTCCAGCACCGTCAGATCAAAGGAGTCGACCCAGATCAAACCGGAGCCGTCAGATGAAGCGCCGCATCGACCGTCCGATCAGCGAGGCTGATCTAATCTCCACCGTCATCTGCGAATTGTCATCGACCGACAGGAGCACGACGCGTGGCAAGTGGAAGCGGTCCAACCGTCGGATCGCACGCTTATTAGGGGTAAATTTCACACCTAACCCCCCGCTTTTTGTATTTATGGTTTAATACCAAAAATAAAAGGTTAAGTTGTAAATAAGTTGTATAAATTACAGATGACCCTTAATGTTTCTATATTTGCGTTTTAGTCCCTCTGCGCTTCACGTGCAGTCCACACGTGAGGCGCGTGAAATTTGCATGAAAATCCTGCCGGGTTTCAGTAATTGTAGATTGGCCCTGAAAATAAAATTAAATGTTCATTTTTATTGTAATTTTTGCATGGAAACCCCTGTTGCTTATTTTAATTGCAAAAATACCCCTGCTAGGCCATTTATTTTTGTATGCTTTGTCCATTTATTTTGTCCCTCATTTTAATTTGAAAAATCTTGCAAAAATGGCTATAAGCGTCTGTTAACATGCTCTCACACGCAATATTTTTGGATCTTAATTTTGTTGTATTTTTGCATTTATTAAAAATAAAAAACATGTCTTTTATTTACTATCTAGCTTATAAAATACCAAAAAAATTAAAAGACCTCTAAAAATTCCAAAAAATTCCCTAGTGTGTATTTTGACCTATTTTAGTGTCAGTCCAAAAATCCCTAAAAATCTTAAAAGGAAAACCTTAAAAATTGAAGAATACATAAAAACTTCAAAAAAATATATAAAATTAAAGAAAAATCAGAAAAATGTAAACTCAGTTCCTATTTCTTCTATCTTTTACTGTCTTTATTAGAAAAATAGTGTGGAAAGGTTTTGTGGCTGTTTGCTATTTTTGATCCCCATTCTACTTACAGCCAGTACCTATTTTACTGTTTTCCCCTATTTCAGCATTTAAAAATACCAAAGACAATTTGAAAAATACCCAAAAATCACCAAAAAAAGTAAAAAATGATGAAAATACCAACAAGACTTTACCTCTGAATTTTTGACTATTTTTGAGTATTTTTATAAATATTAAAGCATCCCTTTATATATATATCCCCTATTCTATAGAAAATAAAAAATATATAATATATATTACCTAATTATATTAAAATAATAATAATAATAAATAAAAATAAAAAAAAAGAAATTAAAAAGAAATATAAAATTCAAAAACCCACATAAATAGGCTTCACACATGGATGACTCTGTGATAGATGCACATTGTAGGCTTATGCATTTTTGTATTGCTCTCTGTGGTTCGACCTCTACATGCTTGTTCCCTATACATTTTATGGTAGAGTAATAAATATTAACTCATATTTTGGGACTCAATTGTTTTATTCTTTTATTGTGGGTTAATTGCTGATTAACACCGGTATTCTGCGAGCGGTCGCCTCGGCGACAGCTTATTTATATTATTCATGGTGACCCTTGCAGAATATCCCTGTTATCAGATGGCGCCGTTGCCGGGGAGCAATGAGCATAGCCTAATTTATTTTATCATTCTTGTGTACATTTTTGATTCATCATTGACTTTGTGAGCAGCCATTTTTATTGTCATTAATCACCATGCTTTATTGATTGATTAATTTATTGTGATTATTCCATATCTGCTCTATTTTGATTGGTTGAGTTATACTAATGCAATCTTTTTGTGACTTTGATGCGAGGGCCCGCCACGCGAGGATGGCTTCTTAGGAGGCCAAGGCAGCCGAGCTTGGAGGAGGGTGGTCTTCACCTCATGACCACTTGGAGAGAGCATCAAGGAAGCAAGGAGATGGGGATTAGATAGGTTTAGAGCACTTAGGATTATTTTTGTAATTTATGGTGAGAGAGAGAGACAATTTTGGCATGTAATAATTAACAGGACTCTACTCTTCACAATGAGGTCCAGTGCCCGGGTGTCTGTTCACCTGGGGGCCTCATCGCTGTTTTCCGTGTTTTCTACCGCCTTCTTTTCTTTGTTTTCCGTTGTTTTGTGCTATTCGCCTTTATTTTACTTTGTTTTGTATGCTTGGAGCCCCTAGATATAGGTTGCTTGATTCGGTAGCTAGGCCCAAACATTAATAAGAATGCATGTTCCTATAGTTTACTTCGTATGGATCTAGTCAAACTTAAACAGTTAGGTCATTTATCTCTTAACCCATGTGCCGTGAGCGAACCCCATCAAGCGCTACTCCTGAACTCGAGCGTGTCGAGAAGAGGAGGGGTAAGCCAGGACCAGACCCTTAGGTTAAAGATAAGTGACCAGCTTGTGGTTCTTCACGTTATTAGCAGCTAATGTTTAGGGCGATTTTGTCGAATGCACACCGTTATGTAGATAGGTTTAAAAATTCTGCTTTGCATACCACATGGAGAGAGCTGGGATGCACTGTAAGTCTTCTAACTCAGCATGCATCATTCGGTTCAATGGTGAGATTTCCATCATAGAACCAACTTGCACGGCTTTTCCGCTATCTCCCTCTGATTTTGAGCACCTAGGACTTAAATGAAAATCTACAAAAAACGTTAGGCACTGGTATGAAACAGACTCAAAAAAAGTGAAAACCCAAAAATTAAAACAAGGGGACTGCTAAATAAACTTTGACCTTAATTAAAATCTGTAATGGACTATCATTGTACCGGGTTCATAAAGCCCTCATTGTTTTCAGGTACCTTGGAGGGGGACCAAAACCCTACTCCCTTGAGCGAGTACGACCCCCTAAGGATTAGAGCCAAAAACCTAGTCTGCAACTGCCTTGTGTATCGCTTGGATTTCCGAAGTAATGGCTCTTCTATCGTACGTAGGCAAGTAGGGCTTGGTCACCAATGATGACTCTCTGTTGTGTAGAGCATCGATCCTGTCCGAAGTATCGAGCATAGGCCACGCCTTCACGGGGGTGTCTGTCTCTCGTCCTGCGTCCGAGTAGGTTCTTGTACGCTCACAGGTGATTCCGTTGCGAGCGAGGACCGAAGTAGTGGTTTCGCCTATCGGCTTCCTCTCTATATTTCTTTGGCTGAGTAGGGATCCAGGAAGGGTTACAAGGACTCCAAAAAGTACAGACTACAGGTTACACAGGAGGAGGACAAGTACGGGATACTCTTCCGGCAGTACTCTCTCTCCTATAGGGTAGCGTACTAAGGACTTGTTATAAGATATGCCTGAACAACAACTCTAAAACTGAAAAGATAATAAGTAGCCGAACCTTCACGGCTTCACATGGCGTGAGTTGGTGAACCCGATTTTGTATTGTGTTTGTATGGATCTAGATTAAGGTTCAAAGATCAAGTCCCGCGCCTTTGCGCACATTATGTCACTCCTCTTTGACCCCCGCTCAGTTTGAGCCTTTCTACTGTTTTGCACTCCTTTTTATTCCTCGTTGACCATCGTATCTTTCATCCAACATCCTATCTTCTCTTGTACTTCGCGAAGTTGATCATGGATGATTTCCGTCGGGACCATGCCGACACCCACATCGATTCCATGGACTCAACTCCGCCAATAAGTTCAAGGCGATTCCCGAGAACCCGATCCGGACTTTGCGGATCGATCTCTAGACTCCTCGTTTTCTGCCTTTCTCTTGGCCACCCAATAAACTGGGATCACTTTTGTCCCACTCTCACCGTTGTGAATGGAAGTCAATTACAATCTACATCCTTTTTCATTCACAACATGCCGGGGTTGACCTGAATTCCAGCTTCGTCACGGCAACTGAACATTAAATTGCAAGCGGTTTGATCAGAACTATTTCATAATGCAGATAGAAGCCAGTGCGAGCCCTGGAGACTACTCCGGAGTTCATCTCGTCCGACTCAGACCTTGACATGGCTCCAGGAGGAAAAGGCAAGGGTCAGCAGCCACCCCAACCAGAGGGACATGTGCCAGATCAGAATCAAGTCAATGCACAGTTATTGGCATCTATCCAAGCCATCCAGCATCAGCTGACCGAACAGGCACTCACACAGACAACCTTCCAGGACATGTTGAATGATATGATGAACCGAGGCGATGGAGGAGGAGGCAGAGGCAGAGGAGGCAGGGGAGGAGGAGGTGGAGGTGGGGGTGATGGTGCAGATGATGATCTAGAATTTCCACCACCACCAAAGCCAACCCTTAAAGAAACATATAATCCGGGAGACAGCCAGATGACCGAGTGGATCCTCATTCCACCGGTACACGCTCACTTTGAGCTGAAGCCCCAATTCATTGCTCTTCTCCCTGCATTCCATGGAAACACCAGCGAGGAGCCGTACATTCACCTGCAGCAATTCTCCCGCATTTGCCGTACTACCCACTATCCCAATGTCCCTCTGGACATTGTCAAGATGATGGCTTTCCCCTTCAGCCTACAGGACAAGGCCCTCTATTGGGTCAATCATCTGGGGAAGGTTGTGACGACCTGGGAGGAGCTGAAGTCCGCCTTTCTGCACAAATATTACCCTCTAGGTCGGCTCAACCAGATGCGAGCCCGAATCAGCAATTTCTCCCAAGGACCCCATGAGTTGATACATGAAGCATGGGAGAGATTCACTGACCTGCAGGAGAAGTGTCCCCATCATGATATTCCGAAGACCAGCTTGGTTCAGCACTTCTTTGGGGGACTGAACATTGAAAGCCAAAGGCTCGTAGACGCAGCATGTGGGGGCTCACACTTCAATAAGGATGAAGACGTAGTCTGGCAGATATTTGAAGAAATGGCCGAAGGAGAGGCCTCCCTCTCTTCATCCAAGGCGTATCAGAAGCAGCCCCAGATCCTTCAAAAACAAGTGCACATGGCAGCGTCCAAGGAAGCAGAGAGAGATGAGAGCTCCAACCTCAGCATCATCGGGGGCCATCTCTCAAAAGTTGACATCATCGAGAAGCGATCACAGGATCTCGAAAAACTCGCTGTGATCGAGAAGAGGACTCAGAATTTAGACAAGCTGGATCACAACACCAAGAAGTTAGAACTGCTGGTAGGTACCATCAATTCTGTTCAGTCGGCAGCACCACTCGAGGCTCCAGTTGAGAGGAAAGACGAGCAACCACCGCTACATCAGCCTCAGCCGAGCCAGCAACCACCGGCAGTCCAGCACGTGTACTACGTGCAGGCACCCGATCAGAGCCAGCCGCAGCAGCAGATGGTTGTGTATCAACCAGAGTTTATCTCAGGATCTGATTCAGTATTCCCACCACCACCCCTGGTTCATGAAGTGAACGGGGTATGAAGTCACGACGCACAGCCAGCCCGTCCTATGGGACAACCCCAGGGTCAGCCATTTGCCAACCGGCAATACCACCAATCTCAGGGTGGTCGTTTTGGGCAGTCCTCTCAGCCTCATCAGCAGTACCATCAGCCTCCCCAGTATGCAAATCAGTGGAGGCAGAATTTTCCACACCAGCAGCAGCCGCGGTACCGTCATCCACAGCCGTTTCACCAGTATGCGGCTGCCCCGCCTCAACAATATCATCAGTATCCTCCTCCCTCATATCAACAACTTCAACTTCCTGCACCACCTCAGCAACAGCCTCCACACCCATCTATGCAACAGTAGCGTGGTCTGCACGCTGAATCAACTGAAGTATCCCCTACGAACCCCACCATGGATTGTCTAGCCCAGCTTGTCAAAGGGCTAGCGGAGATGACCAAGCAGCTTGATGACCTGACCGCCACCCGAACTGCCATTCCGGCTCAGGTCGAAGCCAACCCCAATAATTTCAAGAAGAAAGAGCAGGTAGAAAGTAATGTCTTGTCCGTGTAAGAAAATGATGTTACTGCTTATTCTAATGCTGTTACTCTCAGGAGCGGTAGGGCCTTGCCTCCGCCTGCCACAAAGATTGGGGTGAATAAAGAAACAAGTGTATCATCATCTTCCGCATCAGCCGTGCTAGCTACAAGGGCGGGTGAGGAGGAAGAAGAGGGAGAAGCCAGTCCAGTCGCCGTGCATGTGCAGCAACCTCAGCAGAAAATTCAAAAAAATCAGCAAAATCAAAAACAACAAAAAGAAGCTTGCAGCCGAAGCAAAGCCGCGCCAGCCTTGGAGGAGCCGCCAGCAGCAGCCGATCCCTCGCCAGCCGACGAAGCAGACGCTACCCTTTTTGATCGCCCGGGAGCACCAGTATGCCAAGACACGGCTTGTACTCCTTTTTGTAGTACGGATGTACAACATTCTATGGGCGATGATTTTGATGTAAATAAGAACTCTATTTCTCCTGCTCGAGATGTACATATTCCCTTTCCTCATGCAATAAAAAAATCCAAAAAAATTGCAAAATGAAAAATGGCATTGTCTAATCCAGGAGGTGTGGACATATTAGACAAGCTGATTGTTGAGATACCCTTATTAAAGGCCATGGAATACATGCCAGCTGTGAAGAAAGGACTAAAGGAGGCATGTACCAACAAGCGTCGCCCAACACTCGAGAACAGACGCAGAGATGTGGAGAAGCACGTGCTATCCATGGCCACCGTTGCTACCATTAGCAACCTCCCACAGAAGAAGCAAGACACAGGAGCACCTCTGATCAGTTGTGAGATTTTTGACCAGGTCTTCGAGCGTACTCTCCTCGATAGTGGATCTTCCATCAACCTTCTGCCCTCGTCTATAATGCAAGAATTCGGGCTGGGTCCGCTCAAGCAAACACGCATGATCCTTCAGTTCGCTGACCGATCCATCAAGCAGCCCCGAGGTCTTTTGGAAGACGTCGTAGTTAAAGTGCAGGAGATGCAGTTCCCAGCTGATTTTGTTGTCCTTGATATGGACTCACCTGCACCCTTGCTCCATACTCCTATCATCCTTGGCTGACCATTCCTTCGTACTTCAGGTGCCGTGGTTGATTACGGGTCTGGTAAGATTACTTTCAGCTCGAACACCCAGCAAATCACGATAAACATGAACAGAGAGCCGAATGCCACAACTGATGAGAGCCAGGCAGCATGTGAAGCAGACTGTGATTTTATTGCGGAGATCAGAGACTCAGCCTTATCATTGGACGATCCATGGACCCGAGAAATCCTCACTCTTGAGGAGGACTTGGAATGCGCAGTCAGCTTATGCTCCGACGATTCTTGGGAGACAGATTCTCAGATGCAGGCACATCTGCTTGAGCAGTCACTCCAGACCGAACACGATCCGCTTAGCGCAGAACCGTTTGACACATCACTGGGATCTCAAAAAAATGATGAGGATGGTAGCAGCTTCATAAAAGTACATTCCACCACCAACATGGTATCTGAAGTGACAGATAAAGTGGACAGGTCAAAACCAGAACTCAAGCCACTTCCTGCAGGCCTGAAGTATGCTTTCCTTGCGGGTGAAGAACAAATGTATCCGGTCATCATCAGCAGCAGGCTGAATTCGGATCAGGAATCTCGGCTTCTCGAGGATCTAGAAAAGAACCGCAAGGCGCTTGGTTGGAGCGTATCAAATCTCCGAGGGATAAATCCAGCCTTGTGTTCACACCATATCTATCTAGAAGAAGATGCCAAGCCGTCCCATGAATTTCAGAGAAGGCTGAATCTTAACCTTCGGGACGTCGTCATGAAAGAAATCACGAAATGGTGTGACGCAGGCTTCATCTATCCCATCTCCAACTCAAAATGGGTAAGCCCACTGCATGTAGTTCCCAAGAAATCTAGGCTTACCATGGTTACAAATGATAAAGGAGAGGAAATTTCCACTCAGGTACCAACATCCTGGCGGGTGTGTGTTGACTACCGCCGTCTCAATGCAGCAACCAAGAAGGACCACTTCCCCTTGCCATTTATCGATCAAGTTCTGGAGAGATTAGCAGGCAAGGAGTTCTTCTGCTTTCTGGATGGGTATTCCGGGTACAACCAAGTGGCGATCGCCCCTGAAGATCAAGAGAAGACTACCTTCACTTGCCCGTTCGGCACCTACGCCTTCAAGAGAATGCCCTTTGGTTTGTGCAATGCACCTGCAACCTTCCAAAGATGCATGTTAGCAGTTTTCGCCGAGATGGTAGGCAGTTTTCTCGAGGTGTTCATGGACGACTTCTCTGTCTATGGTGATAGTTTCGATTCTTGTCTTGAGCACCTGGACAAAGTGCTTCAGAAGTGCCGAGAAGTCAATCTAGTACTTTCATGGGAAAAGAGCCACTTTATGGTCACAGAAGGTATTGTGCTGGGCCATGTCGTTTCCAAATGTGGCATGGAAGTCGACCCGGCAAAGGTGGATGTCATCTCAAATCTTCAGCCACCTCAGTCAGTAAAGAACGTGAGGTCATTCCTGGAGCATGTGGGATTCTACAGGCGATTCATCAAGGATTTCAGCCGCATTGCCCGACCTCTGACAGAACTTTTGTGCAAGGAGACTGAGTTCACTGTTGATCAGCCGGTTCTCCTTGCTTTCAACTAGCTAAAGGAGCTTATCACTCAGGATCCAATCTTACAGCCACCCGACTGGAATCTTCCCTTTGAGATAATGACCGATGCGTCAGACTTTGCAGTCGGGGCGGTTCTGGGGCAAAGGAAAGACAAAGCGCCCTATGCCATTCAATATGCCAGCAGAACATTAGATGAAGCACAGAGGAATTATACAGTGACAGAGAAAGAGTTGTTGGCCGTGGTTTTCGCCCTCGAGAAGTTCAGATCCTATTTGTTGGGATCAAAAGTCACAATTTTTACTGACCACTCTGCTATCCGGTACCTACAACAGAAGAAGGATGCCAAGCCAAGACTGATTCGTTGGATCCTTCTCCTTCAGGAATTTGATTTGGAAATCAAGGACAAACCTGGAGTCCAGAATGTGGTAGCAGACCATCTCTCCAGAATAGAGCAGCATGAGCCTCCTCTGATCAATACACCTATCACAAAGACCTTCCCTGACGAAGCCATCTTAGCAGTGGATTCCCTTCCTTGGTATGCTGATATAGTCAATTACCTCGCCTCTGGGTAACACCAGTGGATTGGACGAAAAATCAGAAGAACAAATTCATGTCGACCATCCGATTCTACCAATGGGAGGATCCTCTTTTATTCAGGGAAGGAGCAGATTGCATTTGGCGCAGGTGCATCCCTCAGACGGAGCAATCTAGTGTCCTCGAGCATTGCCACTCGCTCGAATCTGGTGGACATCACTCTGGAGATCGGACGGCAGCAAAAGTACTTCAGTGTGGCTTCTAGTGGCCTACTTTATTCAAGGATGCAACTGAATTTGTCAAGCGATGTACTGACTGTCAGCGAATGAAAGGAACACTAACTGCCAAAGACTCAATGCCCATGAAAATCATTCAGATAGCAGACGTTTTCGATACATGGGGCATTGACTTCATGGGACCTTTCCTAACAGTCAAGGTTTTGAGCACATCCTTCTCGCCGTCGATTACGTGAGTCGTTGGGTTGAAGCTATCCCCGCTCGAGCCACCGACAGCCGAGCAGTATGCCAGTTTCTGAAGAAGAACATCATTTCGCGGTTCGGGATACCGAAGATTCTCATATCAGACAGGGGTAGCCACTTCATTAACAAAGACGTCAAGAAGTTAACGAAGGAGTACGACATCGACCATCGTGTCGCATCTCCTTATCATCCTCAGACCAATGGCATGGCGGAAGCTATCAAACAGAGAAATCAAGGCTATCCTGCAGAAACTTGTTAGGCCAAACAGGAAAGACTGGTCTCAACTCTTGGACTCAGTCCTATGGGCTTACCGAACCACCTACAAGTCCCCCTTGGGCATGTCGCCCTATCGTCTTGTGTATGGGAAGCTGTGCCATCTGCCTGTGGAATTAATCCACAAGTCTTTGTGGGCTATCAACAGTTGTAATTTGGACTCACGCAAATGTGGTCAGAAGAGAAAAGATGATCTGAACAGGCTCTTGGAATTCCGAGACTATGCATACGATAACACCTTGATGTACAAGGAGAAGGTGAAACGCTGGCACGACCGGCACATCAGACGAAAGACCTTTGACGTTGGACAGAGAGTGTGGTTATTTGATGCAAAGTTGCACATATTTCCAGGCAAATTAAAGAGTAAGTGGACATGGCCATTTCGAGTTTGTGAAGTGCGTGACAATGGAAGCATTGCCATATCAGAATTGTCCCCTGACGCACAGCCCTTCGTCGTCAACGACCAACTCCTGAAGCCTTGCTTAGAACCAGATGCAGTCTTGGCCGTTGTTGACTCAATCCAACTCGTACAACATGATGACATTTCCACAACCATTGCAGCATCAGAATATTCAGACGATGTACTCAAAGAACTGTTTATTTGATTGTCTTCTTTTCTTCTTTTCTTCTTTTCCTTTTCTAATTTCTTTTTCTATCTGAAAGGTGCCGTCCTTGTAGACAGTTTTCTATACCTAGGACGTACTTTGTCCTAAGTATAGGGGGGATGTCCACTTAGAGTTTGTTATGTCAGTCCGATCCTCTCCATTGTCTCCTCTTCTTGTCTATACTTAGGAGTATCTTACCCTAAGTATAGGGGGAGACAATCCGAGTACGATCTGTGTATTCCCACCCTTGACCCTCCCTGCTTTTTGTATAGTCTGCTATACTTAGGATTACTTGATCCTAAGTATAGGGGGGACGGTCAACTTCTCATTCATTCATTTCATTCATATTTGTTCTTTAGATCTGTCTATACTCAGTACGAATTATGTCTTTGCTTTTCCTTTCGATCTGTGAGGACATAACTCAAGCTAAGTATAGGGGGGTCGTATATACCATGTATATACTATAAGCCATAACTCATACTGAAAAATAAAACACCAATTCAATCTAAAGAGCAATAAGTAACTTTATAATAATAAAGATGATTGTGAGCTCCTCAGGCTCTTTGTACTTATACTGATTATTAAGTCAGAAAAATGTTTGCTGAAAGAAAGTTTTTTGTGAAAAACCTTGTGGAAACTGTTTGAAAATAGTGTATACAAGTATTCAACTTTTGAAAAATCAGTTTTGCGTGTAAAATTTATTTTCTTTGCGTGAAATCAAAATGTGTGCAAATCAGTGTGCAAATGATTGTAAAAATTTGATTGTCAAAATTGTTTTGAAAAACCTATCTATGCTGTGTAAAACCTTGGTAAAAGCATTTTCAAAGACGTGTACATATTTGCAAAATTATTTTGGACTAGAGTTCTCAAAATTCTTTTGAAAAGGATTCTCGAACTAGGTCTGAGGAGTCTACACAAAAATCTCTTATACAAAAAAAAGCATCATCCCAAATAAAGCTTATAAGAGCCAAAACCTTATTATACATCAAATACAGTTTTCTTCTTTTGTATATTCTGATTAATAAATCAGGTGAGATACCTGTACAGTATGATTTGAAAAATAGTGTGACCAGTTTTGAAAATTTTGATGTGAAATGATTTCAACCTGTGTGAAACTGTTTGGATTGCAAAATTTTTCTTTGTGTGAAAGAAATGATTGGAAAAACCTATGTGCAAATGTTTTGAAAAATGTTTGTCAAAATTATTGAGAAAAATGTATATAGTGTGAAAGATCTTTGCAAAAATAGTTTTCAAACGTGTGTAAATGATTGCAAAAATTATCGTGTACTAGAGTTTGCAAAACTAGACCTGAAAAATAAGATCACTATTACAAATACTTGTAAATCAGAAATAAAATACATAATATTCTTCCTCAACAACCAAAATAAACTACTTCATTAAAACCTGTAGAATCTTTAGAAGTCCATACAGTTTGTAAATAAGGCGGTACGCCTGTGTAAATAATTGTATGTACCTTTTTGTATATATTTGCAAAAATTTCTTTGTGTAAAAAGATTCTTTAATTCTTTTATCTTCTTTGTGAAAAAAAATTTGCATCATTCATTGTGCATAGCATAAGCATACCATTCATATTCTTTTTTTTGAGTGAGTTTGATGATTGAATCAGTCTAATAAAATCTCAAATTGGAGCTTGGTTAGATCTTACTGCACCTAACTGCACTGGAACCTTATGAGAACTAGGTTTAAGGTACTTCAGGTCTATTCAGACTTAATTCTTTGAGAAAGCAGGGCTGGGTTCAAGTCACCTCAGTGGACTAACTAGAACTTTTTGAAACACACGCATGACTCTTGTCGGCCGTGACCTAACTTGGACACTTGCACCTTTCAGTTGGCTCAACTCAGTTGGAGTGGTGAGGGGGTTGGATTTGCCAGTCTGAGACGCACACGGGTGGAAACATTCGTCCTCGTCTAGGGAGGGAAGTACACCCCAACCTGGTCTAGTTTCAATGAAGTCGAATGACGGGAGAGTGTGGGTTGCAATAAAGCTTCAAAAGAGGGATAGTCTACTGGCTCAAGAGAAAAATTTCTTGTATATATGCTGCACCATGTAGATATGTTGTACAGATGCACTTGAAAAAAAATAATGCAAAAAGAACTCCAAAAAAGTGGTGGGTCGGATTGAAAATTTAATAACCCCACCGGAGTGTATATAGTCCAATAAAGCAAAAGCTTATGGCATCCATGTTACATCTCATGAAGCTTGCAGCGGGAGACTTAGCTACACTGGTTGAGCTCCCAAAATTCTATACCTCTTATTCCCCCTCTTCTTGAGCCGGTTGCACTTGAACTTAGAAGGGAATACCCCGCTCCTCGACGGTAGAGGGTTGGATTGAGGAATCATTGGGTTGTCATTCTGGAGAAGTCAGCCCCTTTGTCATTTCAGTTGGGAAGAGCCACTATCACTTACACTGTACAAGTCAGCTTCATAGTCATAAGAGTTTGTGTATGACGTAGGCTAGTTCTGACCTGGCTATTGAGGTGATTTGAACCAAGTTCTGTGACTCTCGAAGGCTGTTGTGTTTTAGAGCTGGTTCCCGGCTAGGTTCCACACACATCTACACTCAAGGTCTAGCAGGAGCTCCAAATTCTGATTTTGTAAAGACATGCATTGCACTGAAAGCACCCTTATTCACTCTATCCTTCTTTAATTTTCCTTTTTCTTTTCTTCATTCTTTTTGTACTTATTCATAAGTGTTTGCTAGGGACTAGCAAATGCAAGTATAGGGGGGGTGATGAACCTCCATTTCATCACCTTCATTCTATCATTTTGGCCTCAAAAACCCCAGCAAACGCATGTAAATAACATCAAATTATACATAATAGCATTCATCATTCATTGTATTAATTACACATTAAATAAGGTTTTTAATGCCAAAATTATAGAATAAAGAGAAGAAAAGAAAAAGGAATAAAATATTGCAAATATTTTATGACCCAAACCCCGAGACCAAGGCCAGTATGGTATTGGTCGACAAGGAATAAAGTAGGGGGAGATAAGGGCCAGTGTACAATAAATACCTCATTTATTCATGCATTTATTTATGCATCTTTGACACCTATTTTGTACATAATTATTTATTCATCAAATAAAGAAACTTTGTTCATGAAAGATGTAGATAATAATGTAAATGAAAATACAAAATTGAGTTTGTGTAAAAATAATACTCAGTGTACATTTTATACACAGAATAAAAAGCAAAAATCTCAACTTCACAGACTCATATCTTGCAAATAAAACTCCAAATCACCCAAACTCATCTTTAATTGTATATAGCATTCCAAGAAATATTTTATAAATTTGGTTTCATAATTTTTGGAGTCCATCTGTGGAAGTTAGGTTTTTGGCCCACCTTGTACATAGGACTGATTAAAGTATTCATTTTATTCAATATTCATTATTTTTATAAATTTATATTTTTATAATCTTGTTAATAATTTTTATAATACATGTACATATTAAAAGCTCAAAAAAACCAAAAAAAGAATTTATAAAATAAAATAAGTCTATGAGCCACATATACAAAATACCTATGCTACCTATATGTATATAAATAAAAAGGATTTTATTCTTTTATTCTTTATCCATCTATATTTTTATCATAATGAATATAGTATGTATAACTTATTAAAAATACAAATTCAAAATAAAAAAAAGTAAAATTCATTAAATAAATAAAATGTATATAATATATAGGTAAAATACCTATAAGTATACTTACATATGCATATACCTATTTATTTAAAAATATAAATAAACTCTATAAAATTAAATAAAAATACCTTTATACTCACAAAAATAAATTATAAATTTATAAAATAAGCCAATAAAATAATAAAATAAAATAAAAAAATTAAAAATAAAATACACAAAAATACATGTAAATACATACATATACACATTATCAAATTAAAACCATAATAAAACACTCCGAAAAATTCAATAAAAATCACAAATAAATACTACATGAAAAAATACACATTTTTTATGTTTTAAGAAATTTCTAATAAAATCATTTACTATGGTAAATTAATCAATTTAGACTCAAATTTCCTGTTTTGTCTTTTAGCGGCTGACGTGGACCAATGGGGCGCCGGCCTTCGTTGACCCCCTGGTCAACTGCTCCCCCAGCCGCCCGATGTAACGTAGCCTGTCGTCTCTCCCGTCTTCTCCCATTTTTCTCGGGCACACCGTCCATCAATCGAAGATGCTTCCTTCACAAGGGATGAACTCTAGTCATCACTGTTGCCTGCCGATTCTTTGGATCAATCTGATACGCATTGGATCATGTAATAATCGTCGGTCAATAAGGCTCCATGCCAATGTCTATAAATAAGTAGCTCCGCCTCCTTCCTCGAATTTGGCCAATTTCATTCCAACCAAACGCCTTGATCTTGTTCCTGGACCGTTCCTCGTGACAGGGGGAGTGCTCCAGCTACTTGCATCGGCCGGAGGAAGGAGAATTTTGACGCGACGGAGCTCCGGCGTCCGCCCTGCTCCCTGGTGGCCCCCAGGTATAAGAGCTGTCCTTCTCATGCTTTTTAGTTAGGTTTTAATGTTAGTTTTTAATTCCCGTTGTTAGATTAGTCTTTAGTTAATCCCTGTAGCTTAAAATCCCAAATTCGAAGTTCACCGGAGCTCCGCTCCGGCGACTTCTTCACGGTGAAATCAACTGTCTCCGACCGGCACGTACACCCCATTTCAATCCTCATCGCATTCTCCATCTATTCATCGCCTTTGAGCAACCGATGACCTCTGGTCTTCGCGTATCGGGGCTCCACCTCCGCCGTTCGTCGGAGCCCCTCCACCCCACTCCATTTTGCTGCGAAGCTTCAAAACCCCGGGTCGAGGAGGTAGCCCTCTCTCCCCCGGTTCTTCCTCTGCAGGTTAAACGAAGAATAGAGCCCATCTAGGCTCGAATCGAACCAGGAAGAGGTTCCTGGAGGTCCCCTACTTCTCCGACCTCGTCCGAGCGACTCGGACCTCCAGGAGCCATGATGGGACCTTCAGGAGATGCGGAAGGTCGTCAGCTACGAGCAGGGAGTGTCAGAGGCGAGGGAGATGCCTGGAGGAGCCGACGCTGCACGATCGAAGATCTCCGGAGGCGAGCTTCTTCCCTGTTCCTCCAAGCACCTCCAGCACCGTCGGATCAAAGGAGTCGACCCAGATCAAATCGGAGCCGTCAAATGAAGCGTCGCATCGACCGTCTGATCAGCGAGGCTGATCTAATCTCCACCGTCATCTGCGAATCGTCATCGGCCGACAGGAGCACGACGCGTGGCAAGTGGAAGCGGTCCAACCGTCGGATCGCACTCTTATTAGGGGTAAATTTCACACCTAACCCCCCGGTTTTTGTATTTATGGTTTAATACCAAAAATAAAAGGTTAAGTTGTAAATAAGTTGTATAAATTGCAGAAGGACCCTTAATGTTTCTATATTTGCGTTTTAGTCCCTCCGCGCTTCACGTGCTATCCCCACGTGAGGCGCGCGAAATTTGCATGAAAATCCTGCCGGGTTTCAGTAATTGTAGATTGGCCCTGAAAATAAAATTAAACGTTCATTTTTATTGTAATTTTTGCATGGAAACCCCTGTCGCTTATTTTAATTGCAAAAATGCCCCTGCCAAGCCATTTATTTTTGTATGCTTTGTCCATTTATTTTGTCCCTCATTTTAATTTGAAAAATCTTGCAAAAATGGATATAAGCGTCTGTTAACATGCTCTCACACACCATATTTTTGGATCTTAATTTTGTTGCATTTATTAAAAATCAAAAACATGTCTTTTATTTACTGTCTAGCTTATAAAATACCAAAAAAATTAAAAGACCTCTAAAAATTCCAAAAAATTCCCTAGTGTGTATTTTGACCTATTTTAGTGTCAGTCCAAAAATCCCTAAAAATCTTAAAAGGAAAGCCTTAAAAATTGAAAAATACTTAAGAACTTCAAAAAAATATATAAAATTAAAGAAAAATCAGAAAAATGTAAACTCAGTTCCTATTTCTTCTATCTTTTACTGTCTTTATTAGAAAAATAGCATGGAAAAGTTTTGTGGCTGTTTGCTATTTTTGATCCCCATTCTACTTACAGCCAGTACCTATTTTACTGTTTTCCCCTATTTCAACATTTAAAAATACCAAAGACAATTTGAAAAATTCCCAAAAATCACCAAAAAAGTAAAAAATGATGAAAATACCAACAAGACTTTACCTCTGAATTTTTGACTATTTTTGAGTATTTTTATAAATATTAAAGCACCCCTTTATATATATCCCCCTATTCTATAGAAAATAAAAAATATAATATATATATATATTACCTAATTATATTAAAATAATAATAATAATAAATAATAAAAAGAAATTAAAAAGAAATATAAAATTCAAAAACCCACATAAATAGGCTTCACACATGGATGACTCTGTGATAGATGCACATTGTAAGCTTATGCATTTTTGTATTGCTCTCTGTGGTTCGACCTCTACATGCTTGTTCCCTATACATTTTATGGTAGAGTAATAAATATTAACTCATATTTTGGGACTCAATTGTTTTATTCTTTTATTGTGGGTTAATTGCTGATTAACATCGGTATTCTGCGAGCGGTCGCCTCGGCGACAACTTATTTATATTATTCATGGTGACCCTTGCGGAATATCCCTGTTATCAGTAGGTATTCAAACATTTTGAATACATCATCTCTTTCGAGCTACCATTCTGCATAATGCAGCGAACCATGTCATTCATGATAAATGTCAAGAGCACATATGTATGCCAAAACATATTCTTTGATTTTATAAGGATTAATTTGACAATTATGATCATCATCGACATGTCACTTCTAAAGTACATTTGATGATATCAGGACTATAGAGTCATACAAACCCTAGGGTTGCAGATCTATTGTCCATTTAATTGTCATTCCTCGTTATTATGAGGAAACTTGCACATTGCAACCACATACATCATGTGTCCAACTGCAAGTACAATATCTGGATCATGAGTCCAATCCATGATATTTTACTGGTTATTATTGAGTATAACATTGAGTGGGTTTAATGAAGGATTATCTGAAATAAGAAATTTGCGTAAGTGTATATATATATACACATATTTTACTTTGATTTAGGAGTTTTTATATCAAAGTTGTCTTGCCATGTCAACACTGAAAGTTCATTCCCTTAATCACTTTCAATGTAAGAGATATACATACCATTATATCTCAAGCAAGATCTGGGATCTCCTTCCTTATCTTTGCTACATCCCAATAATATGAGAACCCGTAACTCGGATAAAAATACGGGAACACATTCCGCCTTGCAAGTCCAACTTGCATCTCCCAATTCGGTCTTTAACACCCGAGCCCACCACCCCTAAGGTGATGTTGACCCGTCATTAATTGAACCAACCGTCAATAGGCTTAATAATCGCTATACATAATCCAATATCGCCCCAATAATATGAGGACCCGATATTGGGGTCACTACGTATACGACCTTACTCTTTTGAGAAGCGAAGAGCCCGATCCAAATGGCTTGTATGCAGGAGCTGTCACTTCGGACATGCGTCTCCAACATACAATCTCTGGCGATGGAACCCTTCGCCTTGACGGGAGACCATGGATGTCACTTATATGATCCTCAACCTCATATTCAAATTTCAATTAATCATTATGAATCATATTCATTATGATTAATTCTTCCAAGGGAAATAACATCTCTATTCATAATAGAGTGTTTTAGTTTTAATTGGATTCCAATTAATCTAATCATATTAAATTAATGATCAAATTAATATCCAACAAACATTCTTAGTTGTTACTTGAATTATGGTATTATCTCAAATGCGTATTATTTCGAATTTTAATAATTTAGAAGTACATCATGATTTCTTAAGCATTATACCAACCCTACTTGCTGTCATGGCCAGTACCGACGGGAGTGGGACAGACCACACACGGTGCAACTTGCTACCCCAACGCTCCCCGACTAGGCACCATATCCGCCTCGAAAAGGATAATGCAAAATAGATCACTTTGTACTAGAGATGATCATCGGGTTTTCAACCGAAATTATACCATATAATAATAATCAAAAATATTTTGACTATATTATAAGGAGATTTGCTAAACAAATCCCCAATCCTATTCAAGCAACAAGGTTTTGCATGTAAAAGTTGTCCTACAACTATTGTAGGATAAACTAGAGTTTTCATGAAAACAATGTTTGTTGGAAATTTCATATAAACCAATTGTGACCAAGATCTACTATCTTATCATTTTGGTTAGGGAAGTATCATTCAAGTAAATAATTATCATATTTAAATATTTCACAAATATTTATCAATAATCATTTCAGAAAATTAACAATTAATTTTCATCAATTTATTTGAATGATTATCACAAGGTTCATGATCAAGTTTGTTAATTTCCAGCAGTGACCCCTACCCACTAAAATCAATATAACCCGATCAATTTAAATCCAATTAATGCAAACTAAATTTATTTGGTTTTAAAATTTGATTTAAAAGATAATATATGTGATAATTATACATTTTCAGGCGTTTAGAATCCGTAATTAATATCTTAATTACGTCATGATCCGCAGTCCCCGAAACAGTGGATATATGGTTATTAAAAACATCATCTTGAGTTATCGGAATCCAAATGACGCAAACTCAAATCCTACTATTTCCTTAATTAATGGCGAACATTATACAATTTAAAATTTAATGTTTAAACATTTTAAATAGGGCAGAAATTTTATCACAAGACAGGATGCGAAAATTGAAATGCTAAAATTTTCACGAACCCAAACGAGCCCAAATCTTCGTAGGTTCATGGATCTCATCCAAAACCTTCAATAACCTGGCTCTGATACCATTGAAGGATATGAGGAGAATCCTCAAGCGCATCATAGAAGCGTGATGATTGCATCGAATGCGATTGGGAGCGACTAATCGCACTAATTGCTCGATGCAACGGAAATTAAAATATTCTATGTGATGAAACCACATGATCCAAGAACACTTCTCGGATCGTTTCATCATAACCAAAAACAAGTAGTAGGATTACCTCTTGAAACGTGGTTGCAATCAAGTCTCTAAATAAAGAGACCTCCTGTCTCAAGTCCGATCCAACGGAGGAGACGCTTGCGAGCGCAGGGATGAATCGCGTGCTCCTCGCAATCCATGTTGATGATCCAAGCGGCAGATCTCCTGATCCCATCACACGAGATCCAAATCTCCTTCAGAAGCGAGACACACTGAAGGAGATGGAGATCCACGAATAGATGATCCGACAGCATAACGATAGTGCTGCGTCGATGACGACTCTCACAATGGCTCCATGGTGGACGACTATTATAAGAGAGAGACTTTGGCGTGTGGAGAAAAGAGAGAGAGCATTCATTATTCATATTATCTGAAGAGCAATGGATGCCTCTTCTTATATAGGATTTTGGGAGTCCACGGATCCCAATCCATGGACAACCACAATCAATGGTTGATATTGATTTGTGTTTCTTTCAATGGCTATGATCTTGTTGTAAAAACACAACAACAATTAATTTAATTTAATATAATATATATATATATATTGATAAATCAATATATTTAAATTCAGATCAAATCAATCAATTATCCTTGGAGATAATGAGGAGATAAACCATATCCCCTAAAAAGGGGAGATGGCTACCAACATCTCATGAGATCTCATTATCTCATGAGATCTCATTATCTCATGAGATACATTATCTCATGATATCTCAAAGATTTACAACAACAATTGTTGTAAATTATTTCACAAAAATAATTCATAATTATCTTGTGAAATATTACAATCATGCCATTGGAAAAATATGAATCACATTCACATCCCAAAACAAAATGTAAATTATATTTTAATTAATCATCCAATGTTAATCCAATTGACATCAATAATTAATTAATAAATATAAATCACAAATAGCTCTCTCTTACATATTATAAATCGCATTTATAATATATATGATTAATATAGATAGTATTATCCATATTATTCATATTCATGATAATTAAATCGTATTTAATCATCTTGGATCTCTATTCTCATGTGCCAAAATAATATGAATCACATTCACATTATTCACATCTTTGATAATTAAATCACATTTAATTATCTCAGATTACTCTCCTTATATATGAATCAAATTCATATTATCCGTGATAATTAAATCACATTTAATTATCAATTTTCTCGATGTTCGGATACATATATCAACATTGAAATTGTCCATGAACTCTTTCAAGGATAATGCGCTTTCTCCGCGGATACTTGGAGATAAGGATATGGCAATTGTATTGTTCCACGTATAATGACTTGGATGTTGAGATCACATCTCAAATCCAGATCTCGGGCCTCCCATAGATGTTTGATTAAATCAAGACCGCAAATCTAATCTTCTCATTGCATCTGAATCACATTCAGTTCAATGTCCAACATTTGGACTAAGATCAGATTACTTCTCTACTGAGAGGAGTCACTAAAATCCAGACCCTTTTCATCACTCCCTAGGAATGGAAGCGCCATGGTTATACAATCGTTTATGATCACATCACCCTCAGGTATTCCCAACACCTGTACATCCTACATATTGGAAGACCCAAAATAAAACCAAAGTATTAGATCAACTTTATACTTTCTACTTCAGGGTTTCATCAGTAAGTTTCTCATTTGATCATTGGGATTTGGTATCGATCATATACTTTCCAAAAGCATATATCATACCTAGGTCTTGATCATATACTTTCCAAAAGTATATATCAAACCTACAAATTCAGTCAACTTCCAAAGCGAGATGACCGTGCACGGAATTTGATTCTTCCCAATATCTCATGAGTGAGCTCATGTCTTCCAGTTCAGTAGTGAACCTGTATGACCCCTTTGAGAGATCGTATTACTCATATGCCCTTATATTCACACTAGCGCGCCGGTGTATAGACCTTGGTTAGGTCATCAGACTATTGGTCTGCCAAATGTACATACTCAGACGTATAGTAACACATCTGTCTCCAGTCTGAGGATGCGTGCCTATATCGTGACAGCATATGATATAGGTCTTTGGTTATCTCGATCTCGTTAAGCCAACTCTTTGACCTAGCTAATCTGATACCTCCGAATCTCTATTCCTATGCAGAGGACCTGCATCAAGAGGTCGATCAGATATCAGCCTATGTGAGAAAGGATTGCCATCTTCTATTCATGCTGGAGATCATCTCTTAACAATCATTTGACGTGCTTGATGAGTCCTCAATCTAATTCTTTAGATATTGATCCAAGCACCAGCCTCTATGATTTAATAGTTGAACCAACAGTTGTATGATTATTAAGATGGCCACGATACATAACCCTAGTTGTAGTAAGGGACCTATTAGGCAAATTAGTTATTCTCCATTTCAGATCAGGGAATGATATTCGTAATAACATTTATTGCATAATGTCTTGCCGTGGGCTCACATGTCCAACAGAAGGAAGCGAGGCACATCGAACGATTCCTGGACGATCTGGAGGTGGGTCAAAATCCAACGACCCGGAGGTCCTCACGAAGAACAAACGAAGAACATCTATGAGCTGAACTTCAATTTGATCCTCCGAGCGACTCCGACATTCTCCTTCGCTTCTGATAGTCCCAAAAGGACCTTGGGGTCCTTCCGCGTCGATGGGAGGCGTTAAGATGAGCCCAGGTATGTCAGAATGACTTGGTGATGGTGTAGGACCTGGGGACACTCCTGGGGCTCGATGGCTCTAAAGAAGAGCTCTTTTGTTGTTCTTTCCTGCAGGAGATTGTTTGTGGCAAAAAAACGAAGCTACGATCAGCTTTCGAGGGTCAGGGGAGCGAAGAGTGTGTGGGATGGCGTCTCTCCAGTAGGTGATAGAGTGGGAGAAACGGGTTCCCTGATCCGTGCAAGATCGGGAGGTATATATGCGCATGAGGCGTGCAACAGACGAAGGGGAGAAAATGGAGGCGGTCGCAGGTCAGAACGAGGTTGGGGAACAACGGAAGAAAGCGACAGAGCCGAGCTCCGCTAGGCAAAGGATCTCGATTTTACATAAAATGATGTAAAATAAAGCGAAATAAAGTCCTAACCTAGATTACTACAACGCTAAGGAATAACAAAAGCAAAGAAAGAGGAGTTGATCCACCTGAACTAGCCAGAAGCCAAGCTTGCGGCGGATACGACGGAGCGATCGGTCGTCCTCAATTCAACATCAAATCAGAAATTATATATAGGTGGAGACATGGGATGAGGAATCGAGGAAGAACATGCAATGCAACATTCCATTAATCGAGAAGACAAGAGGGCATGAAAGTACAATGATCGAGGTGAAAAAGTCCGGAAGAGATCTAACCAGCTTGATGCTTGTATCCACTTGGAAAAAGGGAGAAGAAAGGTCAAAACACATGTCTGATAACCTTAGGACCTCGGTCAATTGGAGAAGAAACCTGGTAGGTCCACGTGGACCAACCAGAAAAATCAGATCAAAAATTATTTGTAAATTCGATATAAAATAGTAAATTATTTTATTAATGTTAAGTTATAAAATAAAAAATATTTATTATTTTCTAAATTATTTTATTATGATTTTTTATTTATTTTTAAGGTATTTTATTATAAGTTAATTTTTAGGGCTATTTGTATGTATATTTACCTATATTTTAAATCTTTCATTTTTATTTTGTTTTTTACTATTATTATTTTATTTTCTTAATTTATATATTTATAAATTATTTTTATATTCATAAATATATTTTGTTATATTTTTCTGATGTAATATATACACAAATAAATATAGGTGTATATCATATAGGTATATGTTGTATATTCATCTATGTATTTTTGTATTTTATTTTAATTTAGTATTTTATTGATGGTTTTATTCTAGTTTTAATATGTACATGTATTATAAATAATATTTATAAAATTCTAAAATTATAAAATTATAAGAATAATAGAAATAAATAAAATGAATATCTTATTCAGGTATTTTGTACAATATGGATCTAAAACCTAACTTTCACAGCTTAACTCCAAAAAAATGAAACCATCTTCATTAGATTACTTATTAAAAGTTACATACAATTAAAGATGATTTTGATACATTTGATTTTTTATTTGAGAGATATGGGTCTGGGAAGTTGGGATTTTGGAATCTTATTTTATGTGTAAAAAGTACACTGTATATTATTTTTACATGAAATCAATTTTGTATTTTTCTATATATTATTATCTACAACTTTCATGCACAAAATTTCTTTATTTGATGAATAAATAAGAAAGAATAAAATAGGTCCCAAAAATAAATAAATAATACATAAAATAATACAAATTCTTGGTGATTTTTTGGCCCTTATGTCCCCCTACTTTATTCATTGTTAACCCGGTCATCGAGATGCCTAAGGCTCGAGGTTTATGGTCATAAAATACCTTTGGCATTTTATTCCTTTTCTTTTCTTTATTTTATAATTTTGGTATTAAAACCAATGTTTTATACAATATTTATACAATAAAGAATGAATGTTAATTTGTACAATTAATGGTATTTACACGCATTAGCTAGAGTTTTTAAGGCCAAAATGATAGAATAAAGGTGATCAAATGGAGATTCATCAGCACCCAAAGCTTTGAATGATAAAGTGTTTACCGTGCTACGTAGGCGAGCGACAAACGGTTTGCTGAAATATGCATACTCTAGGTATTATGACAATGATTTGTTGATATATGCCTACTCTGGAAATTACTCTATCCTAATATGTACAATGTGAGAATCCATGCAATGATTGATGTGACATCAATTGTCACGTCAAATGAAGCTCCATTTGTGAAGGTTGACAAAGGTAAATGGGCTGAAGTTGGATGATGGTTAAGATCACCGTGGGAACTATGAAATATGAAATGACTATCCTTTTTTTAATGAGACTGGTACAAACATGGCCATGATGCATATTAGGATAAATCATGGCTTTAAAAAATATTAAAAAAATCAAAATTAATTAAATATGTATGATAAATTTATTTTAAAAAATGTTTATCAATCGATAACTGAGGTGTCGATTTGGTATGCTGCCTCCAAATGGCACCGCAGGTGCCGATTTGGGGAGTGAGCTATTGGCAAATTATCAATAATCCCCTCTCCCATTCCCTTATATATACCCCTCTCCCCTCATTCTTCACAGATCTCCCTCCTCTCATTCTACCTCTTCCTCCCTTAATCCTACTTCTCTTATTTCTCTCAATCCATATTCTAAAGCAATATTTCGACTTCTTCGCATCTCCCCCAATCTGTCATTCCCTTATATATATACATATATATATATACATATATATATATATATATACATATATATATGAGAAAAATGTGTATGCCCCCTAGGAGGAGCTAACTTAGCTCCCCACGCCCCTTTTTTCGCATATTTTTTTATTTTTTTTTGAAATATAAAATCATGTAAAGTCATTATTAAATCTATATATTATGTCATTCAAATTTCATGCGAAACAAAGACTCCTACGACCTCCATCCAGATGGGGTCGATTTAAAAAATCCTGTTACCGTTAAAAAATGGCTGTTTGGATGGAGGCCGTAGGAGTCTCTGTTTCACATGAAATTTGATTAGCATAATATAGGGATATAGTGATGAATATTCATGGAAGAATTTTTCAAAAAAAAAATAAAAAAATGTTGAAAATGGGGCGGGGGGAGCCAAGTTAGCTCCCCCTAGGGGGAGCTAACTTGGCTCCCCCCGCCCCATTCTCACTATTTTTTTTATTTTTTTGAAAATTTATTCCATGAATATTCATCACTATATCCCTATGTTATGCTATTCAAATTTCGTGCGAAACAGAGACTCCTACGGCCTCCATACAGACATTCATTTTTTAACGGTAACATGATTTTTTAAATCGACCCCATCTGGATGGAGGTCGTACGAGTCTCTGTTTCGCACGAAATTTGAATGACATAATATAGGGATTTAATAATGAATTTACACGATTTTAGATTTCAAAAAAAATAAAAAATATGCGAAAAAGGGAAGGGGGAGCTAAGTTAGCTCCCCCTGGGGGGCATATACATCTCCCTCCCTCTCTCTCTCTCTCTCTCTCTATATATATATATAGGGTAAAATGTGTATGCCCCCTAGGGGGAGCTAACTTAGCTCCCCACGCCCCTTTTTCACATATTTTTTTATTTTTTTGAAATCCAAAACCGTGTAAATTCATTATTAAATCCATATATTATGTCATTCAAATTTCATGCGAAACAGAGACTCCTACGACCTCCATCCAAACGGGGTCGATTTAAAAAATCCTGTTATCGTTAAAAAAATGACTGTCTGGATGGAGACCGTAGGAGTCTTTGTTTCACACGAAATTTTTATGACATAATATAGGGATATAGTGATGAATATTCACGGAAAAAATTTCAAAAAAAAAATAAAAAATTTGAAGAAAATAGGGCGGGGGGAGCTAAGTTAGCTCCCCTAGGGGGCAGCCCCATTTTCCTCATATATATATATATATATATATGGGTAAAATGTGGCTGCCCCCAGGGGGTAGCTAACTTAGCTACCCCCGCCCCATTTTCCCCATGTTTTTAATTTTTTTTGAAAATTTCTTCCATGAATATTCATCACTATATCCCTATATTATGTCACTAAAATTTCGTGTGAAACAGAGACTCCTACGGCCTCCATCCAGATAGTCATTTTTTAACGGTAACATGATTTTTTAAATCAACCCCGTTTGGATGGAGGTCGTAGGAGTCTCTGTTTCGCATGAAATTTGAATGACATAATATATGGATTTAATAATGAATTTACACGGTTTTAGATTTCAAAAAAAAATAAAAAAATTGTGAAAAGGGGGCGGGGGGAGCTAAGTTAGCTCCCCCTAGGGGGCATACACATTTTACCCTATATATATATATATATATATATATGAGGAGTGGTCCTATGAGAGCAAAACGTTGTGAGAGTATGAGAGGGATGATTGTATACCACATGATTCATCCAGGAGAGAGAATAGTAGGAGAGAGAAAACTGAATCATGTGGTCCATAATCATTCCTCTCATGCTCTTACAATATTTTGCTCTCATAGGATCACTCCTATATATATATATATATATATATATATATATATATATATATATATCCCTCTCCCCTCATTCTTCACACATCTCCCTCATCTCATCCTACCTCTCCCTCCCTTAGTTCTACTTCTCTCATTTCTCTCAATCCATGTTCCAAAGCAATATTTCAACTTCTCCGCATCTCTCCCAATCTGCTATTCTTTTTCGAGTAAGAATAAGTTTTTTTCGTAGACCATTTCTCGTGATTTTTTGTAGGGTTTTATCAGCAAAGGCGATATATTATTGCGGATATTGGATTATATTTATTCTTCTTTTCGGATAACATCTCTATTCTAAGACACACATCATTCAGGTAAATTTATATTTATTAATTTTATTTTGTGACTGTAATCATTAATTAGATGTGCAATGTTAGATATATTAAAGAAATTTAGTTCATTTAAATGTATATAAAATTTAAGATCTTTTATATATTGCAATTGCAATCATTTTTGTTTTAATTTTTTTAGGAAGATCTAGCCTCCAAGAGTTGAAAAAATGAAATTTAAATGAAAATCTAGAAATTATTATTATTAATAATATCAAAATTAATATTAATGTCAATGTTTCCGCTTTTTTCATATGTTTTTCATTTTTCATTTTTTTATTTTATGTGATTGAACCCTAGTTGTAGGATTGTTTGTCGATAGATTGAGGCCAAACACCTTATTATCATTGCTTGCGCCTATAGTTGTACTTGGACTCGGTCAAATTTTAATTACTTCTCAATTAGATTTGGAATCGAGCGCAAAGAGGGACTCTACACAACTCTTGCAGGATTCATTGTGGTGAGCGCCGAAGAGATCCACAAGAACGGACTTTTAGATTCCATCTCTGAGTGATTAGTATATTGTGCTTCACGTTAATAACAATTTCTCGTCTAAGGCGATTTCATCTGATTGCATGTACACACACACAAACACATATAATATATATATAAGTTTCAATTATGCAAAGTATCCTTGCATGTAGAGAGCTGGAGGCAAGGTAAGCATTTCTCTTTATCATACATCATCGTTTTTGCCTCACATTAGATTTTGATCATGCAAGTCTTATTAGAAGGTAATATTTTTTCTCCGAGTGATAAGACTCATGCATGTCTTATTAAAAAGTAATATTTTTTATCATTTAAATAATCAATTAGTAAATGTTCAATTTTATAACATTATTAATTAATAACTTAATAAATTTTAAATGTACATGATTGCTATTCCTTATTTCAAATAAATTAATCAAATCATGTATTTGATTCGTAGAGGTGACATCCAACACCGTTCCTGTCTTATTATATTGTGGTAGATCAGTTAGTGTCTTTGATGATCATATAGAATATATTAGGGTTAATAAACGTATGGTTATATTACCATGTTAATTAACATATCTTGATTTACTGGCCCGAGTATCCGAAGCCACCGATCTCCAGCTCGATCAGTATATACTTACATTAACATGTAAGTGGTTGTATGAGATCAACATTCTTCATAGTACCAATTCACGATGATGAATCCACCTTAGCAATGATGAATTCAATCATTAATGTGAATTTACTCGCCTTTTCGTAGAAGCTACCTCTTTTGGTCTGGAAAATATGCCGTCATCATCAGGGTAAAATAATCACATTTGAATTAAGAATACTGTTATATTTCCTTTATCTAAACTGACAAATATATAAATCAATCAGGCCAACAAATGAGACAAATGTTTAAGGATATCTGAAGAAGAAAGTGAGGAGTCTGAAAATGAATCTCAGTCACTAGAAGAAAAGATATGTGGTAATACTTGTCATGATTTTGGATACTGTTCACTAGTTCTAGCCTTAGAAAACGAGGAAAGGGAGAACTCTTATTGTGCTAATAATGAGGATGCTGATGAAAAATCGATGGAGAAGTTATCCCACGTGTTTGATCACGAAATTGCAAAAGCAAAAGATGTAGTGTTTCTAGAGAGATAATCTGATCCCGCCGATGATTCTGCATTAAGGTATTGGTTAAGTAGGAGTTATAAGTCGAAAAAGGATCTACAATGCGACTTACAGAAATGGAGTATGGAAAATCATGTGCAATATAAATCCAAGGCCTCAAACAAGCATATTTTGATTGTTGTTTGTATTTATGAAGATTGTGAATGGCATTTGCATGCATCAGAGAGGAAATCTCGAGGGAACTGGTATGTTTCAGGATATAGGGGGAAGCATACATGTAGAAATTCCGTCCTTTTAGTGAAACAATGTCAATGCACATCTGTATTTGTAGCATAGTACGCATTATCTTCCTTTAGAGCACAAGTTAGTATGACCCCGGATGCAATTATGTATAAAATAAAAGATGAGTTGAAGACTGAAATTAACTATATGACAACTTGAAATGTCATACGATGTGTAATGGATATTGTTTATTGGAATGACATTGAGTTTTATCATGATATTCGGAGATTCATTCGTGCTTTAGAACGACACAACCCCGTAACCTGTACGTGGTTCAAGACACAAGAAGGCCAAAACGAGAGTACTATAAATTTTCAGATATTGTCTGTATCATTTGGACTTTGCCGCAGAGCATTCAAATTTTGTCGACCTATTTTAAGTATTGATGAAACACATTTATATGGTAGATACGCAGGTCACATGTACGTGGTCACAACAATATATGCAAATAATGGCCTATTTGCGCTCGCATTTGCTATAGTTGAAAATAACAAGAATATTTCGGCATGGAGATGGTTTCTTAATTTATTACGACAATTCATCGATCGTATGGACATTTATTTTATCAGCGACCGATTTCCCGATCTGAAGGATGTTATGAGTGGTTTATTTCCACTGGAAGAGGGATTTACTCATCTTCATTGTCTCAAACATATGCATGCGAACATGCACAGAGCTGGACATAAAACTCGTACAATTCAAAACAGATTCTACGCTACTGAGGAGGAGCCTTGTCAAAACAAGTTTAATAGTATAATGCAAGATATTAACATACTCGATGGAAATGTTTTCGACTGGATCGTATTTCAAGAGAATGGTGATCAGAGTTATTGTGTAGTAAGTTTAGATAATAGACATCGTTACGGACACGTGACAACAAATTTATCTGAAAGTTTTAACGGAGCCTTTAGAGGAGCACGCGGTTTACCAGTCATATCTCTGATTTTAATATTTTTCCTTAGAATTAATGGTTATTTCAATGATCGTCGTGAGGAGTCAAAGGGAATGACCACATATTTGACTAAGAAATACGAAGAGTTGCTAGAGAAACAAATCAGAGAGGCAAAACTATGCCACGTACGAAGATTTTCACTAACTCAATTTTAAGTCTTTGATCATGATGGATATGCATATGAAGTCAACTTAAATGGTCGAGAAAGTGAATGCATGTGCGGTTTTATGCAAATGAAACGCTTTGTATGTCCACATGTTATAGCCGCAGCTTTACATACACGTACACATGTGGATAACAATGATCTATACTCACAGTATTATTCCTGCGATTATTATCGTCAAACGTACAACTTCTTTTTTTGTCCCATCGCAGATATACGTTATTGGGGAGTAGAAGACAACATTATTATGCTACCTCCAATAATCAGGAAGAGGAATGCCAGATGACTTGTATAGGGAAGAATTAGAAATGAAATGGATGAAATGTGTGTGCAGTCAAAATTATGTAAAATTTGCAAGCAACCAAGACACAATAGATTAAGTTGTCCAGCATAGGAATAAATGGATAGAGTAAATGGATATGTAAGGACATTTTAACTGCATATTTTATATTTCATTTGCAAATGAATTTACAATTAATTTCTTAATGACATGTTTAATTGTTATATATAGATGGCACATATGTATAGAGTTCTTGGACCCGTAGATATGCCAGTATTGTACATGCAGAATGAGCATCGATCATCACAATCTACTAGCTCAGTGAGTAATTAAATAAGTTTTAGAATTTCCCATTTGGTTTATATTGTTACTTATGTTTTGCTCAATATATTTTACAAATTCGATTTGTTGAACAGAATGAGTTACTCAACAACATTTCTGACAAGAAGAATGCAGTAATAGAACGAGTGTTAAAAGCATCGTATTTCTCATGCGTAGTGAACATGAGAAGAGTACATATGGAGAATTCCTTGCTGAATAGTTTACTGGAGCGGTGGAGATTTGAGACTCACACTTTTCACCTACGATTTGGGGAAGCCACTATTACGTTACAGGACATGGGATTGATTAGTGGGTTGAGAGTTGATGATCAGCCTATCACTGGTCCAGATGTTTCGACGTGTGGATGGGATGCACTATGTTTGAGTTTGTTAGGAGTTATACCCATTCGGATAAAGAGTAGAAAAATGAAACTCTCATGGATACGTAACATCTTCTTTAGTCAGGAACATCCGCTGCTAGTTATTGAATACGAACCGGAAGCGACTCGTATGATTAGAGCAATTATTTTTTATCATATACGATGCAGTGTTCTTGCGGATAGCAGCAAAGATATGGTGCCTCAAAGGTATGCATTTGCAATTCAAACCTAGATTTCTCCTGTGTTTAATATGTTTTTAGAAATAACGCTTAATTTATTTTTGTAAATACCTATTACATTTACATGATTTGAAAGAATGCGTTTAACTTGGTTGGGGTATTGCTGCTTGGCGCATATGTATTCGGAGCTGGATAGGGATGCGAAGATCGGCACGTCGAAGATCTATGACTTATTCTCAGTTTTGCAGGTATGTAGAGTATTCCATATGTCTCATGTTGTCGATTGCATTGTTTCGATTTATGTCATTTAATATTTTTAAAATGCAGGTTTGGGCATGGGAGCATGTTCATATAGGAAGACCAGTGGTACGAGTTAGTACGCAGATCAACGGAGGTGCATTGGCCTTGAAGTGGATAGGAATACGAAGTTTTAAGGAGAACATTCATACTGCAACACTAGTATTTTATCTTAATGAGTTGGATACACAACAGGTTCATCGGGTAAAAATTCACGATTGTTCTCTATGTTTATAAATTTGAATAAATGATTACATATCCTCTTTAATAAATATAGATGAATTGGACGCCATATATCAATGGAGAAATAACACAGTTGCATCATACTTGCATAAGTGGTCAGACTGTCTAGATGAGTTGTGTGCCATTAATATGTTACAACATCATAGTTGCGCACGTACTTGATAATGTAATGCGTTAGTTTGGGATGCGACAACATATCCCTCATTCCGTTGAGAGGATAAACGTTGTACCTCGACGTAATAAGACAAGAAGTACTGTGATGAATCCCCATTCATCACTCTTTATTCCTTTATTTTAGCTAAAAATCTTTGCAATACACCATGTAAATGTTTGTAAATACAATAAATTGTCAACTTGCATGCTTTGTGTAAATAACAATAAGTAAGCATATTTTTGTGCAAAAATAAAGGAATAAATAAATAAAGAAAAAGAGGAAAATATTTAGAATAAATATTGAGTGACCCGAACCCAAGGGAGGGCTAATCATGGCCTGACCGCAAAATAAAACAAGTAGAGAGAGATAGGGCCATTCATCGTTGTGCAAATGTTCCCTCTTTCATATATATATATATATATATATATTATTTTTATTTTCATAAAATAAAAATATTTATGTGGTCTGCATAATGTGTATATATTTCTAAAAATAAAATAAAAATGAGAAAAATAAAAAGAAAATAAATTCTCTCTCTCACCCTTGTGTATACCATGTATATATGTACATTCACCTATTTATTCTACCCTTGTAAATAAATAATAAAAATAAAATAAAAATTATTTTATATCCCACATTTTATGTTGTAAATAAATAAAATATAAAATGAGGATAATTACGCAAAAATAAACTAATAAAAATAAAAAAATACCCAGGTATTTTATACCTATGTATAATAATACATTATGTATATACATTAATTTATTTTTCAAAAAAATAAATAAAAATCACCAAAAAATACTTTGAAAAATAAGAAATATTTTTCATGTTGTAAATATTTTTTTAAAAATCTGTTACTATTTTAAAATGAATTTCTAAATAATTATGGGCTCGGAATTTTCGCGTCAACCCCCCCAGGATCACATCTCCACGGATCTTGGCACCGACCCGACTTCGCCGATTTTTCGCGTCATGACCCGACCTCCAATCAACCAAACCCCGGGCTTCGATTGTCAAGCTAACATCCAAGATTCACGCCTGATCAGTTCCTTAGGGGTCCGTGCATCGATGTGCATGCCCGACTCCAATCTTCTCGGACCCCTACCACTATATAGTTTGAGCTTCAGCCGCCTTCCTCCGCACCTTTGGCTCCCGTCTTCGACCCCAGTGACCTCCACCCTCCTCGAGTGACAGCGAGTGATCTAGCGTGTTGCAGCGAGTGTTTGGAGGCATTTGCCCCAGGTTCGGTGGTCATCGCCGCCGCGCTCCGCCACCTGCGAGCTCGAGCCTCTGGAGGCATCGGTCCATTGAGGCGAGGATCTTAGGAGGTAGCTGACCTCCACCACATACGCTTCCAATCATCAGGTACCCTTGTTAGCCCGTAGCTTAGCTTTAATTCTGATCTTTAGGTTTCGCACAGCCGGTCTTTGCCGGCCGATTCCCAATCATCCACTCATTCGTTCGACCATCCGACCACACCTACACCTTCACGAGTCCTCTTCGCACGTTCTTCGCCCCTTCGATCATCTTGGTTCGCCCCGGAACCAGGAATTAGGTTCTCCTCCGTCGCCGCTCGCCGGAGGACCACGCTGCGCCTCACCCACGCACCCATTTCGTCTGCTAATGGGTCGAGGCAGTTTGCCCTCGACCCCTTTTGTTTCCTGTGCAGATATCAAGGCTTAAGAGCCTCATCTGGAGGTTCAAGTGCCCAGGAACAGGAATCCCAAGTCTCTGACGTCGCCGGAGCACCCCGGTCGCTCCCGGCCTCATCGGAGGCCTTCACCAGCTGCGGACAACCGAGAGCTCCGATTCACCTATCTTAGCAGCACCGGAGGACATCCCCACCGCGCGCAACGACCGGGCGAAGTTCGCCAACGAATTGTTCTTCGAGGAGCCTCCAACACCGTTCGATTGAGCCCCTCGCTCCAGATTAGATCTCATCCATTCATTCGCATGAGGCTTTAGACCGTCAGATCCATCTGACGATCAGATCCGAGCTGCAGATCAACGAAGAGGCATCCGTGAATCACAACCGTCCGATCATAGATGGAGCGCCTTCCAGCCGTCAGATCTTAATAAAGGGGTAAATATTACTTAGGCCCCTCTTCTTTTAGCATTTATAGTTTAGTTCTGTTATTATTAAGTGTGGTTGTTTTTATTTTGGAATAATTGCACTGTGAACCCTAGAGTTTTTAGTATTTGCATTTTAGTCCCCCCAGTTGTGGTGCACGTGCTTCGACACGTGAGTTTTTGGACTTTTTGCATGTATTGGGCTGGGCTTTATGAATGTTATGACATGAACTTTTAGTTTTAATATTTGCATTTATGCTCCTGTGCGTAGTTGTTTAGAGCGTGTGCCGAATTTCATGAAAATTTACACTGAGCCCCTTACAGTTTTAGCACGTGTTCCTATTAGGCCCCTGAAACTTGTTTTTCTTGCGATTAGGTCCATGTGTGCTGTGCCTTGTTTGATGATTGAACAAAATATCAAATCAATTCCAAATCTGGTGAAATTTGGACACGTGGCTCCTGCCGTTGTGTAAAAATTTCACTAATTTTTGGGACATTTTTGTTGTTATTTGCTATTTTTAAAAAAAAATCAAAAACACCTATTTTTGCTACTGTTTGAATTGGAAAATCAACTAAAAATACTAACCCCCTCCCAAATTCTAAAAAAATTAGGTACTGTTTGTTGGGATTTTTACACCTATAACCCTGAGTAATTTTGCAATAACATTCATAACCCTGTATAATCGTGAATTACACGAGAAACCCCGAGTAATGCTTAACTCTTACATGACATAACCCTGTATTATGTTCCGTTTGACATGCCCGTTATATTTGACGATTTCCGTTAAAAGAAGACAAAGTTGCCCTTGATGCTCATTCTTATCTGCAAATCATGCCATGGACTCTCTCCCTCATCTAGATTTTGCCCTTAAGGCCCATCTTCCGCCACAACCGTGCCCCCCCATCCACGCACCACCTGCATCTCCGGCAGTCTCGCACGCCTGCACCGCGCACCACCTACAGCTTCCGCGCTTGCACCGCGCCTCCCCACCTCCCATTCAGCTGCCATCCTCTTCACGAGACTTCTCTTCCCCTTCCTGATATTCTCTTCTCTCAATCAATACTTTCTCTCTTCAATCCATCTTCATCCATGCTCCAAATCTCAAAAACACTTGCACTTTTACAGATAAATCACCTATTACGAATGTAATGGTGATTTTTATTTATTCTTTTGACAAATTTTCTTGAACAAATTAATTGAAAATTTAAACCAGCAAAACAAATAGACTCAGTTCCCCTGTTCACAGGGCAACTTCCCCTGTTTCAGTCTCCTCTCCATTTCACGGCTCTCTCTCCCATCGAGATCCCCCTGCCCGCGAGCTGCTCGAGAAGGCCCCCGCCCCCTCCCCGCCGAGCACCACCCCCACCCGTCGATCGATCCCCTGCTGCCTGCCGAGCTCACCCACGAGCTTCCTCCGTGCTCGGCGAAGTCCCCTGCCATGCTTCCCTGCTCCTCGAAGACCCCCCCCGCCCGCGAGCTACTCGAAGGCCCCCCCGCCCGACGAGCTCAACGCCACCCCCCCACCCGCCGATCAATCCCATGCTGCCTGCCGAGCTCACCCACGGCTTCCTTTCTGCTCGAGCCCCCACTCCCCTCCCCCCTCCCCCCTGCTCCTCCAAGCCAGCACCCCACCCCCACATCAATCTTTTCCAGCATTGTCGAACCTTACCTCTGCTCGAAGCCCCCCCAAGCCACCCATCGACCTGCAACACGAAGCCGCCCTCCCTCACTCGCCCGAAGCCCGCCACGCCGATGCCCTGAGCCACCCCCAGCCACGATGCCCTCCCTCCCTCCCGCCGCGTCGATCCCCTGTCCCTTGCCCGAAGCCCCCACTCCACCCCCACGTGGTCCCCTCCCTCAGACGAAGCCCTTCCCACCGAGCTTCTCCTCCTGCTCGAAGCCGCCGAAGCCGACCGAATGAAGCCTCCCACCGACCGACCTGCTTGAAGCCCTCCCAAACCAACCTGGAACGAAGCTGTTAGATCATAGATTGTTTTTTTCTTTCATTTTTTTATTTTGAATAATACTAGCCGTTAGATGATATATCGGTTAGATTAACTCACTTATATGGTTGAGTTAACGTATTAAATTAACGGAGGGTTATGAGTGTGAGATAGAGTTATTATGCGGGGTTTCTCGTGTAATTCATGATTATGCAGGGTTATGAATGTTATTGCAAGATTACTCAGGGTTATGGGTGTAAAAATCCCCTGTTTGTTTTAGTGTTTACTTGCTTCAGTCCAATTTTTTTGCATTTGGATATATAAAACACCTAAAAATTGAAAAACCCTAAAAATCTTACAAATATCAATAAAAATTCAAAAAAATAAAAAAAATGAAATTTCTTCTCCTGTAGCTTAGTTTTTAGTTGTAGTTGGATATAAAATTGTCTTCAGATTTTTAGAGGTTATTTATCTATTTTTAAATAACTTTTCAAATCTGGCTGCACATTAACCTCCTGTTTTTGACTTTTCCTATTTTTATAAAATCAACACAAAATATAAAAATCTGATAAAATTATCAAAAACACAAACAAAATTATAAAACCCAAAAACATTTTTATTACATTTTCTTATTTGATTTGTGTGGTTAAACAATTAGTTGTTTGCGCCTTTTTCTAGCTTTTTACATATTTTCTTCATAATTAAAAATAAAAAAATTAAAAATACATAAAATCCACCAAAAATATTTTATTCTTTTTTGTAGACTACTTCGTAGGCTCTTTGAGCCAACCCGTGCTCCTTGTGTTCGACCGTAGTTGCTATACCAGGTTAAATAAATAGCGAGACCGCTTATTCGGCTTTTGACTGATTACTTTATTTTGGTGGTCTGATTTTCTTATTGATCGATCTCCGAGATTCGGGTCACAATAACCCTTGTTTTTACCTTTACCCGAATTTTTTGAGATTTCTTCGATCATCTGAATGGCACCGCTATCGGGGAGCACGACTTAGTAGTCACTTTTTCGCGGCTTTTTCGTGGCTTTTTGTCTATACTGGTAGATATTTCTCTTCGCATTCTATTTCCATATTTTTGATAATAATCTATTCTGATACACCTCTGTTTGCTTTCTTGCGAGGGCCCGAGGACCGAGGCGGCTTTCTTCGGAAGCCGACGCTACCGCGGGAATCGGAGGCGGCTCCTTTCTATAGAGCTGCAGGAGAGCGCGAGGAGGCGAGCAGGAGTGCAGGAACCGTAAATAGCCGCAAAATAACCGTAGAATAGCCGTAGTTTAGATTAGTCTATATTTATGCAGATTCTTATTGTAATAATATAGGGACACTCAGACTTGGACTGTTTCGGTGATACCAGGGTTTGTTTCGCCGAGCACCGGTGTGCTCGGGGGACCTCACCGCGTTTTTCATCGGTTTTGATTTCCCGCATTTATTTTATTAACTGCTTATCTGATTTACAGGGTTTTGGCCTTAGCTTAAGATTTTATCTTGATTGTGATGTAATTAATCAGGTTCCAATCCCTAATATCTGCCTGCACCTATAGATCGTAATTGGACCTATTAATTAATTCACAAAGAAAAAGCCGGATTAATTAGACTCTAGTCCACGTGCCTTGAGGAGTCACATACAACGCGTGCAGGATCCATTGTGGTGGACACCGAGTGACTCCCAAGATAGGACTCCAGACTTAGGTTTGATTACCCGGCTACTGTTCTTCACGTGTAGAAATTGCTTTGTCTAAGGCCGGCTTCTCGTGCATCATATATGTAGTTTATTTTTGTCTTTAAATTTATGCGCAGATCACTTTGCATGTAGACTGCTGGAGACAGATACACATCTCTTACTCTGCATGCATCATTGATTTCTCGCACATCGTCTTTTTCATCTTCTCCCCTTGTTTTCAGACTTAAATAACCAAGAGAACCGAAATTTTTTTAGGAGTTGTTTGCATTGAAAAATGCCTTAAAAAAGAAAAAACTATAAAATTGGGACTGCTAAACACACTTGACCCTAAAAGACACTTCACCTAAAATTTTGTCTTGGGGAGAGCAACCCTCTCCTTGTTTGGTTTGGATGAGCAAGAGAGCGACCCGCACACTAGGTTAGAGCCACATCCGATCTCCGATCAGACTACCGGCCTTTTATACGGGACAGTCTGTTGGGAATATTGAATTCCCATCAGCTCGCTTAACCGCTCTGATAGACTGGCATTATCACCTAAAATAAAATTGACAAGATAATCGATCGAACTCTTACGGTTACCAGCTCTGTGTTGTGTAGGTGAACCTGGGGTTTGTTTGCTCATCTTGTTTGTTTTCCAGATCTCATCCGCCTGACTCGCCAGATCAAGATGATGGGTAGGAGGTCCCTTAGGCAGCCTTTGGCTGCACCGCTTTTCAGCACTCCAGCCTGTTCATCTAGGTTGGTTCGTGAGAGCCGAGAACCGCTCTCCGAACCCGAGTTTGATTCCGCCCTGTTCCCCCTTGACCACCCTTCTACCACTTTTGAGATACCAGTACCAATGCCATATCAGAGACAGCAGACAGATGATTTATCGGTACCTGAGTTTGGGGTCTTTTTCCTTTGCAGAGACCACGACCAGCAGTGAGGAGCGCACCGAGGGTCCGAGAGCAGAGATGCAGACATACATGTTGGACTAGGGTGCGATCAACAACACCCTGTTAGTTTCCCTTGGGACGATGCAGCGTCGGATACGGGATCAGGGAGCTTTCATGGTGGAGATGAGGAGAGAGATGGAGAGGCTGAGGACAGAGCGATATCAGCTGAGAGCCGCATGAGAGTTGGACATTCCAGATCAGCCCAAAGAGCCAGTCCAGCCGACAACAGCAACCAGACCGACACGAGAGTTACACAACACCGGATCGACGCTTACACATCGATGGATCGTACTTTCGACGATCGTGGGGGACTTCATGTTCCCCCCCACAGACGATTTAGCTTCTACCCCGCTTCCATGGGCTCGCACTGAGGAGTCCCATCTTCATCTCCAGGAGTTTGAGATGATCTGCAGCATCTGCAGCACCGTCCATGATCGACATGTGGACGAGGACACCATTCGGATGATGGCGTTTCCGTTGTCCCTGATTGATAGAGCAGCCAACTGGCTGAAGCATTTGGGGAGATTTGTTTACACTTGGGAGCAGCTCCGCACCGAGTACTTGAACAAGTACTATCCACTCGGGCGGACCAATGCAACGAGGGCCCTGATCAGCAACTTCTCCATGCTCCCCAACGAGCAGTTCCACAAGGCATGAGAGAGGTTCAGAGAGCTTACCGACAGATACGCGCACTATGATATCTCGAAGCCGAACCTAGTTTAGAGCTTCTTTTGCGGACTTACACCAAAGTTGCAGGGCTTGGTGAATGCTTCTTGTGGCGGTTCCTACTTCACCAAGGATGAGGATCAGGTCTGGGCCATCTATGAGGAGATGGTCGAGAACTACACCGTGAAGTCCTAGACCCGCCTCTACACTCAGGGACGCCCCCAGCCACAGGTCATGCAGTTTCAGAGGATAGCACGGGTCGATGCCGATCCATCCACTTCGTCAGCGGCAGCCACACAGGCAGAGTCTACAGCCGCAGACATGGGCATTATCAGCGAGAAGCTGGACCGGATCAAGTTGATAGAGAAGAAGCAGTGCCAGGGCATGACTCAGATCGATCAGATGGCATATACGCTGAGTGACCTGAAGACACGTATGATGTGTCTCCAGGAGGCACAGACGGCTTCTCAGCCCCGTTTCAGGTCACGGGCAGACACCGGCAGCAACAGTTCGGGACAGCCCTCCGCCCAGTACCGACAGGTCCACCACGTTCAGGCGGAGCCCTACCAACCGCAGCAGCAGCAGCATCAGTATATCCATGCACCACCATCTCAGGACAGTCAGATGGTGGTGTATCAGCCGGACCAGCCCCTGGCAGTACTCACCCCACCCACCTACGAGCAGGAGCCGTTGATGGATGTCAACGGAATTTGGTATGACTGATCCCAGCCCGGTATCCTACGAGACCATCCCGGATTCCGCTGGTCGGTCGGAGGCACCAGTTGCCAACAACAGCCTCCAGTTCAGGGTGGCTAGTACGGCCAGCAGCGAGAGACTCACCAGCGTACCCCAGCCCCCGGTACAACAGCAGCAGCCATCCCCACCAACAGTATGGTCCTCGTCCCTATCAGGAGGGACAATCTTGGAGGCGTGAGCAGCCTTAGCAGCAGTATCGTCCCCAGTACCCCTCTCACCCTCACCACCAGCAGCAGCCTCATTACCAGCGAGGCCACCTGTCAGGTTCTCATGGGCCGACCTATGAGAACCCCGCACTTGATGACTTAGCCCGCGTCATGTCTGAGCAGCATGCCACATTCCGACGGGAGATGAATGAGTTCCGTCAGGAGATGAGGGAGATAGTGAGAGGGAAGGCCGCCATCCCTACCCAGATCGAGTCGAACCCAAACAACCTCAAGAGGAAGTCTGAGAAGGTAGAGTTCATTGAGATTACCACTCCTAGTGCTTCACTTGGTGATATGTCTGCATATATGTTTGATGCTGATTTTGTTACACTTAGGAGCGGTAGGATGCTAGCAGGCGGCGCCTCGTCTGAGCGATGATCCCACGCCACTTCAGGAGCGTCAGGCAAGAAGGAGAGCGATGTTGATGCCGCTAGAGATTATGACGGTGGTGCTGACAGCACCATGGATGTTGATCCATCCGACCGTACTGAGGCCGTCGATTCACCAGATGGAGGAGGTGGTACTGACGCAACCATACCCGTTGCTGAGCCAGAGCGCGGTACTGATGCCGCACGTCAAGATGCCGAGGGTGGTACTGAGGCCACCATTTACCGTTCTACTAGTCCTGTTGTTTTTCCTTCAGTGCATGTATCTCAGGACATTTATGCAAATAAAGGAAAGGGTTTATTGTTTTCAGATCCATCTTTGTTGCTTGATGATGTTTATGTGGATTCTGCTGTTCATGAGCATTCCAGACGCTCTCCTAGTCCTTCATCTATGAAGGACCCAACAGTCCCCTTTCTCCAGGCGCTCTGCTTGGCTAAGGGCCATAAAAAAGAAAATCCTAAAAAGAACTACCAGATAGAGCTCAACTAGGAGATGATGGACAGATTTCACATATAGCTGACTCTACAGGAGACCTTGGAGCACATACCTCTCTTCCAGAGATCGCTCAGAGACAGGACCGCAGTTAGGAGGAAGAGGCGGAACCATCAGTCAGAGATCCATGTGCTCACTCGCGTCACATGTTTCACGATCCAGAACCGTATGCCAGCCAAGAGGCCATATGCATGAGTCCCGTATGTCAGATGCCACATTCATGAGCAGAGGTTCGACCGCACTTTATTAGATAGCGGTTCTTCGATCAACCTACTTCCGACAGCCCTTCTCGACCGCTTCGAGTTGGACCCTCTACGATAGAGCAAGACGGTCCTTCAGTTTGCTGATCAATCTGTCAAAAGGCCAAAGGGGTTGCTGAAGGACGTTGTTGTCACGATTCAGGGCCTGAAATTCCCCATGGACTTCGTTGTGTTGGACATGGAGATCCCTGAGTCCGTGACCGATACCCCCATCATTTTAGGACACCCATTCTTGGCTACAAACAAGGCAGTGTCCGACCATGATAATGGGAAGGTGTACTTTCACATCGAGGGCGAGAGTATACAAATAGAGACGGTCGAGGAGATTAGAGCCAGAGATTCAGCTTCCTCAGAGCCACATTCCGATTCAGAGCAGATGACAGAGGCAGGGCGAGACATCCACCAGGACTGCGATTTCGTGATCACAGATGACGAGGCAGTTTGGGCAGACCCAGTAGCACAAGCCATCCTCTCACAGAGTTCGTTGATACAGAGTTGCTAGTAGAGGAGATCCTGGAGAGTGCATTCCTGAAGCATGATACATCTCAGGCAGCAGAGCCGGTTCTTGATCGTGAGGCAGATATTCTTTGTGATTCTGATACAGATCCCTCGGAGTCAGATATCGACTGGGCAGAGTTTGATGATTTGATACCTTGTCTGACTTTCATAGAGCCTACAGCTAGGGAGGAGGCTGATCCCACACAGAGCAGAGACACACCAGCAGAGCAGCCTTTGCCTGATTCAGATTACGAGCGAGAGTTCTCATTCTCCCATGCAGATTTGGCAGCATTCACTCAGACCTTTCAGAGGCCAGATCCGCCAGCACCTACTTGTCCAGAGCTGAAGCCGCTATCGTCATCGCTGAAGTATAGGTTCCTTGCGGGTGAGCATGAGATGTACTCGGTCATTATCTTAGCTGATTTGACTGGAGAGCAGGAATCCCGTATGAAGAGGGTTCTTGAAAAGAACCGCAAGGCGATAGGATGGAGTGTAGCCGATCTCCAGGGGATAAGTCCAGCCCTGTACTCCCCCCATATCTATCTCGACGAGGACGCGAAGCCTTCGCCTGAGTTCCAGCGGCGGCTGAACCCGAATCTTCGAGATGTTGTCATGAAGGAGATCTAGAAATGGTGGAGCGCCGATTTTATCTATCCCATCTCCGACTCCAAATGGGTCAATCCGTTGCATGTGGTGCCCAAGAAGACGGGCATCACCACAGTTGTTAGTGAGTCTGGAGAGGAGATCGCTACCCGGGTACCCATTTCTTGACGGGTCTGTGTGGACTACAGACGATTGAACCAGGCCACCAAGAAGGATCATTTCCCTCTGCCTTTTATTGATAATATTATTGAGAGGCTGGCAGGGAAGAGCCATTACTGTTTCTTAGATGGGTACTCCGGAAATAATCAGGTGGCCATCGCGCTCGAGGATCATGACAAGACCACCTTCACCTGTCCCTTCGGGACATGCTTTCAGACGCATGCCCTTTGGATTGTACAACGCTCCGGCGACATTCCAGAGGTGTATGTTGTCCATCTTTCGGACATGGTGGGGGAGTGCTTGGAAGTCTTCATGGATGATTTCTCGATCTACAGTGACGGATTCGATTCTTGTCTTGACTACCTAGATCGAGTCATTCAGCGATGCATAGAGGTTTACCTTGTGTTGTCTTGGAAGAAGAGTCACTTCATGGTGACTCAGGGGACGGTGCTTGGCCATATCATCTCCAACAGGGGAATGGAGGTTGATCCGACCAAGGTGGATGTCATTAGAAAACTCAATCCACCTTCCAACTTGCGGTAGTTACGGTCTTTTCTGGGGCACGTCGATTTCTATCGGCGCTTCATTCATGATTTTGGCAGGATCGCCCGACCGTTGACTGATCTGCTGACGAAATACACCGAGTTCCTTGTTGATGATAAGTGTCTAGCGTTATTTGAGACTCGCAGGAGTCTAGTTGTAGAGGCTCCTGTTCTCCAGCCACCTGATTGGCATCTCCCATTCGAGACATGACGGATGCCTCCGATTTTGCCGTAGGGGTCGTGCTGGGACAGAGGAGGGATGGAGTCCCCATTGCTATTCACTACGCTAGCCGTACTTTGAATGCCGCTCAACGGAACTACACCGTCACTGAGAAGGAGATGCTAGCCGTAGTTTTTGCCCTAGATAAGTTCAGATCTTACATCATTGGATTGGATCTAGAGTGACCATCTATACCGATCATACTGCCATCAGGTACCTCATGGCAAAGAAGGATGTCAAAGCCAGATTGACCAGATGGAAACTTCTACTCCATGAGTTTGATATAGAGATTAAGGATAAACCTGGAGTCAGGAATGTGGTGGCGGATCATCTCTCCCGATTGGAGTTTCTTGAGGATTCTGAGCAGATTGAGCCTATATGTGAGACCTTCCCAGATGAGGCGATCTTTGCTATCGCCTCTCTCCCATTGTATGTCGATATTGTGAACTATCTTATTGCCAAAAAGTTCCAGAAGATTAGCCCAGGCAGAAACTTGAGACCTTCCTCGCGAAGGCCATGTTTTACCATTGGGAGGATCCCGTCCTTTATCATGAAGGAGAGGATAGCATCTGGCGTCGGTGCATTCCTCAGGAGGAGCACCATAGAGTCCTCACTTACTGCCACAAGCTTGAGGCAGGAGGACATCACTCTGGGAGGAGAACGACACAGAAAGTGCTCCAATCCGGCCTATGGTGGCCTACTCTCTTCAAGGACTCTGATGAGTTCGTGAAGAAGTGTATTGACTGTCAGAGGATGGGCACTTGTGGACAGCGTGATATGATGCCGATGCAGCCCATTCACTTCTGTGAGGTTTTTGACGCATGGGGCATTGATTTCATGGGTCCATTCCCTAAGAGTCAGGGATTCGAGTACATTCTATTGGCCGTGGATTATGTGAGTCGTTGGGTTGAGGCCATCCCCGCGCCAAACCGCAGATGCTAGGACTGTTTGCCGATTTTTGAGGAAGAATATCATTTCACGATTCGGGGTACCTCGAATGTTGATTTCTGACAGGAGGTCTCATTTCGTCAACGACATGGTAAAGGCCCTTGCTAGCGAGTTCAGCATAGACCCGATCGAGCAGCTACACTGTATCACCCTCAGACCAATGGTCTTGCTGAAGTGTCGAATAAGGAGATCAAGACTATATTGCAGAAGGTCGTCCGCCCTGACCGAAAGGATTGGTCACAACTTTTGGACTCGGTCTTGTGGGCATATAGGACGTCCTTCAAGACTCCGTTGGGAACATCTCCCTTTCACCTCGTTTATGGAAAGCCTTGCCATTTACCTGTTGAGCTGAGACATAGGTCACTTTGGACGGTCACAGATATACTTTTGGATCCAGTGAGTGTAGGAGACCAGAGGAGGACAGAGTTAGCAACCCTGGAGGAGCTTCGAGATGCAACCTTTTCGAGCAGCCTACAATATAAGGAGAGAGTGAAGGAGTGGCATGATTCTCATATCAGCCACAAGCAGTTTGAGCCAGGACAGAGAGTATGGTTGTTTGATGCTATGCTTCGTTTATTCCCAGGGAAGCTACAGATCAAATGGAAGGGACCCTATCTGGTTCGAAAGGTACATGACAATGGGAGTATTGACATATCTGAGTTGTCTTCTGATGCTACCTTTCGCGTTAACGGTCAGCGGATCAAGCCATATCTAGATCATGAGCCGTGGGTCGTTGACGTTGCCCCGATTCACTTTGCGTGAGATGTGTCTCTTGACTCACATCTATTGCATCTCACGCTTGATTGTCACTATTCTTTCGACTTGTATAGATCCCGTTGTCCATATCACTCTATTCTTTAGTCCCGCACCCCTTCTTCATCTTATGATTCTGCTATACTTAGGGTGTACTTTACCCTAAGTATGGGGGGTGTAGGACTCTTGGGTATTCTATTGATTCTTTCTACCTCTATTTTGCTGCCTATACTTAGGGATATTTTACCCTAAGTATGGGGGGGGGGGGATAGACCATGTACATCCTTCCACTCGGATTTCCCTTCATGTACAACTTACTATACTTAGGATTACTTAATCCATAGTATAGGGGGAAACACCGAGTCCTCTTCATTCTATTCTTTATTCTTTGATTCATATTTGTATCTACCATTCCTTTTCACTTCCCTATACTAAGCACGAGTTATGTCTTCTTCATCGCTCTTGATTCACTCTGAGGACATCGTTCGAGCTAAGTATAGGGGGTGTCGTATATATTCCATATATACTTTAGCCATAACTCATACTTTGTGTGAGTGTGTTAATAAAATGGCTACAAATCCATAAAAATTTTAAAAAAAATTCCTTTGTACATAAAATTCTTTTTGCACATACATTGATATTTATAAAAATTAGTTTTGTACAAATGTTTGTAAAAATGATTTGTGTAAATAGTTTGTAAATATTTTGATATCAGAATTATGTATATAGTACACAATTTTTGTAAAATGTTTGAAAAATAAAAAGTTTGCAAAAACCCTGTGTAAATGTTTGTAAATATTTTGCAAAACTTTGCATTCATGCATAAATCTATGTTTTCAAATATTTTTCAAAAATTTTGCACATTTGTAAAAAAATGTAAAAATTTGCATCTTTGTAAATATTTGTACAATTTTTTTTTCCAAATCATAGTTGACATTTAAACTAGCCTGGAATTAAATTGATAAATGGAGCATGGTTAAGACCTTAATCCACCTAATTCTAAGAGGAACCTTATAGGGCTTAGGATTAAGACTTTTCAGGTCCATTGGGACCTAATTCTTTGAGTCCACTAGGCTATGAGCATATGTCATCTTGATGAGCCAAAGTAGAGCACTTAACAACGCACACATGACTCTCAGAGACAATAGCTTTACTTGCACCAGCACTTTACACATAGCTCTCCACGGATGAGATTGTGAGGAGGTAGTTTCCTTTGGCTTGGGGTAGCATATGAGGGTATTACTTCTAGGCGGAACCCCTCTTCTTCTTATAGTGAAGGAAGTGCGTCTCAACTTAGTCTAGTGGTGATGAAGTCTAAAGACATGAGTTGTGGGTTGCAATAAAGCTTCAAAAGAGGGATAGTCTACTGGCTCAAGAGGAAAAACTCCTTATGTATATATGCTGCACCATGTAGATATGTTGTACATATGCACATCGAAAAAAAATGTGCAAAAGAAGAAAAACTCCAAAAAAGTGGTGGGTCTGATTGAAAATAAAATACCCATCGGAGTGTATATAGCCAAATAAAGCAAAGCTTATGTTACACATGACCATCTCATGAAGCTTGCAACAGGAGACTCATCTACACTGGTTAGAGCTCTCAAGGATACATGGCTACACTGATCATGGTCCATTCTCTTCTTCCCCTCTTCTTGAGCCGGTTATACTTGAACTTAGAAGGGAATACCCCGCTCCTCGAGGAAAGAGTTGCTAGACCGAGGCATTAGAGTTACCGGGTTGAGGGAGGTTGTTTCTTTGTCATTTCTGATGTGGGGAGCTACATATCACTTACACAGTACAATGAAAGATTCGTGGTCATTAGAGTTTGTGTATGTAGACTTGTTCTGATCGGGTTTGTTGAGGAGACTTGACCATAGATTGGTGAAACTTAGAGGCTATTAAGTTTTAATCTTAAGTCCAAATAAGGTTCCGACAAATTATTAATCCAAAGGTCTGACTGAGCTCTATATTTCAATTTAATGAAGGAAAGTTTAATAATCAACCTTGATTTCTCATCTTTTTCTTTTTCTTTCTCTTTTTGCACTTCTTTTTCAAATAAGTGTTTGCTAAGGGACTAGCAAAAGTAAAGTATAGGGGGTGATGAATCCCCATTCATCACTCTTTATTCCTTTATTTTAGCTAAAAATCTTTGCAAAACATCATGTAAATATTTGTATATACAATAAATTGTCAACTTGTATGCTTTGTGTAAATAACAATAATTAAGCATGTTTTTGTTCAAACATAAAGGAATAAAGAAATAAAGAAAAAGATGGAAATATTTAGAATAAATATTGAGTGACTCGAACCTAAGGGAGGGCCAATCATGGCCTGACCGCAAAATAAAACAAGTAGAGAGAGATAGTGCCATTCATCATTGTGCAAATGTTCCCTCTTTCATGTATATATATTTTTTATTTTTTATAAATTTTCATAAAATAAAAAATATTTATGTGCTCCTCATAATGTGTATATATTTCTAAAAATAAAATAAAAATGAGAAAAATAAAAAAATTCTCTCTCTCACCCTTGTGTATAACATATATATATATATGTACATTCACCTATTTATTCTACCCTTGTAAATAAGCAATAAAAATAAAATAAAAATTATTTTTATATCCCAAATTTTATAATGTAAATAAATAAAATATAAAATGGGGATGATTATGCAAAAATAAACTAATAAAAATAAAAATAAAAAATACCCAGGTATTTATACCTATGTATAATAATACATTATGTATATACATTAAAATATTTTTCAAAAAAATAAATAAAAATCACCAAAAAATACTTTGAAAAATAATAAATATTTTTCATGTTGTAAATATTTTTAAATAAAATAATTTACTATTTTAAAAATGAATTTCTAAATAATTATGGGCTCGAATTTTCTCATTGGTCCACGGGGGATGTTGACCCCCGGTTAACTCCCCCCAAGACTGCATCTCCGCGGATCTTGGCGCCGACCCGACTTCGTCGATTTCCGCGTCATGACCTGACCTCCATTCAACCAAACCCTGGGCTCCGATTGTCAAGCTAACATCCGAGATTCACGCCCGATCATTTCCTTAGGGGTATGTGCATCGATGTGCGCGCCCGACTCCAATCTTCCCGCACCCCTACCACTAATAATCTGAGCTTCAGTCGCCTTCCTCCGCACCTTTGGCTCCCGTCTTCGACCCCAGTGACCTCCACCTTTCTCCTCGAGTGACAATGAGTGATCTAGCGCGTTGCAGCGAGTGTTTGGAGGCCTTTGCCCCATGTCTGGTGATCATCGCCGTCGCGCTCTGCCACCGGCAAGCTCGAGCCTCTGGAGGCTTCGCTCCATTGAGGTGAGGATCTGAGTTTGTTGACCTCCACCACAGACGCTTCCGATCATCAGGTACCCTTGTTAGCCCGTAGCTTAGCTTTAATTCCGATCTTAGGTTTCGCACTGCTGGCCTTCACCGGTCGATTCCCCGATCATCCACTCATTTGTTTGACCATCCGACCACACCCACACCTTCACGAGTCCTCTCTGCACGTTCTTCGCCCCTCCGATCATCTTGGTTCGCCCCGGAACCATGAATTAGGTCTTCCTCCTCCTCCGCTCGTCGGAGGACTACGCTGCGCCTCACCCACGCACCCATTTCACCCGCTAATGGGTCGAGGCAGTTTGCCCTCGACCCCTCTTGTTTCATGTGCAGGTATCAAGGCTTAAGAGCCTCATCTGGAGGTTCAAGTACCCAGGAACATGAGTCCTAGGTCTATGACGTCGCCGGAGCACCCCGGTCGCTCCCGGCCTCATTGGAGGCCTTCACCAGCTGCAGACGACCGAGAGCTCCGATTCGCCCATCTTAGCAGCACCGGAGGACATCCCCACCGTGCGCAACGCCCAAGCGAAGCTCGCCGGCGACTTGTTCTTCGAGGAGCCTCCAACACCGTTCGATTGAGCCCCTCGCTTCGGATTAGATCTCATCCATTCGTTCGCGTGAGGCTTTTGACCATTAGATCCATCTGAGGATCAGATCCGAGCCGCAGATCAACGAAGAGGCATCCGTGAATCACAGCCATCCGATCATAGATGGAGCGCCTTCCAGCCGTCGGATCTTAATAAAGGGGTAAATATTATTAGGCCCCTCTTCTTTTAGCATTTATAGTTTAGTCCTGTAATTATTAAGTGTAGTTGTTTTTATTTTGGAATAATTGCACTGTGGACCCTAGAGTTTTTAGTATTTGCATTGTAGTCCCCCAGTAGCGGTGTACGTGCTTCGACACGTGAGTTTTTGGACTTTTTTCATGTATTGGGTTGGGCTTTATGAATGTTATGAAATGAACTATTAGTTTTAATATTTGCATTTATGCCCCTGTGCATGGTTGTTTAGAGCATGTGCCGAATTTCATGAAAATTTTACACTGAGCCCCTTACAGTTTTAGCATGTGTTCCTATTAGGCCCCTGAAACTTGTTTTTCTTGCGATTAGGTCCCTGTGTTGTGCCTTGTTTGATGATTGAATAAAATATCAAATCAACTTCAAATCTGGTGAAATTTGGACATGCAGCTCCTGCCAATGTGTAAAAATTTCACTATTTTTTGGGACATTTTTTTGTTATTTGCTATTTTTAAAAAATCAAAAAAACCTATTTTTGCTACTGTTTGAATTGGAAAATCAACTAAAAATATTAAAAACTCCCCAAATATTCTAAAAAAATTAGGTACTGTTTGTTTTAGTGTTTACTTGCTTCAGTCCAATTTTTATTGTATTTGGATATATAAAACACCTAAAAATTGAAAAACCCTGAAAATCTTATAAAAATCAGTAAAAATTCTAAAAAAAATCAAAAAATGCAATTTTCTTTTCTTGTAGCTTAGTTTTTAATTGTAGTTGGATATAAAATTGTCTCCAGATTTTTAGAGGTTATTTATCTATTTTTAAATAACCTTTCAAATCTGGTTGCACATTAACCTCCTGTTTTTGCATTTTCCTATTTTTATAAAATCAACAAAAAAATATAAAAATCTGATAAAATTACCAAAAATACAAAAATTATAAAAACCCAAAAATATTTTTATTATATTTTCTAATTTGATTTGTGTGGTTAAATAATTAGTTGTTTGTGCCTTTTCTAGCTTTTTTACATATTTTCTTCATATTAAAAACACAAAAAAAATTTAAAATACATAAAATCCACCAAAAATATTTTATTCTTTTTTTTAAACTACTTCGTAGGCTCTTTGAGCCAACCCGTACTCCTTGTGTTCGACCCTGGTCGCTATACCAGGCTAAATAAATAGCAAGACCGCTTATTCGGCTTTTGACTAATTACCTTATTTTGGTAGTCTGATTTTCTTGTTGATCGATCTCCAAGATTCGGGTCGCAACGACCCTTGTTTTTACCTTTACTCGGATTTTCTGAGATTTCTTCGGTCATCAACTGACATCCTAATACTATACATCGACAATACGTGGATCGTTGGGATGAGAGGGAAGTCGCAGTTGTTCTTGAGCATGCAGATTCCAATACCGATATTTACATGGAGTGGTATTGGAGTATAACAAAAAGGTGGATCCAGAAACAGATTCCTCTTCCTGTAATAGCCTACCAACCACACAAACCGGTAGAAAGATGCCTGGTATATTAAAAAATGTACTTATTTTTATCATATTTTATCAACTTATTATATCATAAATCGAATAGGTGGATACGATTCTACATGTAAGGAACAACTTGGATGAGATTAGACGATCAACAGACTTACCTTCGAGTATGAACAAAGGACGAAGATACAATTAATTACTTTGATGAGACTATCAACATGTTCCCGTTGATGTATCCTTTCCAACACTATGACCAGCCGTACATGCCCTCACAAGAGCAGTATACTTCGGGAGCATCAAATTTCGTGATTTCTTTATTATAAATCAAGATTATTTTGATTCTTTCGTACGACTAATTTTTTTAATTATATGTTGTAAATCGTATATGTATGTATTATGCGGAATATAACAGGGAGGGATTGCAACAACCACCGATGTTTGGGACTTTAGGTTTCAGTTAATTCTTTATGTATAATTAACTTAAATTAGCGTATAGATTTTTAGACCTATGACGATAATTCTTCAAATGTTATAGCAGGATACAATGGGCATGAGTTTTTACAAGGTCAACCAATGGAGGAATCAATTTTGAAACCTCACGAATGACGTTTGTAGGATATAGCGGACAAGGGTACCCGCCAATTCAACCATGATTCAGATCTTTAGGTGTTATAGTTAATATTCTTCTCTTACTGATAGTTTCATTTGTGCGACATCTAATATAATTAATATCATTCAGATATGAGCTACATAGAATATAGCGCTTCAGGCTCTTAATATGATCAAGCCGGATTTGAACATTCAGGTTACAACAACTTATTTAATAAAATGACTAAATCCAAGAAGTTATGTGTATCTTCTGTAATATTTCCTAAAACATGAATATCTCATTCTTGCAAGATATGGAGAGGCTTTTAGTCAATCACAGTTTGCAGGATCATTGGTCCTTCGAGCCAAGGATATAACTGACAATGATTTCCGCTAATTCAACTAGGATTTGTATCTTCATATTGTTATAGTTGATTAATTACATTGTATCCTTCTTTTACTTATCATTTAATTTATGTGATATCTAAAATTAATATCTTTCAGGTATAAACTATATAGAGTTTGGCGTTACAGGGTCTCAAATCAATGAAGCTGGATTTGGCGTTTCAGGTTATGTTTACATGAATATCTCATTCTTGCAGGAACATCGCTTGCTGGTCCTTTGACTCAATTTGACTCTGGATCCTCTCAGCTCACACTGTATACTCAATATAATTCAAGAGATTTGCAAGCAGAATTATTTGATAGTGTTCGACAATTGGAGACAATCAATTTCAATAGATAGTTATTTGGTATACCAATGATAATACCACAAAAACATCCGGAGCCACCTCGAAGACCCTCCCCGAGAGTAAGGGGCAATGAGCCTCCTCCATTATAGCCATCTCGCTAGTCAACAAGCGTAAGGAGTACGAGAAAATATGAAATTCAATCTACCGAACATCCACGAAAGTCATCAGCTAGGTCACATCCTCCAGGGCACATTCCAACACATTCGAAACAAAACATCACGCAAAAGAAGAAGAAGACGACACATGAGGAGAGTCATAGGAAAATGAGAGATGATGGAAAAGGAAACGACAAAGGAGGAAGCGCAGGAGGAGGAGGAGGAGGTCTAAAAGGATTTCTTAAGATATGGAAACTATAAGATGTTGTGAAATATTTTTTATTATTTGTAAACACATTGTTGTACTTTTATGATTGTAATAAATACTTGCATTTATTCCAAATTGATTGATGTTAAATTGTGCATTGTTGAACTCATATATGTCACTCTCAATTTCTGTATATTTACTTTATATTTATTATGATCTTTCTGAGATGTCGACTAAAAATATTCTTAGTATATATCAATAGTAAAGAATAAAATTAAGCATAGAGATATACATCATATTTGTTTAATAAAATTGTTAATATAATAAATCTAATAGACTCTTATACGTAATTCCTGTTTGAGAATGACGTCATCGGAGAGGAGGAAGAGGAGGAGGTGCAGAAGGAAAACTCCCATCTTTCGACCTCCAACGACAAGAGCACGAAGCTCCTAGTGATGGATCGAGATGCTCGAGATGAAGGAAAAGACCAAAAGCGTGAGGAAAGGTGAATCAAACAGTAAAAGTCAAAAGAAAAAAATAAATATATATGATGCCTATTTAATAATATACTAATTATTTAAAAGTCCTCATTCTTGTCTAATAGAAAAAAATAAATATATTTGTTGATTTTTAGAGGATCGCATAATATGTAAAAGGAGGGACAATGGTCGAATAATAAGAAAAAAGACAAGGGAAAAATGTAATTTACCCAAACCCAAATTGACACCTTAGATGCCGATTGATACACATTTTTTTAAACAAATTTTTATCATAGAGGTGTCAATTGATACACATTTTTTAAACAAAATTTTATCATACCTATTTAATTAATTTTGTTTTTTTTAATAATTATTTAAAAAATCCAATAAATCACAGTGAATAATTTAATAAGTGGATATCTCCTCTCTTTTCTCTTCTCCTCTATTTCTTCCATGTATATTAGATTGGATAGCATGTTCCCGGGCTTTCTCGCACTTCATTTGTGTTTAGAATCTCATCAAACGTTGCAGACTAGACGCACCCATTGCGAAGCTCCAGACATCAAGTGTTGCAGACTAAATGCACCCATAGCTGAGCTCCAGACCCATCATCTGTCCGAACTACAAACCTTCCAAGTGTGTGAATACTTCACATCCACATTCAACTTCTATCTAATGTACTTCTATCAGAACAGTTTATTTTCCTGTACATGCGTAATTTGCTATTGATGTTTTTTATGGCTTTTGTGACTGTAATTTTATACCAACAGTATTATTTACACTATATTTACTGGTTTATATATTTATATTAAGGGATTTTTATCCGACATACCTTATGAACTTTTAAATTACCTCTACGACCTTTTGCACAACATAATTACCCCCATCGATCATGTAAATTACCCTAAGAACCCCCACGAGCTTCAAACATATTAACCGGAGGGTTCATACGGTAAGAGTTGGCAAGTTTACGATATTGATGAGAGAATTAGATTGTTTCAAAGGTCGTGAAGATAATTGGTAAAGTTTATAACATCTGCCGAGTAAAAATCTCTTATATTAATGCATGTGTATATGATTTCATATCTCTGGTTGCGTATCACAAATCTGGACATAGTTTTAAAATGCTGTGCACTGTCACATAGTCAAACCCCAAAGTACTAAGATTATGTCAAGTTTTGTCAACCTCATTTTCATTATAGCATGATCACCTCCTCCTTATCTCTCACCCTTGTTCTTTTTGTCAACCCCATTTTCATCATGATCAACACCTCCTCCTTTATCTCTCACCCTTATTCTTCCTTGTCTTATTCCACCTCATCTCTCACCCTTATTCTTCCTTGTCTTATTCCACCTATCTCTCACCCTCATTCCTCCTTATTCCCCTACCAAACGGGCCCTTAGGGCCTGTTTGGTTGCTAGGTTGGATTGGGTTGGAGTACACTGATGTACCCCTGCTTCCAACCCTCTCAATCCTCCTCATAGTAATTATTCATAGGGGTATAGTTTACTATTCACAAGTACCCCAACCCAACCGACCCCAGTGCAACCCAGCAACGAAACATGCCCTTGGAGATAATGTTCTCATCTATGGAACTAAAGACATAGATCTGCTTACCAACTTCAGGTATTTTGAATTCCTTCTCGATCATTTCCAAAGTGACACCATCAATTGTTTGTTTCAAGTAGATAATCGTTATCTTCTTCTTCCAATGTGTATGTCTGATGTTGTCAAAGTATGGAGGTTCTTTCATGGATTATCCCTCAATGCGAGTAATGGAGACTAGAGAGGTGTTGACGTATAACAGCAACATCTTGACCATTAAATGAATGCTCTGATACCAAATGAAAATATACTAGGAGAGTGAATAACATGTGTCCAACTTAAACAAATATAAGGGCTAACTAACCACACGATAAAGCACCCATGGTACATGAAGATTTATCCAGATTCACCTTACCAAAGGATGATGTCATATGTCTAAACTTGGCATGCCTACAACTAATAAACTCTCTATATACATGACCATGTTTAATGTGATCCATGCCTTGTTGCATTAATGCGCACTCAACTAGTAAAGGATTCTTCTTCATCATAGGAAGACAGTCTTTTACAAAAAATTTCTCTTAACCAAAATAAATTATACATAACAATCCTATTAAGCCTACAAATAAAAAAATAATGAAATGCAAACCCAAATCAAAGAATGAAGGTGACAGAAACTGAAAGTAATACTATAGTATGAATAGAGATATTTAAGGATTTTTCGTTTTCGCTCAAAAACTTGCAATGAAAATATAATGAAGTGTATGGATAAATGATTTGATGGATTACTATAGTGATCCTTTTATAAGTGAAGGAACCCAATGAAAATGGGGACATATAACCGGCCTTTAATATCTAAGAACAAATGTTGTCTTTATCAGTTGTACCCAGAAAAAATAAAGTCTATCAATTAAACTTTAATCAAACGAAAAGAGCATTCAAGCAATAGTAATAAGTGAAATTGGTTTAAAAAAGGACAAGTATATAAAGCATATAAAAATACTCTTAAAAGAGTACCAGTGTAATCATATATACTAGTGAAACAATTGTATGCAGTGGTGCAAACTAATAACTAATAAATATCAAGTTTCAAGGTTGCACTTAGTGTATTCATATTAAAGGATCTGTACAGGGGTAAGTAATTGCTGACATAAAGTTAGCTTCTAGATATTCAATATACAGCAATGCAAGAGTAGAATATACTTTTTTTACAAGTTAAGGGGGTGGGAGGGGTTGAACCCTGGTCTTGTGAGTAGGGTATACTTGTATGCATAAGATCATAAAGGTTTGTAGACAGCAGAGATTCTTATCACATGTTGCATTTAATATATCCAAATGTAAAAGAAGAGCTTTTGCATAATTTGTAAACTATTACAAGAAAATAATATAAAAACATTTCTAAGCACACCACAACCTTCATAGCTCCTAATTATTTGAGGTCCTTAAGTTTTCCTTCCAGAGTCTTGATTTCTAGTGAAGATCCTTGGATCGAAGTAAATCTTGATCAATCCTAAATATTACAGTACAAAGAATTTATTTATCAAAACTTTTTTTCATCAAAATAAGGGTTCGACAGGCTTTTCCCTCACACGAAGGGACTTCCTTTCCTCTTCACTAACAAATTGTCTCAATTGCCTTGCTTGACAAACATGTTGTGTACTCTCTCCAAAGTACCACTTCCTCCCTTGCTTTGAATCCTTTCTCGATCCTTAATCGATTCGAGTCATGCGAACAATAAACCTCAATCTCAAGCAAGATTATATCTACCCCTTCCTCTCTCCTTCCTCTCCTCTCTCTCTCCATAGTCTAGAGTTATCTCTTGCAGTCCCCTTCAATGTAACTCGAACCCTAAAAAATCTCAAATCCTTCACCTCGTGGATTTTTTTGATACAACTTCAACTTGTGAATATGCAATCTCTAGTTTTCTTTCTCCTCCAAGTATCACATGTCACCAAAAGTTTTAAAAAAATCATAATCTGATATCAAATGATGGAATCTAGAAAACATGTGAAGAATTTGAGATAATGCGAAAGAAAATGGAAGAGAAGAGAGACAAATATAATGACAGTTACACGGGACTTTGGAAGGAACTGTACCAACCCATTCAAAGGAAGCAACCATTCATTCAAAAGACACATTCAAATATCATGCCTGTTGGATTCTACAGCAAATAAAAACTACTACATGAATGAGGATAAACAAACCAAAACTACAATAAATTATATAATTTGACTTGCAACATCGAGGATATATATTGAAGAGATGATCCTCTCCTACACTGTACTTGTTATAGAGAATTTCCTTCAAAGGCAGACATATTCAAAAGCTAGTGTCAACAAAAAATTCTTAATTTTCAAACCTACCTTCTGTATAAAATTTGACGAACTGATACAGGGCACATGCTGCACGCTTTGCCCTTCCACTGAAAGAGTTCAGGCAGAGGCAGACAAATCCTAGCCGAACTCCTCCTCATTCAAAATCTTTGGGAAAAACATCATGGCTGGACGTGCTTCGCTGGGCATCATTGCTTACGGATTAATCCCAGAGAGGCCTCAACCCACGGCATGGCAAAATTTGCTCTTTGGGGTTGGGAGGGATGGTACATTGTTCAGGAGAATGAGAGTAACACCGAAAATGTCTTCTGATGATATGACAACTTAATTTCTCATAACTAAGTGAATCCAGGATCAACAGTTATCTTTTGGATATGTAACGTTATAATACACGAACAAAATCACTACATGAATCGAAATCGACAATGCTCCATTTCAAAGAACTTCAGACAGTCACCTCACCTCGAGTCAAAAGTTGGGAGCAATGGAAGACAAAAGCCCCTTCGAGAAACCCCAAGCAAGCCCCCGCCGCGACGTCCCCAACGAAGTGCCGGCCGAGCAGCACCCTCGACACGGACGTGGCTGCAGCCCATGTCGCCACTCCGAGCACGAAGCGGTCCACTTGGGCGACCCCAAAGTGGGAATGGAGATTGAGATGGGAGAGCGAGAGGAAGGAGGAAAGGAAGAAGACGCGGGAGGAGTGGCCACTCGGGAAGGACCAGTGGTCGAGGGAGACGACGAGGCGCATGCCGCGGTTGTAGAGGGGGCGGGGGCGGCGGAAGCAGGTCTTGAGGAGGCCGATGACGGCGAGGTCGAGGAGGGAGCCGAGGAGGAGGAGGAGGGGGAGAGGTGAGCGGGAGGAGAAGAGGAGCAGGAGGAGAACAGAGAGGGGGAACCAGAAGAGGCCGTCGCCGGAGAGCTCTAGGGTTTTGAGGAGAGGTAGAGGTGCGATGGGGTGGAAGAAGGTGTAGATCCGGAGGGAGAGGGCGGCGTCCAGGGAGGCCAGGCGGCGGAGGAAGTTCGGGGAGGCGCTGGGACTGGGAGTGAGACCCATTTGGGAGGATTTGTTACCGGGGCTAACGAGGGAAGGCAAGAGAATCCTCTCATCTAGCAAACCCTACTTTAATGAAGGGGAGTTTTTTTTTCGAGGAGGACAGGGCATCACCCTGTCCTTAATTTCCGGTCAGGACATCGCAGAAAATATTTTCCCAGTCAGAGCATGATTCGGTGAACTATTCATCAATTGGTGAATTGTTTGCCGATCAATGCTATTCCGGAAATCTTTTCAATTTTATATTATAAAAAATAATATATAAAAATATTTGGAATTACCAATCGGCAAACGGTTTGCCGAATAGCAATTCCAAATATTTTTATATATTATTTTTTATAATATAAAATTGAAAAGTTTTCTAGAATAATATTATATATTATTTTTACTGTATGATCGAAAAATGGTTCGCCGATTGGCGAACCGTTCGCCGAATCATGCCCTGATTGATCGGGAATTACGGATAGGGTCATGCCCTGTCTGGGAAAAATCTTAATGAATGGATCCCTTCACGTTGAATGACGGCCCCGGAATGCGTACCGACTATCCGATCTCCTAGGGGGCCATCCGATTTCGATCCAACGGATCCCTTGCGTTATAGAAGGAGATCCATTCCCAAGCAAGGGAGTTTCGACGGGGGATCAAATGGGGGAACAAGGAGACTGAAGTGCAAAATCCAAAAGTCAGGGATACACTTTTACAATCTGTTCAGAGCTGCTGACTGACGTTGCAGAAGAAGCCAACAAAAATGGTTGTCTCCATGGGTGTACTTAGTAATATCCCAGTGAATTTTTTTTTGCTTGGTATAAGTTTCTGTATTTAATTCCAAAAACAAAACTCGAAGGTACAATAATTCAAGCAGAGCTTACAAATAACAAACTACAACCATCAGGTAAATTTGGTTGCCATACAACGTGCTTGGCATCAATGAATGAACAAAAAAACTGAAGACAACAATCAGTGTAATGTAGCACGACAGTGTTGTGTATTCTTCTAATAGTATCAGCAATCGGAGAGCGACGCTCCGTTGTCCATCTAGAATTTCTCTCAGCCCAGATAGCCCAGGTGGTCGCGTCCATGCAGCCCTGGTTTGAGCCTCATTTTGTTGCAACATATCTTTGAACACCGGCCCATCATCGAGAGGAGATTGGAAACCGAAATCGAATGCAACTCCGGAAACGAGACGACCCCAAATCATACAGCCGATGAGTATGAACAACTGTAAAAAATATGATTACAAGTTTCACACTGCAAACCACATAAGTAGCAATCACCACCCTGACGAATCGCTAAATACTAAATTTAATTTGTGTTCGTTGTAATACGTGTACCTAGCGAATCAGTCAGAACCGAGAAAAGAATCTCCGTGAAGAGTGTCTCGGCTTAATTTATATCCCGGGCAAGTCCGGGGTCGAACACAGGGAGGCAAAGGAACAACTTCGGGTTTAATTTGAAAATAAAGATCTAGATATCCAATGCGGTTTTTTTAGATTTTTTTAATGCAAAAAGAAATGCCAATGCAAGATGCGGTTGAATCAAGTTAATAAGAAAGTATACAACTTAGCCAAATTAATTTTAATGTCAAATTAATCCAATTTAGCCAAATTATATTTTTCCAGTGAACTTAATCCAATGGTGAATGCAGAACATATTTTTTTTGAATTTTCAGGGTTAAAATGCAACAAAGAAAAATGTGCACTTTTTATGGGTTTTTCCGTAATTTTTCACACAAACAGTAAGCAAAAATCTTGAAAAAATTACTGGAATGAAAACATGATGCAAAGAAGCTACATTAATATTTTTGGATTTTTTTGACAAAATATGAATTTTTTATGGATTTTTTTAGTGAAATCAGAGTGACAGTGAGTAAATAATTCCTAATTAATCCACATTATCAAATTAATCAAAGTGCAAATTATCTCAAGTAGATATTTCCATGTGGCATACAAGAGACTTTAAATTTCGCAAAAAAAGGATATACGTGGATTAAATTAAAAATCAAATACTAAATTCACTCTACAAATTATTTCAGGCACAAGACATCTCCATTGTGGTTGAAATTTGGATAGTAAATTAACCACTCTTCAAAGCATCACATATAATTTTTGTGGAATTTTTAGAGCAACCGTGTGTGAGATATAATTTTAAGAGTTCAGATTGGGTAAAATATGCAAAAGTTCGGTTGTACAATTTCAATTAATTCACAATATCTCACAAAAAATACAAATAAATATCCAAAAGGTAGAGGATTAGTTGCTCAACATGAAAATATTTTTCATTGCACAAAATGATGAATAACAAGTGTCCAAATCAACATACAAATAGAGGGGTATCGGTGCAAACTCAGAAAATAATATTTACATCAAAAACATGTAAAGGGACCATTTTGCAATTACTGAAACTATATACAAAATTTACATAATTTTTACAATAAAAAAATAAAAAAAACTTTACCTTCTTCCTTCGTTTGCAGGAGATGAACCCAAGGACGGCGACCCACTACGCCGGCGCGCGGTTGCTCGCGGGGATGGCGGCGAGGGACGGCGGCGCCGCGCACGTGGTGGCGACGGTGCGCAGCGGTAGCGGTGGGGCGACGGTAGCGGTGGGGCGGCGGGGTCGCGCGCAGGCAGGGTCGGTGGTGGAGCCACCTGACAGCCCTTGCGGCTGTGTCAACGGCGGAGAGGGGGGCGGCACGCTCACATGGCGCGGGGCGCGGTGGAGGCAGGCCGGGCGGCGCGGAGCCGCGGGAGGAGGGGCGGCGGCCGGCACCGCTGCCCGTGAAGAGGGGAGCGACGGCGGCGGTTTGGCCGCTGCAGGAGATGTGCGGCGGCGGTGGGCACTCTCCCCCACCGCTGCTGCTTGCTGCGTTTTTTTATTTTTTTTGATTTTTTTGATTCTTTTTTTACTGCTGTAATAAAAAGAGACTTTTTTGTTTTAATTTTTTATCTTTTTTTTTAATTTTCTTTAGACAGGGAATAAAAACGCAAACATATGGAAAAAAAATGATATGATGATGATGGTTATGAAGATGAAGATATATAAACAAATGGGAGAAAACAAATGGTGTGATGGTGGTGGTAATGAAAGAACCTTTTTTTTGTTTTAAATATTTTATATTTTTTTAATTTTGTTAAAACAGGGAATGAACATGATGGGGAAAAAATATGATGATGGTAATGTGATGGAGTAGAACAAATGGAAGATGATGAGTGGTGCTATGATGAACTAAAAAAATGCAAAGATACTAATGATGATAAGATGAAAAGAAAAATTACCTACGACGGACGCGGTCGCCTATGGTATGCTCTCGTGAGCACGGTCTTCGCTCGAATCGCCGGCGTGCGATGAGCTCGAGCAGCGCGCGGTTGCGGTTGCGATGTTGGCCAAAAAACCAACGGATCACACCGGAGAGAGGGCCGTCGTCGCTCGACCGCGGTTGCGTCGCTGTCACCGATTCAACTCTGGGAACTTGGCTCTCCTCACATAAAGATGGATTAAAAGCAAAAATGAGGAGAATGACATGTATATAAAGATGATGGAATGAGAGGTTATTAAAGTGGTGGAGGTGAATGGGAAGTTGTATTATTAATGGAGTTGAATGGGAAGTTGGGAAAAATGGTGGAATAATGGAGTTGAATTGGTGGTTATTGTAGAGAATGAAATTTAAATAATAAATAAATAGATAAATAGAGTTGGCTACTTTAGATACAATAAAATAAAGAGAGAAGACAAATAGTGGAGAATTTACAAAAGAAGACAAAACACCATGTACAATTTTTGTTTACTTTTTTGTATTTTTTTGTCTTTTTAATAAGAGATATTTACAACGGAAAAATACTATAAAATAATATAATTAAAATACAACACAATCATGATATTTTTACATTTTTAGCAATTATGAAAGATACAATAAAAATTAAAGAAAGAATGAATATATACAAGGTATACAATGTACATCTAGGTCCCAAAACCCAACTTTTGCAAATGAGCTCCGATTTTAATGAAACCACTTCCGTTGGATAGATAATTTTCTAACTTGAACTTCAAAAGTGAGTTTGGTGAATTTGGAGTTCATACGGAGCGGGAATTTAGCTTGGAAGTTGGTCTTTACGGCTTTTTCCCATTGGGATCTAGGAGTATTTATTTGAGGTAAAATTTGTTTTGTATTTTTGTATTTTTATATACATTGATATGAACATGTTGGAGAAAGAATTAGCCAAAAAGGAGTTGATATGAAATTATTAAAAATACATAAAGTTTTAGGATATTTACATGTATAAAACCCCTTTGATTTTGCGGCTTTTTATGTGTAATTTATTTTGTACAATTTAATATACAGTAATTAGTGTGTTTTATTTACAAGAGTCATTTTGTTAATTTATTGATTTTATGGACATTTTTCTGGGATTTTACTCGGAGATTTTGCTAAGATCAATATATTGAGATGATGAATCGTGGATTCATCACACCCGCATGCAGCCCATGTCTAAAGAGACAATCAAGAGTGGGGAGATGATCCAACAGTGTCCGATATAGCACACAAGCATGTTTCGGAACAACCACAATATTCCAAAGGAGAAGGGCCCAGAACACATTGTCAGCCTTGTGCCTAACAAATCGAAAGCATCCTTGAAAGTGATCTTTCTACGCAAGGTCCTCAAATCCAGCCCCACACCAGAGCTATTAGATGAATGAACCAACCTTTTACTAGTATCCAGGATAGATCTCCACACAAGAGGGTCTCCCGTCATTTTTTCACAAAGAAGCAAATCTCGTCCCCTCCAATATCTTTTCTGCATATAAGATGCCCATATTAAGTTATCAGGGTTCATAATCTTTCCACGCTAGGTAACAATCCTTGCCTCCCGAAGGGAAATGAGTGAACATAGCCCCAATCCCCCTTCCTTCTTTGGAAGACACACCGTCTCCCACTTAATGTGGCGTGTTCCGTAAGCACAGAGGAATTTGCACATAACACATCCACTTTCTTAGTAGCTCCAACCGGAATCAGCATGTTCGCAGACCAGTGTAAGTTCACACCTGAAATAACCGATGCAATAAGTTGTAGACGTCCGGCCATAGTTAAGGACCTTGTTTTCCAGACACAAAGCAAGTCCCTAACCCGATCAGCGAGCATTTGCACCGCAACCACCCTACCCTTAGCCGGAGTAAGTGGGATGCCTAAATATTTAGCCGGTAGCGGTTGGATTAGAAGGCCCGCTTCCAAACACAAATGGAAATCAATAGTTGAATGCCTAGGAAGAATATGCTTGCTCTTCCTAATATTCATCACTAACCCAGACATGCCCTCAAAAAGCGTCATGATGCCCCTTACTTCCCGCACTGCAGCAGTAGAGTTTTCACAAAAGAATAGGAGATCGTCCGCAAATATAAGGTGTGATGGCACCATTGCACGCCCATGCGAATGGGGTGAAAAGTACCCTCACGCACGACAACATCTACGAGTACGGAAAGTGAGTCCATGGTGATAGTGAAAAGGAGTGGGCTCAATGGATCCCCTTGACAAAGACCTCTCGAAGAGTGGAAATAACCATGTGGAGAGCCATCAACAAGGATCAAAAACATAAGAGTGGTTATGCAGTTCCGAACCCAGCCAACCCATTTCTCATCAAAACCTCTCAATTTCAAGCTTTCCAACAAGAAATCATGATCCACCGAGTCGAAAGTCTTGTAAATATCAATCTTGACACATGCCTTACACGCACTAGATCTGCGGCCAAAACCATGAATCACCTCTTGATGACTGAGGAAAACTAAGGGTCGTATTAATCCACAAGGCGGATCAATAGTCGATGCGGTGACCGCTCAATAATCCTCAAATCAATCAATAATTAACCCACAATAATATGTGCAATGAATATCAAAAATGTGGAGTTAAAATTTATTATAACTCTACATGCAAATGTGTATAGGTGTAAGCACAAGTAGAGGTCGAACACTGGGAGGCGAATGGTTGAGTGTGAAATTGGTTACGCACTTATTCAGTTCTTGGTTCATGTCCAATTCCTTATTGTTTTTGTGGGTTTTAATTATATATATTTTTTTATTTTTTGTTTTTATAATTTTTATTTTGTTTCTATATTTTATATTTGTTTATATTTTTAATTATAATATATATATACATAAAGAGATATATCTATATAAGAGGTGAGAGAGAGAAGTAATATAATATATGGATATACATATATATAGATATAAATGCTTAAAATATATAGATATAATATTTTTTTATCTTTTTATATTTTTCTAATTTTTTTGTTGTTTTTCTAGGATTTTCTAATTTTTATGTATTTTTAATTTCAAAAATGTCCCTAATATAGGACTAATTAAATAGGCCGAAACTAATTTGGGTTTTAAAATATGAAATAAGCCCAAAAATAACCCAAATTAATTTTAATACATAAATAATAATATACAGATAATTAGAAAATAAGAAAACATATTTTTGGTATTTTTCGAGGGTTTTTATTTTTTTCTTGTTTTTAGTTTTTTTATTTTCTGGACTCAATATATATATATATAAATATACCATATATAATTTTTTTGTAATTTTTTTTTCAAAAGCATTTTATAATTTTTTGTATTTTTCAATTTAAACAGTGCAAAAAGGGCCTCTTTTTCATTTTTAATAATTAGGAAAAATGCAAAAAAATGTGAAATAAAATATGGGCGTGTAAGAACATCACATGAAACATCTATCCTAATTTTTCTGAATTTTTAGAAGCCACATAGGTATTTTTAATAAATACACAAAAGACACAAAAATAAAACAGCCTGGCAGGGGTATTTTTGCAAATAAAATAAGTACCAGGGGCATCGGAGCAAAAATACCTACAGAAATAAACATTTATCTAAACTTTTGGGGCTACTTTACGATTAACAAAAACCGCCTGGGTTAAAGTGCAAATTTCACGCGCCTCACATGGGACTGCACGTGAGGCGCGGAGGGACCAAATTCTAATTACATAAACATCAGGGTCAAATACTGTAACTCATTGACATCCATGGTGGTAGATTGTAAACAACCAGAATCACGGGCCAAATACTGTAACTCAGACTCATATTACCAAACGGATTGAAACCATCTGAGGCTAATCCCAAACGAACATTTCTCTCATCATTAGAGAACTGCGGATATCTCTGATCAAATTTTATCCATTCTTCTGCATCGGATGGATGTCTCATAGCTCCATTAGCATCTCGTTTATTTGAACGAGAATGCCACGTCATCCACTTTGCAGTTTTTTCAGACATGAAGAGACGTTTTAGTCTTGGAATTAATGGGAAGTACCGTAAAATTTTCACTGACTTCTTCTTTCTCTTTAAATCATTCTTTTCTTCTTTATAGCGGGAAGCATTACAATATGGACAAAGAACTAGATCCGAATTTTCTCCTCGGAAAAGCATGCAGTCATTAACACAAGCATCTATCTTCTCGTATTTTAGACCAAGCGATCGGAATCGTTGCTTCGCCTCTTTCCAATCCTTAGGGTAATTCTGAGGATTATTTAATAACTTTCGTATTAAACCCAACACATCTGTCATCATAGCTGCAGTTGATCCGTTCCTTACTTTCATCTTAAACAGCTCTAACAAAAACTGCAAACGTGTCATTTCCACCCCAGGAGCCAATATATCTTCTGCATCTGGCCAACTGCTCGAGAACCTATCATCTGAACCAATGTCTTGTGCCTCAGGTCTTCTTAAATCGTCTATTAGTTCAAATAACTCGTGATCAACATTATTCAAGGTTTGGGTAGTCAATCCTGGATCAACGCTCATATCCTCATCCATTCGCACATCTAAACCCTCTCCATGTTCTGTCCAAATAGAGTAATGCAACCAAAATCCGTTGAGGATGAGATGATTATACACTGCCTCTCTAACATCCCATTTAATGTTCTTGCATCTCACACATGGACAGTAAATCTTCAGACCACCAAATTTCTTATCAACTCTCTCTATTTGAAATGCCCAATCCAAGAACGCAATCACTCCTCTCTTATATTGTTGAAAATCATCGTATCTCTTATCCATCCATGATTTATCCATTTTACTGCACAATCAGAATAAAACCCAACATTGTGTTATCCAAAGCGGACTATAGGTACATGCAAATCAATATGAGTGTGTTGGACATTACCCTACGAGCTAGCAACTCCTATGGCTAAGGCATACACAAATCATTATGGGGATAACTATTGTATGATTTCACTATCATTTTTGGATATCTATTGTATAAACAAATCATTCATCTCTAGCCTCAAAAAGTCCGGTCTTGGTTCACCCCTCCTATGTGCTCAACACACTTGAGCTTAGGAGAAAGCCCTTTGCGGGGCTCGCTGTGGCACAAAGGCTAAGAGATAAATCTATGGTATACCTAAATCATAATACCTAACCTATTGTATACACAACCTAGGGACAACCTATTGTATACATAATCCCTAACCTATTGTATACACAATCTAAGCATAATCCCTAAGCATAAATCCTATTGTATACATAATCCCTAAGCATTATCCCTAAGCATAATCCCTAAGCATTATCCCTAAGCATTATCCCTAGGCATTATCCCTATTGTATACATAATCCCTAAGCATATCTATTAAGCAACCTAAGCATATCATCAACCTAAGCATATCATCAACCTAAGCATATCATCAACCTAAGCATATCTATTAAGCAAACCTAGACATATCATAACTTGGGAAATCATGCAAACCTAAGCATATCTATTAAGCAAACCTAGACATATCATAACTTGGGGAATCAAGCAAATCTAAGCATATCATCAAGAAAACCTAAACAAATCAAGCAAACTTAAGCATATCATCAAAATAACTAAATCCAATGGGGAAAAACAATTCTAACAAGATTATCAAGCAAAATAAGCAAGAAGAAAAGCTAAGGAGTGTTGATACTTACCGGAAATGAAGATTAACGAGGTCGGAAAGCAAGGAGGAGCCGGAGGCGACGTCGGGGCGGAGAGGGCGACTTTGGGGCGGCGGCTTGGGAAGGGAAGAATGGGATGAAAACGCAGGTCGAAGGGGTTTTTTTCGACCTGACCAATGGGGACGGTCGTCGAAACCGTCTCCTTTGGTGACGATCGGCGACGGTTCACTAAAGACCGTCGCTTATGGTCTAAGCAAAGGGGACGGTCCATCACAACCGTCCCCTCTGGTTGTCCTCTTTGGTCCAATCGTCGGAGGCGACGCCAACAGAAGACATATGGGGACGGTCAGGACCGTCCCCAAAGCTCCTCCAGGAGGGTCGAAAGCGTCCAGTAGCCTGGTAGAGGTAGAGGGGACGGTCACTATAACCGTCCCCTCTGGTTGTCCTCTTTCGTCCAATCGTCAGAGGCGACGCCAACAGAAGACGTATGGGGACGGTCATGACCGTCCCCAATGCCCTTCCAGGAGGGTAGAAACCGTCCAGTAGCCTGGTCAAGGTAGAGGGGACGGTCACTAGAACCGTCCCCTCTGGTCGGCCTCTTTGGTTCAATCGTCAGAGGCGACGCCAACAGAGGAGAAATGGGGACGGTTAGGACCGTCCCCAAAGCCCTTCCAGGAGGTTCGAAAGCGTCCAGTAGCCTGGCAAAGGCAGAGGGGACGGTCATTATAACCGTCCCCTCTGGTTGGCCTCTTTGGTCCAATCGTCAGAGGCGACGCCAACAGAAGACGTATGGGGACGGTCAGGACCGTCCCCAAAGCCCTTCCAGGAGGGTAGAAACCGTCCAGTACCCTGGTCAATCTTAGAGGGGACGGTCAGTAGAACCGTCCCCTCTGGTCGGCCTCTTTGGTTCAATAGTCCGAGGCGACGCCAACAGAGGACAAATGGGGACGGTCAGGACCGTCCCCAAAGCCCTTCCAGGAGGGTCGAAAGCGTCCAGTAGCCTGGCAAAGGCAGAGGGGACGGTTATTACTGACCGTCCCCATTGAGTTAATACAGTAGGGACGATAGTCCACCTACAGTCTCCAATTAAGGACTTGTTGGGGACGGTTGTCTGATGACCGTCGCTAAAAATAGGCATTAGGGACGGTCATTCAGAAACCGTCGCTAGTTGTCGTCCCTAAATGGGGCAATTCCTGTAGTGTATGCACGTATCCAAAGTGAAATCCACCAAATCAATCTCAGCATCCTCAACATCATTGGCCCGACTTACTCAAATAATATGTATACATAATCCTCGATGCGAGCCTCATCAATAAGCACAACATTCCTGGGTAAAAGGGAGAGCTGATACAGGGTACACGAAGAAGATGGATAAGAAGGGTATACAATGAAGTGGAGAAGCTGATTGAGCATGCGTGCCAATAGCACGGTGATAGAAGAGTGAAACAGAGGGGGCGGGAAAGAAGATCGAGACATAGACAAAATTGGGTATTCCACATAGGGTGGGAACACCATCAAAATGGTGGTCCGAAGAGCAAGCTCTCCTTGAACCGGAGAAGATGGGGATGCTACAGTGGATACGAAGAAGATGGTGAAGAAGATGTTGGGAACGACTGGACTTGGCGAAGAAATGATTGAGCTCAAGCGCCAATATCACGATTCAATGCAAATGAAGAAGTATATGTATAAGAGAGGTAGAGAGACTCAAAGATGAAAACTGCATGACTCACACGGACGGAACCTACTACTCTAATAATGAAAGAAAAGCACAATGGACTCCAAGTCACAATCAAGACACAAGGCAAACCCCCAATTCACCTACTCAACACAGTGAAGACCGTCAGATGACGGTCATTTATCTTTTCGGTTTTAGAGTTAGGTGAGAACCACAAAGTTGTACAAACACTTAGGAGGCTTGATGGGATTTGGGCTCTACTCCTTAGCGTGTATGTGAGCACTTTAAAACGCATACAATGAGGGGGTTGCTCTCCCCAAGACAAGGAAGTCCATTATGTTTTATTTTTTTATGTCCAATAGAGTTAGCAGTCCCAATTTTAATTAGGTTATCACTTTTTTTTGGGTATTTTCAATGCACGAAAATATACATACTAATAAAATAAAATGCAAAAAGTAGTCTGCCTTCAAAAATTCTCCTCCATCTGCCTTTGATGCTCTCTCCTGTTGGCCGACGTAGAAGGGCCAACTCCGCCTTTCTTGGGTGCCTAGGTCCTCCTAGAAGGTCCTCCTTCGCTTGGCGGTCCCTCGCATCAAAGACAAAGAAAGAAGATGGGTCAGAACAGTCAATCAAATAATGTCAATAAAAATAAGAAGTCAAATAAACAAATATATGATGGAAATAAGCAAAGAATTAAATAAATAAATAATCAACCATACAAAAAATCCGTTGCCTCCCCGGCAACGGCGCCATTTGATGACTGAGGAAAACTAAGGGTCGTATTAATCCACATGGCGGATCAATAGTCGATGCGATGACCTCTCAATAATCCTCAAATCAATCAACAATTAACCCACAATAATATATGCAATGAATATCAAAAATGTGGAGTTAAAATTCATTATAACTCTACATGCAAATGTGTATAGGTGTAAGCACAAGTAGAGGTCGAACACTGGGAGGCGAATGATTGAGTGTGAAATTGGTTGCGCACTTATTCAATTCTTGGTTCATGTCCAATTCCTTATTATTTTTGTGGGTTTTTAATTATATATATTTTTTATTTTTTGTTTTTATAATTTTTATTTTGTTTTTATATTTTATATTTTTTTATATTTTTAATTATATAATATATATAGATAAAGAGATATATCTATATAAGAGGTGAGAGAGAGAAGTAATATAATATATGGATATACATATATATAGATATAAATGCTTAATATATATATATATATAATATTTTTTAGCTTTTTATATTTTTCTAATTTTTTGTTGTTTTTCTATGATTTTCTAATTTTTATGTATTTTTAATTTCAAAAATGTCCCTAATATAGGACTAATTAAATAGGCCGAAACTAATTTAGGTTTTAAAATATGAAAATAAGCCCAAAAATAACCCAAATTAATTTTAATACATAAATAATAATATATAGATAATGAAAATAAGAAAACATATTTTTGGTATTTTTCGAGGGTTTTTTTTCTTGTTTTTAGTTTTTTTATTTTCTGGACTCAATATATATAAAAATATACCATATATAATTTTTTTGTAATTTTTTTTCAAAAGCATTTTATAATTTTTTGTATTTTTCAATTTAAACATTGCAAAAAGGGCTTCTTTTTCATTTTTAATAATTAGTAAAAATGCAAAAATGTGAAATAAAATATGGGCGCGTAAGAACATCACATGAAACATCTATCCTAATTTTTCTGAATTTTTAGAAGCCACATAGGTATTTTTAATAAATACATAAAAGACACAAAAATAAAAACAGCCTGGCAGGGGTATTTTTGCAAATAAAATAAATACCAGGGGCATCGGTGCAAAAATACCTACATAAATAAACATTTGTTTAAACTTTTGGGGCTATTTTACAATTAACAAAAACCGCCTGGTTAAAGTGCAAATTTCATGCACCTCACATGGGACTGCACGTGAGGTGCGGAGGGACCAAATTTTAATTACATAAACATCAGGGTCTTTTCAGCAAAATTTACAATTATTTTATAGCGTTATAAATCATTTACAGAATTAAAAAGTAAATACAAAAAGAACATGGGCAAAATATGCAAACTACCCCCAAAGGCGCTTCATCCAACGGTTGATCTTCTTCCACTAATCCACGTGGCGCCTCCACGTGGGCCGATGACGGTTCGAGATCCACGGTTAGGATTAGATCTCCAAAGGGATCTGACGGTCTGAGCACGGGGGGATCGAACGACTGCGATTCAACCTGGGCCTTCGTCTTCATCCAACGGCGGAGAGCGCACGTGCAAGAACAGGGAAGCAAGCTCGCCGGGGCGAACTTCTTCCGGCCAGATCTCGCTCCTCCGCCGGTCTTCGCCGCACCCGAAGGTCCCAAAAGCTTCCTGGAGGGCTGCTCTATCTGCTGGAGTTCTTGGATCGGTCGGAGGCACACTGGAGCGCCTCCACGAGCTCGGAGAAGGAACGGAGCTCCAGGTACCTCCGCCAGCTTAGGATTTGTCTCCTGGTGCTCTTTAGCGCAGCTAACCTGCACATGAAGGTAGAGGGGCTCGAGGTCTCTCTCCTCGACCCGGGGTTTGAAGCTGTTAGCGCTAAAATGGGCGAGGTGGCGAAGCCTCCGGCGAGCGGCAGAGTTGAGGCTTCGATTCACGGATCCAGGTGGGAATCCGGTTGGACAGGGTGGCTGGGAAGTGGAGAATGCATAGGAGATCGAAATGAAGGCGAAAGGAAGGCGGGAAACGGTCGGAAACACGGTGGCGAAGTCGCCGGAGCTGAGCTCCAGCGAACTTCGATTTATGTACTCTACGCTATTCTAATAATCTAAATGCAAAATAAACGACGGAAATGAAATGCAGGAACGGAAAGCTACCTAAGAAATGTAAATGCGCAGCTCGACTTGGACGGAGGGCCAAGGAGCAGGACGACTGCCGGAGCGCCGCCGTGGGTGCATCTCCTTCATCTGCAAACCTCCTCGAAGCTTCAGGGGACCTCCTGCTGTCACCAGGATGCACGCTTGGCTGAAGTCGAGGGTTCTAGGGCTTAGGAAATGGCCAAAAAGCTCGGACGAAGGAGATGGGTTTATTTATAAACATGGGAGCACCCTTATTTGACCGGGCGATTGCGGCGGATCGACGATATTACAAGGGTTCCAGGATCTCGGCGAGAATCTCGGATGATCAGAGAATATTTTTCGTGAAGGATTCGAGGGCGATGGATGAAAGGGACACCCATGAAAAAGAGAGGAAAACAGGGGACAAGATGGTTCTGACGGGAATCAGAAGCGCAGGGGGAGTTGACCGGAGGTCAACAGTCCCTGGCTTCTGATTGGTCCACGTCAGAACGACCTTGACTTAATTATTAATAAAAAATGTTTATTAATTAATGTAGTATTTATTTATGATTTTTTTATGTTTTCGATGTGTTTTATTATAGTTTTATTTTAATAATGTGTATATGTATGTATTTACATGTATTTTGTGTATTTTATTTTATTTATTTTATTTAATTAATTTATTGTCTTATTTTATAAATTTATAATTTATTTTTGTGAGTGTGAGGGTATTTTTATTTAATTTTTATGAGTTTATTTTCATTTTTAAATAAATAGGTATATGTGTATGTAGGTATACTTGTAGGTCTTTTACCTATATATTATATACATTTTATTTATTTAATGAAATTTATTTGTTTTTATTTTGGATTTGTATTTTTAATAATTTATCTATAATATATACATTATTATAAAAAATATAGATGAATAAAGAATAAAAGAATAAAATCCCTTTTTTATTTTTGTACATATAGATAGCATAGGTATTTTGTCTATGTATCTTATAGACTTATTTTATTTTACAATTTCTTTTTGGTTTTCTTTTAATTTCAATACGTACATGTATTATATACATTATTTACAAGATTTTAAAAATATAAATTTATAGAAATAATAAATATTGAATAAAATGAATATTTTAATCAGTACTATATACACGTGGGCCAAAAACCTAACTTCTACAGATGAACTCCAAAAATTATGAAACCAATTTTATTAAATAGTTCTGGGAAGGCTATATGCGATTAAAGGTGAGTTTGGGGGATTTGGAGTTTTTATTTGCAAGATATGGGTCTGTGAAGTTGAGATTTTTGCTTTTTATTCTGTGCATACAATGCACACTGTATTTTATTTTTGCACAAACTTAATTTTTTATTTTTATTTACATTATTATCTACAACATTCATGTACAATATATTTTTATTTGATGAATAGATAATTAAATACAAAATGGGTGTCAAAATGCATAAATGAATGAAAATAATTGAGGTATCTATTGTATTATTGGCCCTTATCTCCCCCTACTTTATTCTTTGTCGACCAATTCCATTATGGACTTGGTCTCGGGGTTAGGGTCATAAAATATTTGCAATATTTTATTCCTTTTTCTTTTCTTCTCTTTATTCTATAATTTTGGCATTAAAAACCTTATTTTATGTACACTTAATACAATAAATAATGAATGCTATTATGAACAAATTGATGCAATTTACATGCATTTGCTGGGGTTTTTAAGGCCAAAATGATAGAATAAAGGTGATGAAATGGAGATTCATCACCCCCCTATACTTGCCTTTGCTAGTCCCTAGCAAATACTTATGCAATAAGTTCAAAAAGAATAAAGAATAAGAAGAAAAGAAAAAGCAAAAATAAAGAATTCAAAGAATAAATTGAATTGATCATGATTATTAAACTCATCTGTATAAAATCAAAGTTTGGAGCTCAGGTTAGACCTTGGTGTGAAAATGTGTGTGGAACCTGGTTGGGAACCAAATTTAAAACACAACAGCCTTCGATAGTCACAGAACTCGGTTCAACTCACCTCAATAGCCTGGTCAGAACTAGCCTACTTCATACACAAACCCTTATGACTATGAAGCTGACTTGTGCAGTGTAAGTGATAGTGGCTCTCCCCAACTGAAATGACAAAGGAACTGACTTCTCCATAATGACAACCCAATGATTCCCCAATCCAGCCCTCTACCGTCGAGGAGCGGGGTATTCCCTTCTAAGTTCAAGTGACATCCAACTCAAGAGGAGGAGGTGAAGAAGAATGGACGGTAGCCAGTGTAGCTACCTATCCTGTGATGCAAGACCAGTGTAGTCAAGTCATCCAGCTGCAGGCTCACATGGTATAACTTTGATGCTCAAGCTTGATTATTTTCTATACAACATATATACATACTTCGGCATGCATTTTTATTTTTATTTACAAGCCTGTCCACTTTTTTGGAGTTTTCTTTTTTCTTTTTTTTTCAACATACTATTTACAACAGCATTTACATAAGGACTTTTTCCTCTTGAGCTAGAAGACTATCCCTCTTTTGAAGCTTTATTGCAACCCACACTCTCCTGTCATTCGACTTCATTGAAACTGGACCAGGTTGGGATGCACTTCCCTCCCTAGACGAGGACGAATGTTTCCACCCCATGTGCGTCTCGGACTGGCAAATCCAACCCCCTCACCACTCCAACTGAGTTGAGCCAAGTGAAAGGTGCAAGTGTCCAAGTTAGGTCACGGTCGACAAGAGTCATACGTGTGTTTCGAAAAGTTCTAGTTAGTCTACTGAGGTGACTTGAACCCAACCCTGATTTCTCAAAGAATTAAGTCTGAATAGACCTGAAGTACCTTAAACCTAGTTCCCATAAGGTTCTAGTGCAGTTAGGTGCAGTAAGGTCCAACCAAGCTCCAATCTTCGACTTTATTGGACTAATTCAATCATCAAGCTCAATGAAAGAATATGAATGCTATGCAAAAGCTATTTACAAATATGCAAAGAATAATGCAATTTTTCAAAGAATTTGAAAAACAAAGAGAGGAATTTTTACACAAAGTATTTACAAATAAAAGAATATTGGCACTCAAAGAATAAAATATATACAACTATTTACACGGGCGTGTCGCTTTATTTTACAAGACTTTACAAGTTTTAACAAAGTGATTTATTTAGGAGTATATACAATTGATAAAGAATTTTATGTATTTTATTTATGATTTATTTTTATTCATTTTATTTATGATTATTATGATGCTTTTATTCCTCAAATTTATTTGAAAATCCTTTTAAAAACTATAGTACACGATAATTTTTGCAAATATTTACAAACATTTGAAATCCATTTTGCAAAGATTTTGCAAACACCATATATACATTTTTCAAAAGATTTTTACAAAATGTTTTCAAAACCATTTGCAAATAGGTTTTCAAATCCTTTATTTCACACAAATAGAAAATTTTGCAATCAAAATATTTTTGCAACGGTTGAAAATATTTCACAAAAAGTTTTCCAAACAGTTTACACCAATTTTCAAATCATTTTGCAAAAGTATTTTTAACCTGATTTATTAATCAGTATATACAAAAAGAATCTGAGGAATAAAGCATTATTTCTTAATGGATTATATCATAGTTTTACCCATATTTATTAATAATTATACGAAAGTACGAGTTATGGATAAAGTATATACAGAGTATATACGAACCCCCTATACTTAGCATGAGCTATGTCCTCATAGATCGGAAAAGAAAAGAGAAGACATAACTCGTACTTAGTATAGACAAGTCTAAAGAATAAGAAATAGAAGTTGAACCGTCCCCTCTGTGCTTAGGATCAAGTAATCCTAAGTATA